>JADRCH010000849.1:875324-893336 GCA_019843965.1 Rhynchomys soricoides | reverse complement strand
ACAAAGCAATGGGTTTCATCAGTGTGACTCTACAAGGAATTCATCCTTCTCCCTGCCCACACTGCTCTTGTCATTCCCCACTGCCCCCAACTGCTTCCTCCTGTCTCCCCATTAGTTCCAATGTCTGCTTCGTTGTCTCATTATATATACACTTTAACCCCTAATTTTCATACCCACTTCTCATGAACTCCTCATCAGACAGAAGAGAACATCAGCTCCCATTATCGATGGTTTAGCGACCCCCATATATAAATGCGTGTACACACACACACACACACACACACACACACACACACATCATTTTAAATCTAGGCTCTACATTTGAAAGAAAACATGATATTTATCTTTCTGAATCTAGTTTATTTTGTTTAACACAATGAGCCTGGCAGTGGTGACGCACGCCTTTGATCCCAGCACTTGGGAGGCAGAGGCAGGTGGATTTCTGAGTTGGAGGCCAGCCTGGTCTACAGAGTGAGTTCCAGGACAGCCAGGGCTATACAGGGCTCGCAAAACCAAAAAACAAAAACACAATGACCTACAGCAGACATCATGATCTTGATTTCCTTCCTGGCTGCATAAATTCTGTTATGTACATACACATCACATTTGATGGATTTCTAGGCTGGTTTAGTTCCCTGGCCATTGTGAATAAGGGAGCAATAGGTATGGATGAGCAGGCATCTCTTTGATGCCTCCCGGGCTCTAAGGACTCTAAGAGTCCTCCCGGTATATACCGAGGAGTGGTACAGCTGGGTTGTATGCTGATCTTACTGTCAATTTTTCGAGAAACCTCCATATTGATTTCTACCATGGCTGTATAGTTTGTACTCCCACCAGCAGTGTTAAGGTGCCTCTTTCCCCACAGCGTCACTAGCATCTGTTGATACTTTTTCAGCCATTATGACTGTGATATGATAGAATCTCATAGCTGGTTTTTCTTTTAAAAATTTTTTTAAATTTTGATATTTAAATTTTATTTATGTATTTTATGTATATGGGTGCTCTATTTGCATGTGTGCCTACATGACAGAAGAGGCATCAGATAGAAGGGAGCATCAGATCCCATTACAGATGGTTGTGAGCCTCCATATGGTTGCTGGGAATTGAACTCTGGAAGAGCAGCTAGTGCCCTCAACCTCAGAGCCCAGTTTTTGGTTTACAAGACAGGGTCTCTTTGGTAAGCAGTTCTGGCTGTCCCGGAACTCACTTTGTAGACCAGGTTGGCTTCAAATTCACAGAGATCTGCCTGCCTCTGCCTGCCGAATGCTGGGATTAAAGGCGTGAGCCACCCTGTCCACCCAGCCTCATGGCAGGTTTACGGAGGACTTCTCTGAACACCTTTTTCTTCCATTTAACAGCTTTTTGTGTTTCTGGCTCTGAGAACTGCTCCTTATTTTGTTAGCTCGTAGATTGTTTGGATGATTTTTGTTGTTTAATTTTCATAGTTCTTTATATATTCTACATATTAATCCTCTGTTTGTTGTATAATTGCCCAAGGTTATTCCCCATTCTACATGACGTCTCTTCGCACTGTAGAGCTTTTCCTCTGTCATGGAGAAGAAGCCTTTTAGTTTTATGTAATCCTGCTTGTTAGTTCTTTGGATCATTTCAGCGAGTCCTTGCCTGTGTCTATCATCCTGAAGTGATTTCTGTCTAGCAGTGTCGAAGCATCTGGTCTAAGGTCTTTGATGTATTTAGAATTGTTTTTGGCGCAAGGTGAGAGATGTGTATCTACTTTCGTCTCCAACAAGCAGACTTCAGTGTTCCCAGCATGATTTGTTAAAGAGGGAGTCTTGTCTATAATTTTTGTTTGTTTGTTTGTTTTTGAGACAAGGTTACACTCTGTAGCCCAGGCTGACCCAGAAGCCACAGAGATCTGCTTGCTTCTGCCCCCAGAGCACTGGGATTAAAGGTGCACACCACCATGCCTGGCTGCAATGTGTGTTTTTGACCACTTTGTGAGAATTAGGTGAATCACACCACGTGGGCTGATATCTATTCTATTTGACTGGTCTACATTTCTGTTTTTACTCCAGTGCCATTCTGCTTTTTGCAGGTTTGTTGCTGTTGCTATGACTAATATAATTTGAGTTTGGGTATTATGATGCTGCCAACATGGCTTTTTCTGCTAAGGATTGGTTTTGCTGTTCTAAGCCTTGTGTACTTTCATGTGAGTTTTAGCATTGTTCCTCTAGTACTGTGAAGAATGTCATTAAGATTTTGATAAAGATTGCATCAAATCTGTGAATTGCTTTAGGTAATCTAGCCATTTTAACAATATGAAATCTGCCTGTTCATGAGCAGGGGAGGTCTTTCCATCCTCTAGGGTCTTCTTCTGTCTTTGGTGTCTTAAAATTTTCTCTTTGGAGGACTTTGATTTCTTGCGTGCGCACGCGCGCGCACACACATATAAAATTATGAGTTTTCTCTCTGATATTGTTCCTTTACTGTTTTTTGTTTGTTTGTTTTTTGTGTTTGGTTTTTCAAGACAGGGTTTCTCTGTGTAGCCCTGGCTGTCCTGGAACTCCCTCTGTAGACCAGGCTGGCCTCAAACTCAGAAATCTGCCTGCCTCTGCCTCCCAAATGCTGGGATTAAAGGCGTGCGCCACCACGGCCCGGGGTTCCTTTACTGTTTTAAGTTTCCAAAACTATCCAAGGTTTCCTGCTAGAATGTTGACCCAATAAATGCCACCCACCTTTCTTGTAAACTCTCCTTTTTGCCCTTGAGATTTTCTACAGGGTGTGGTCACTGTTAGAGTGGTCACTGTGTGGTCAGTAAGGAGAGGTGAAGAATGTTTCCTATGTAGTAGTGATGTTACCTGCCTTTCCCTGTGGGTCTTGCCTGCAGGTAACCTCGCTCTTGATGAGTTTAGTTACGAAGCTGTACACTTTGAGATGAAGCAATTCATGTGCAGGCTCCTTTAAGGACAGGTCAATGTCAAGCATTGTATCAGCACCTCTTCCTCTTCCCCTCCTTCCTCTTCCTCCCTTTTCCCTCCTCCTCCTCCTCCTTCTGCTTTTGGGGTACGTGTATGTTCATGTGTATAAGTACAGGTACTCATATGCCAAGGTTCACGTGTGGAGGTCAGAAGATAACCTTGGCTAGGACTAGTCCTTGCTTTCTGTCTTGTTTGAGACAAGGGCCTCTTGCAGTTCAGGGCTGCAGATGCCATGCTAGCTGGCCCACACACTTCAGAATCTCCTCCTATCTCACTGAAGTGCATATGGGTTTTAGATGCACACTGCTGTGTCCAGCTTGATGTGGGTTCTGGGGTTCAGACACTTTACCCACTTAGCCATTTCCCTTGTCCCTTATGGTAATTCAACAGCTCCTCTTGAATGAAGAGGAGTACCCAGCGAACCAGACGTTCCTCTGCTGGGTTCAAACTTTCTGAAGCTCACTGCCAACATAGCATGTTGTGGTCTGAAGACGCATGCTGACCTGCCACTGGTTTCTGGGTTCTGTAGATCTATGTGTAGATCTACCTCCTTTGATCTATGTGTCATGCCTAAGATTAACTCCTAATACATCAGGGGAGATGGAGACGTGGAAGAGAGCAGAGGCAGGAATGAGGTAAAGCCAAACAAAGGGGAAGAAGCAGAGGCAGAGTTGAACACAAAGGAAAAAAAGGTAAAGGGATACCCATTTCAACTCATAGTTAAATTTTTAGAGAACACAGGCCAGGGTGCAAGCCGACATATGGGAGTTGGATTCGGTTCATCTCTCTGTGAAGGAGGGATGTTCTCTGTGGCCAGTGATGATCATCTTCTCCCTTCCAGAGCCCCCAGATACCATGGCCGAAGGCTACACCAAGGGTAACCTCATCCGGGTCTGCGTGGCTGCTGTAATCGTGCTGATAGTAGGGGGCTTTCTGGTTGAAGCTTGGCATAGCAAGCGTCTGTCTCCGAACAGACCCTGGTAAAATAACTGAACGCTCCGTTTTGCTTGTTTGGTTTTTGTTTTTTTGGGTTTTTGGGTTTTTTTTGCTTTGTTTTTTGCTTTTGTTTTTGTTTGTTTGTTTGTTTGTTTGTTTTTGAGACAGGCTTTCTTAGTGTAACCAGCCCTGGCTATCCTGGACTTGCTTTGTAGACCAGGCTAGCCTTGAACTCACATAGATCTGCCTGCCTCTGCCTCTAGAGTGGTAGGGTTGAAGGCATGCACCACCATGTCCAGAAAACACTCCTTTTTTAATGGACTGTAGTGTTATTATTATGACTGTTTTCTTCTCCAGCTGACAGAGGTATAATTGACAGATACAAATTGAATGTATTTACTATGAACAAAGTAGGATCTTGACATATTTAATTTTTTTTTAAATCAATGTTTATGTTTGTTTTGCCTGAATGTATATCTGTGTACCAAATGTATGTCTGTACCAATGTGCATGCCTGATGCCTTAGAGGGCAGAATGGGATTCACAGGTGACTGTAAACCACAATGTGGGTTCTGGGAATCGAACCAGGGTTCTCTACAAGAGTATCCAGTACTTTTAACCACTAAGTCACCTCTCCAGCCCCAACATATTGAATTTTTATGTGTCAATTATACTTCAATCACCCTAGGAAAAAATAATTAAGTAATCAATTATGTACTGAATAATAAATTTCATCAGTCATGAAATGACTGCCCCAAAGCAGCTACCAAACCTAATTACCAATACAGAGCTACTTTTGTGGCAAACTTTAATTGTCCAAGTTAGCCTTGTTACTTATAGTTATAAGGTACTATGTTGTATCTAAATCAATATGGGTTCATCTAAAAACCGGGTCCCACCCAGTGGTGTCGCAGGTGTCGCCACATGGGCACACAGGAAGATTCTTTTCACCATAGGCTAGTAATAAGAAACAGGGGCTAGAAAGACCGTTCAGTGATTAAGAACACGTGTTGCTTTTACAGAGACCTGACATTTGGTTCCCAGCATCCACACAGTGGCAACAACTGCCTGTTACTCCAGGTCCTGTGAAGTGGAAACTTCTAGTGTCTTTGGAAAGTTATGTCAAATGATGGTTTGCTGGGGCACACAGGTGAAAGGATGTCTTGTTAAAGCAGACATGTGAAAGAATGTTTTCCTGAAGCAGACACACTTCACATGGACCTTGATGAAGGAATATAAATGTGATCCCACAGATGGTGGGAGATATGCACCGAGCCTTGGTTTGCTTTGCTCTGCCTTGCTATTCTTTGCTAAAGACACACATGTATTGGTCCGCCTTACATAGCGTCGTTGAGCTCAACCTGTGGTAACGCTGCCATTGAGAGAAACTCGCCCAAGAACTGCTCATGAGGTTCCTGCAGCATCTTGCCGTTTCCACAGCCTCGCCTTAGGCTGGTTGGCGAGCCTGGAAGTTTCTTCAGGATTGAACTACAGCCTGGTGTCTGCTTGCCGACAGGACTGGTCTGCAGCTGCCGAGTCATATGTGGTATGATGTGTGTGCTACAGGACTGAATTGTTGAGAAAGAAGATCGAGCTTGCCCCCAAAGAACTATTGCTGAATAGGTTCACTTCCCCATATGTCAGTTTGAGGCCAGCCTGGTCTATAGAGTGAGTTCCAGGCAGCCAGGGCTACATGAAGGAACTCTGTCTTGAAAAAACAAAAATAAAATTTTAAATTTATTTTTAATATTTTGTTTTTGCTGTTTAATTACATGTATGCAATTAATTACATGTGTGTAATTACATGTGTGTCCGTGTGTGGGTATGTGCAAGGGAGAGCAGATACTCCCTTGGAGCTGGAGTTACAGGCACCTGATTTGGGTGTTGAAACTGGAACTCAGGTTCTTTGGAAAAGAGACATGTGCTCTTAACCACTGAGCCAGCTCTCCAGCCCTGAAGACAAGAAGTTAAGAGAGAGAGACAAAGAAGTTGAGAAGCTGTAGTATATGATCAAGATACATTATATACATTGATGAAGTGTTCAAAGACAACGAATTTCAGAAGGATACAAAACCATCTGCTTAAAGATACCACTCTTACAGAATAAGTAGACTAATAACCAGAAGAGAATGATAATAAAAATGTAACACCAGAAAGAGAAAGAAAACAGGAAGGGTAGAAGGGATGGGTAGGAAGGGTGTGAAGGCGGGGGGGGGCTAGTTTGGAAAGAGGGGGCTGGTGGAGTTGAAAGTGGGGGTGAATCTGACCACAGGATACCATATGCAAGCATGAAATTGTCCAAAATGAACAAATTAAAATGTATAGCATCTTAGGTGAGATTTCAGTTAAGGAGGGTAGGTCCCAAGGTGGACAGGGCTGCACACGGACTGAGGGAGAAGATGTTATCATCCATGGCTTCTTGTGTCTTGGGTCAGTTCAGGAAGGAAATTGTGCAAACAGCTATGCAGGCTACCCAAGTGTCAGGGCAAAGCTTCAGCCTGCAGGTTCCCGAGACAAAGTGAGGCCAAGAAAGAACGGTGATAGCCCTCTGTCTACCTTGCCTCTTCTTCCTGAGAGCAGAAGACTGGATCTTGTCTTGGGGATAAGGGAAGCTATGGACATGGACTTCATATACCTGCTTTGCCTGGTGAGTCTCCAAGGCTGGGACAATGGCTTGGCTGTGAGAGGCAGGGGTGAGGTGGGAGTGGAGGTAGGGGGAGGGATGTCTGTTTACTGCAAGAACTGCAAGCTCCCATGGAGTCTCTGCATCTGCTTTCTGGGCCCCACAATTTTGCTTTGTCATGCCACTCGATTAGAAAGCAGTTGAAGTGAAGGAACTGTCGATCATAGAGCTAAGGGGTATGACGCAGATTTTCCCAACCGTCCACATCCTTGAGTTAATTTGAACACCCTGGGTTTGAACCTAACCTCATGGAATTGGCCTCAGAGTCTGAAGAGGAAGGTGGGGTTGTTGGTTTGGTTTTATTTGACCGAGGCTCCCCTTTAAGAGACCTCTAGTTCATCCCTGGAGCAAGAGTGGGGATAGGGTGTTCACGGCAGGGCTGACTATCAAAATGCTGCATCTGCCCTATTCCTTCTTCATTTTCTACTCACTGCCTTCCCCCCCAGGCCAGTGCTCTCCTCTCTGTGTATGCCTTTTAGAGGGAATCTCCAGCCACAGTACCTCCAAACCTCTGGCCACAGGACAGGGTAACAGCTCCTCCAGGAAATGTTCCAATACACTCACTCTGAGTTGCTTTACTGGGGCTTCTGTACCCAAGTGCCACCAACCTGCTGGTTTAAAACAAAGGAAAATGATTTTCTGTATTACATGAGCTGCAGAGATGGAGGTGTAGACAACACTGGTTCCTTTGGAAGGAGATCCTGCTCCATGCATCTCCTGTAGCTCTTGTAGCTTCTGGTGGCGACTGGCAACGTGTTTGGGGGTATCGCTTGTTGTTGCTATTGTTTTATATTTTTAAATTATATTTTTTAAAGACGGGGTGTCTGGTAAGGGTCTCTATTGCACTGAAGAGACACCATGACCACAGCAACTCTTATAAAGAAAAGAACTTTGTTGGAATTGGCTTACAGGTCCAGAGGCTTAGTCCATTGTCGTCATGGCAGGAAGCATAGCAGCACACAGGCAGACATGGTGCAGGAGAGTTCTACATCTGGATCAGCAGGCAACAGGAAGAGAGAAAGATGGGGTGGAGACTAAGCTTAGCCTGAGCATTAGAACTGTCAAAGCACACTCCAGTGACATACTTCTTCTAACAAGACCACATGTGCTAATCCTTTCAAATAATGCCACTCCCTAAGAGCCTGTGCAGGGAGGTTCAGGGGGAGCATATTCATTCAAACTAGTACACAGGATTTCACAAAGTAAATGGGGCTGGCCTGAGATCCACCTGCCTCTACCTCCTGAGTACTGGGTTAAAAGGTGTGCACCACCATGCCCAGCACCTTTTATTGATTGATTGAGTGTCTATATATGGGCACATACAAGCCACAGCATTAAATATGGAGGTCAGAGGACAACTTTCTGAGCTAGAGTCTCTCCTTCCATCATGGCAGTTTGGGTTTCTGAGGCTTGGTGACAATCACTTACCTGCTAGACCATCTCATTAGCCCCACCGTGGTTGTTTTTGTTCTGTTTTTATACAAAATTTTTTTTATCTGGTCCTGTCTGGTCTGCAACTTGCTATGCAGACCCAGTTGTCTTCAAATATTAGACAGTCTCCTGAGTCAGTCTCTGAAGGGCTGGGATTACAGGCCTATGTCACCAGGCCCAGTGTAGTCCAGGATAGCCTTATCTTAGCCTAGCTATGTTTGCAAAAACTAAACATGGCTGCTTCCTAATAAACATGGTTTATTTACTTACTTTTAAATGATTTATTTAGTTTTATGTGTAGGTGTTTTGTCTGTATGTGTATCTGTGCACTGCAGGCGTGCAGTGCCTTTGGAGGTCAGAATAGGGCTTTGAATGCCTTAGAACTGATGTTCCAGTTGCCTGTGAGCTGCCCCGTGGGTGCTGGATATCAAACCCTAGTCTTCTTCAAGAGCATTCAGGGCTCTTAATGGCTAAGCCATCTCTCCAGCCCCATGTCCACAATTTAAATGATGAGAGCACAAATCAGCCTTTGATTCTGTCCCTCCCCCGTGGCTATAGTTGTCCCAGGAAAGGAGCTGTGGTGCCGACCCTGTTGGCAGGCTTCTTCTCTCCTCTCTTCCTTCCTTCAGACAAGATCTCAGTATCCCAGGCTGCCCACAAACTTGCCTAGGAGGCAAGGATGATCTTGAACTTTGGATCCTCTTGCTTCCACCTCTAAAATGCTGGTATTGCCACTGTACCTGGTTTAGGCAGTTCTGGAACTCAAACCCAGGCCCTATGCATGCCAGGCAAGCACTCTTCCTGCTGAGATACATTTCCAGTCTGGGAAAGTTCGAAGATTTCTTCTGATCTGTCTGGGCACTAGGCATGCAGATGGTGCACAGATATCCATGCAAGCCAAATAGCCATGCACATTCTAAAATGTACATGGATATTTGTTTGTTTGTTTGTCTGTTTATAGACAGGGTTTCTCTGTGTGTAGTGCTGGCTATCCTGGAACTCATTCTGTAGACCAGGCTGGCCTCAAATTCAGAGATCTGCCTGCTTCTACCTCCTGAGCATTGGGATTAAAGGCGTGCACCACCACTGCCTGGCTCTGTATATGGATTTTAAATGAGAAAAATAAGGAGAGAAAGATGGCTCAGTGGGCAAAAGCACTTGACATTTAAGTCTGACTACAGAGTTTAATCCCTGAACATTAGGCCAATGATGGAGGAGAACCAGATCCTGAAAGCTGATATCTACATGCATGCCATGGTACATATGCACTTACATGTTTTCACAAGAATATACATGCATCATGTACACACAATAGTAACATGATAAAGCTGGATGGTGGCAGTGAATGCCTTTAATCCCAGCACTCGGGAGGCAGAGGCAGGCAGATTTCTGAGTTCGAGACCAGCCTGGTCTACAGAGTGAGTTCCAGGACAGCCAGGGCTAAACAGAGAAACCCTGTCTCAAAAAAAAAAAAAAAACCAAAAAACAAAACCAACCAACAAAAGCTCACTCACTCTGGTGGTTTGACCAGGAATGGCCTCCATAGGCTCATGTATTTGAATGCTTGGTCTTTAGTTGGTGGGACTATGTGGGAAGGATTGAGGTGTGGCCTTGCTGGAGGAGTGACCAAGCCCGCTCAGTCAGTCGACAGGTTCTCCAGCGCAGGATAGAGGATTGAAAAGAAAGAGACAATTAGACAATACTGCAGCATGGCCTCAGTCAATTCTGAGACTGAAGGTAGGGATTTTCTATTTCCCAATCCACTTTTATGCCATCTTAATTACATGCAAGCAATAAGGGCAAACAGTACAATAAACACAAATAGTCAAGGAATGAGCAAGGCAATAAGCAAAAGTTTGTGATCATCCTGTGATCACTGTTTCGGAGGGCTTGTCAAGATGACCAAAATATCTGAGCCTACTTCCTTGTCCAAGCCCAAAATCAGATTCTCACCTGAAGCCTACTTCTGTTGCACCCCAAAATTAAAGACTCCTGCCTGAACTTACTTCCCTGTTCTAGCCTGAGATTAGATTCCTGCCTGAGCTTACTTCCTTGTCCTTGGCCTAATGTCAGATTCCTGCCTGAAGCCTGATTCTTTGTCCTTGGCTAAATGTCAGGTTCTTGTCAAGTGGCCCCAAAAGCTCTCCACAGCGGAGATTGTCATTGAACTGGAGTTACAGACAGGGGTCACCATGTGGCAGCTGGGATTAGATCCCTGGTCCTCTGGAAAGGCAGTCAGTGGTTTAACATGAGCTATCTCTCCACCCTCATATATATTTTATGTAAATATTTATTCCTTGAAAAGTTCATGTGCACATACAATATATCTTAATCATTTACCCCCATTCTCCCCTTTAACTCCCTCCAAGACCCTACGGCATCTATTTGTCTATCTTCCTTCCTTCCTTCCTTCCTTCCTTCCTTCCTTCCTTCCTTCCTTCTTCTTAACTCTATGAGTTTGATTAGTGTTGACCTTATATCTATAGGTATGGGGTCATCCAGTGGGACACGGGAGATTTACTTTTCTGGTTGCACCCCTAAACCAAACTGGTTCTCCATCCCTAAGCAGTAATTAGCTTTTCGGCTAGGGGTGGAACCTCAGGAGCCTCTCACACCTCCATTCGGGAATCCCCCCCAAACTCCAGACAGGGTTTCTCTGGGTGGCCCTGACTGTCCCAGAACTCACTCTGTAGACAAGGCTGGCCTTGAACTCAGAGATCCACCTGTCTCTGCCTCCTAAGTGCAGGGCTTAAAGGTTAGTGCCAGCACTGCCTGGCAACCATGCTAGAATTTTAACTGGCTTGGTCCTGTGCTGACTGCTGCTGTGGATTCACACAACTCTCCATGAGAGAGGGTAAAAATACCCGAGGTGCATTGGTTTTGAAATAGTGAGGTGAGAGTCACAGAACGTTAGACCAGCCACTTGAAGGCCTCCACAGTGGGGACAGTTGGTTTGTTCACAGTATTGTGCAACCACCACCTCTAGTTCCAAGATATTGCCGTCACCCCCGTCACCCCCACAGAAACACTGTTCTCATTAAAGCTCCCCACACCTCCTGCTCCTGGCATCTACTAACAAGCTTTCTGTCTCCGGATTCGCACATTGTGGATAAGGTAGAAACAAAATGACACAATGTGTGATCCTTGGTCCCTTGCTTTTAGTTAGCATGCTTTTCTTTCAGTCCATCCTCCTCCCTCTACCTCCCAAGAGCAGAGATCGCAGTGCAAATTAACTCTATAGGGAGCTTGGGGAGGAATCTAGTGTTTTGTGCATGCCAGGCAAACACTCTACCGCTGACTCAGATTCCCAGCCCTGGCTCAAGGTCTGTCCTGGTTAGTGTTAATTGCCAATTTGATACAGCCTAGAGTTACCTGAGAGGGAAGCTCCACTAAGGAATTGCCTACGTCAACTTGGGCATGTCGTGGGGGATTGTCTTGACTATTAATTTATGCAGGAGGGCCTAGTCCACTGTAGGTGGCACCATCCCTAGTCAGGTGAGCCTGGGTTATATAAAAAAGCCAGCTAAGTATGAGCCTGGGTGAGTGAGCCAGC
Source organism: Rhynchomys soricoides (assembly GCA_019843965.1). Taxonomy (NCBI): domain Eukaryota; kingdom Metazoa; phylum Chordata; class Mammalia; order Rodentia; family Muridae; genus Rhynchomys; species Rhynchomys soricoides. The sequence continues at coordinate 881,794 of JADRCH010000849.1, read as the reverse complement.
AAGCAGTCCCTTCCATGGTTTCTGCCTCTAAGTTCCTGCCCTGTTTTCCCTCAATGATGGATTGTAAGTTAAATGAACCCTTTCTTCTCCAGACTTCTTTTGATGGGAGTCTTTCTACCACAACAACAGAACGAAACTGGAACAGACTAGAACTCAAACAAATGGCTATCACTCCAGATGGGACACTGACAAGAGGTCAAAGAAATGATTGTGGTACTGGGGGCCTGTCTGGACCAGGTGTTTCCAGGTTTGGGGTGTTTGGTTCAAGCAACTGGAGACTTATAAACAAATGATAGTATAGCAAGAGGTTTTATTCAGAAGCAAAGAGAAAACAGGTCAGATACACTGCAAGAGCACAGCAGGCTACTCGACCTAGAGGGGTCATGAACCCATGGTCAGCTCCTGGAGCTTTCCTCTGTGGGTCTAGAAGAAGGAGCTGGTTACTAGGGCCCAGGATGTAGGTGGCCTTGTGGATCTGATTGATTGGCTTGGATATGTAAGTCTTTGTTTCCTGCACACGTCTTTACCCAGGATGCATCTGATTTTAGTCATGCATTGGTAATAATAGTACTGTTATGTTCAATTAGTACTTAATATTGCTAAATTACAGGAATCCCCTAAACACTTATTCAAAGGACATATTTTGACTTACTTCATATGCACCCAAAACCTCTTCAGCCTGATTGACCCATTTCACTTAGTTTCAGGAAAAGTTTTAGGATGCTTTTGCCCACAAAAGAAAAGTTACCAAGCAGTTGCCAGGGAGAGTTGACCTAATGCTTATTTGGAGCCAGGTGGATGTTTGTATGTGGTGGAGGTCCCAGGCTGATAACTTGTATGGAAAACAGCGTGCATATTACTCTAGCCAAGTGGCATCCTGGGTCGCTCAACTATCTCTACAACTTTCCTATCTGAATTCCACCCAGCCCTGTCTTGGTAAACCAGTGACTTTTACTGGGATGATAAAAGATTACTTACAAGAACTGGGCTAGCAACGTGCAGTGGTGGCGCACGCCTTTAATCCCAGCACGTGGGAGGCAGAGGCAGGCAGATTTCTGAGTTCGAGGGCAGCCTGGTCTACAGAGTGAGTTCCAGGACAGCCAGGGCTACACAGAGAAACCCTGTCTCGAAAAACCAAAAAAAAAAACAACAACAACAAAAAAAAACTGGGCTAGCATAGTCAGCCACCTCATGAATCCTAAAAGCTGCATCCCTTGAACTTCCTGCAAATTCTGCGGACTGAAGTCTTTTCTCACAGCTGTGATAACTCGGGGGTGTGGGTGTGGGAGAGGGGTCTTGTAAATATCCTGAGCTGGGAAAACTCCCTTGCGGATTTTGTTTACTCCCTGAGCCTTGTGAGTTTCCTTCACTCCCCCAGTTTTACTCGCTCCTTCTCAGCCAGGAGGTAGTGTTTCACTTTAGGGGAAACAGCTACTGAGCAGGTCTCACTGAGGTTTCTCTTCCAGGGCTGTGCCTGTGCTACGGAGATGAGGCTGAAAACGGTGAGTCACCTTCCACGTGACCCGTAAGTGTTTCAGTGTCCGAGACCTCCTTCTGTAGAAGCTGTCAAATGTTACAGCTCTGAAGGGAACGGTATCCTGGCAGTCGGGAGCCAAGGGACACCAGAGTCACACTGCACAACAAACCTCACACTAGAGACTTATTGAGACAGACACAAGAGTGTGGCTGCCTCTGCTCGGGTGAGGAGCATCAGAAAACTGAGTGGGAGGAGGTAGACTCTATATAGGGTTTCTTGGGGGACAGAGTTTTCCAGGGTGGGGACTGGTGGGATTTCAAGTCCTGAATTTGAGGCGAGCTGAGACAAAGCAACTTCAGGGAGAAAGGGTTTGTTTTGGCTTACCGTTTGAAGTTGCAGCCCATCCTGGTGGGAAAGTCACAGCCACAGGAGCTTGAGGCAAATGATCACATTCCGTCAATAGTCAAGCACGAGAGATTGGTCAGATGAGATGGTTCATTCACTGAATAAAGGCAGTTACTGCCAAGATTGACAACCTGGAACCCACACAGAAGGAGAGAATTAACTCCCAAGGGTTGTCCTCTGACAGTCATATACACATTGTAGCACACATGCATCTCACACAAACGCTCGCGCGAACACACACACACTAAAATTGTATTTTATTTTATTTATGTATATGAGTATTTTGGTGCATTTATATGGATGTACCACGTGTGTGCAGTACCAAAAGAAGCCAGAAGAAGGCATTAGATCCCCTAGAACTGGCAGTTGTGAGCTGTTATTTGGGTGCTGGAATCCAACCTGATCCTCTACAAGAGCAGTCAGTGCTCTTAACCTTGACCCGTCTCTAAAATTAAACAACAACAACAAGAAGAACAAAGTAATTTAATTTTTTGTTGTTGTTTTTGTTGTTGTTTTTGTTTGGTTTGGTTTTGGTTTTTCAAGACAGGGTTTCTCTGTATAGCCTTGGCTGTTCTGGAATTCACTCTGTAGACCAGGCTGGCCTCGAACTCAGAAATCCGTAAAAATATTTTTGATCACGTATATGCATGTGTGTTTGTTTGCATGAATGCAGGTGCCTTGGTAAGCCAGAGGTGTCAGATGCCCTGGAGCTGAAGTTATAGGTGATTAAGAGACACCTGGCCTGAGTCCTCTGGAATGTTCTTAGCCACAAAGCCATCTCTTCAGCCTTAAGAAAAGATATTTTAAGAACGAGAGAGCAATGAATCCTTAATGCTCAGATCACTTTTCCCTTAAAAATATTCTTGCATTTATTTATGTGTGTGGGTTTATGACATGTGAACATGTTATAGCACATGTATGGCAGTCAGAGGATTTTGAGTCAGTTTTCTCCTGTCACAAATGTGGGTTTGCGGATCAAACTCAGATTGTCAAGCTTGGCAGTGAACACTTTTATCAGCTGAGCTCTCCTACTAACCCTCTTGATTTTATGCAATTGAAGACCACAGCCTAGGGAATGTTTCTACCCATAGTAGATGGTTCTTTCCATCTCAATTAAACTAGTCAAGATAATCCCTCACAGGCAAAAAGCCTGTCTTCCAGGTGATTATAGATTTCATTAAAGCTCTAATTGAGATTAACCATCACACCTTTAATCCTCAGAATTCTAGAAGGGGTTCACTGAGATGAAGAATCAATTAACTCTTAAATTCTTTTCAGAGGAACTTCCCAGGCCTTCCATCAGTGCCTGGCCCAGCTCTGTGGTCAAGTGCAAGAGTAACGTCATTCTCTGATGCGGGACTCATTTCCAGAACGTTACAGTCACTCTGAGAAGGTTGCACAACTCCCAGTACCGGCAACAGAAGTCACTGGGAAAGGAAGCTAAGTTCTACCTCACTAACCTGCAGCCTGACGATGCTGGAGGCTATTTCTGTGTCTACAGAACAGAAGCCTCCCACAAGTGGTCAGGACAGAGTTGGTGGTCACAGGTGAGCAGAGCAGCCTCAGATCTGCTCCTTGTATGTTTTAAAATTACAGTTATTGACTTATCATGTGTGTACATGTGTACACATGCATGCCACAGGCATGTGTGAAGAGGACAGAGGAAAATTTGTGGTACTCGCTTCTCTCCACTGTGTGGGTCTGGGAATCAAACTCAGGTTGTTATACTGAACAGCAAACACCCAGTGAGCCAACCCTCCAGACCCTTGAATTTTTAAAAATCTTTTTGTGTGTTCATATGATGTGTGTGTGTGTGTGTGAGAGAGAGAGAGAGAGAGAGAGTCTGGGTGCAAGGGTGCCATGGCACATATATGGAGATTAGAGAACAACCTTGGATGTTGGTCCTCATCTCCTGCCTTGTTTGAGACAGGGTCTCCTTTATACATAGTTGCTATGAACTCCAGGGGAGCTAGCTTGAGAGCTTTCCGGGAATCTTCAGTCTCCACCTCCCATCTCACAGTAGGAGTACTGGGATTACAGAACTCAGGTCTTTCTCCTTTTTAAAACTGTTTTATTTATTTACATTCCAAATGTTGCCCCCCTTCCCTGTCCACCCCCAAGAGTTCTTCACCCCTCCCCTTTGCCTCTGAGAGGGTGTTTGCCAAAGGGGTCGAGACCCACATGTTCTAGACAGTCCTTCAATACTTTGTTCCCAGGTGATTCTACATTGTGTCAAATTGTCAGTTAAACTAATCATCAAAGGTGTTTAAACTGATCATGGATTTTGTCCAACAGAACAGGACTCCGCTGGCAGTGCTGGAACATGAAAATGGAGTGGTTTCTTTATATGTCTTAAGGGTTCAGAATTCTGGGAAGTGGATTGGAGGGGACGAAAGATGATATTAGTCACTGTGTTTTAGAGTGCAATGCTTTCTCTTTTACTTAAAATCTAATAGACAAAGATTGTACTCTAGATGCACACTGTGTAATGATCATTACAAATGGAATACATCCCTCGGCACCCACACTGTGCTTCAGACTCCCACAAATTTATCACATTATGAATGAAAAATTGAAATCTTTCTGTTCTGTACATTCTGCAGAGTGATCTATGATAGTTATGTTTTCTGTTTGGGAGGGAAGGAAGGAGGGATGGAGAGAGAGAGAGAGAGAGAGAGAGAGAGAGAGGAAGGATTGGGTTCTCAAAACCATGGTGATGCCTGTCTTTAATCACAACTCTCAGAGGCAGGAAAATCTCTTGAGTTTCAGGCCAGCCAGGGGTACATAGTGACTCTCTCTCTCTCTCTCTCTCTCTCTCTCTGTCTGCCCTCTTTCTCTGTCTCTCTCTGTGTGTCTCTCTCTGCCCTCTTTCTCTGTCTCTCTCTGTGTCTCTCTGTCTCTCTCTCAAAAAACAAACAAACAAACAAAAAACACAAAAACACCACCACGCCTTTAATCCCAGCACTTGGGAGGCAGAGGCAGGCGGATTTCTGAGTTTGAGGCCAGCCTGGTCTACAGAGTGAGTTCCAGGACAGCAGGGCTACACAGAGAAACCCTGTCTCAAAAAAACAAAATAAAAACAAAACCACCACCACCAAAAACAACAACAAAGGGTACTAAAACATCCAGCGATAAGCCTGGAAGCAGAGAGGTTAGGCCATAAGTAGGGTGGATTATAACCTACCTGTCCGACCCCATGGCCCTGCTTCAGCTGGTCAGACCCCTTGTCCAAAAGATCCGACCACTTCCAAGACAGTGCCACCAATTTGGTAACTGGGCTTCCTGGCGCTTGGCTTTTGTTTTGTTTTTATTTTCAGGCAGGGTTTCACACACACTGGAGGCTAGCCTGGAACTATATAGCAAGACTGGGCACAAACTCAATCCTCCCACTTCTGCCTGGAATGCCGGGATTCTGGGCATGCGCCGCCACGCTGAGCTCGTCTGGAGCCTCTTAACCATCCTGCTAAACTATACCAGTGTTTTTTGGGGGGAAGCCACAGATTCTGTGACTTGGCTTTTAATAAATGATCACATTTCTGGCTGGGTGTGAGATGGTTCCTTGGAATTTTCCATGTGTGAAGCTCCACTCAGCCCCCTCTAGCTATTCCGACATGTGCTCTCAGTATCATTTCATGACATGGCTGCCATTGCTGTCTCCACCACGCAGATGGTGTGGGAGGAGCTGGAGGAAATCGCCCCAGACCATCAGACAACAAACTCATCTTCCTGACCACCTTCAGTTGCCTCTGCATCTCTCTTCTCTTTGTCTCCATTTTCTTGATCTACAGATGCACTCGGCAAGGTGAGTTAAAGAGGAGGTATCCGCCGGGCAGTGGTGGTGCACGCCTTTAATCTCAGCACTTGGGAGGCAGAGGCAGGCGGATTTCTGAGTTCGAGGCCAGCCTGGTCTACAGAGTGAGTTCCAGGACAGCCAGGGCTACACAGAGAAACCGTGTCTCGAAAAACCAAAAAAAAAGAGGTATCTATGCTTGGGAGTGAGAAGCAAGAGGAAGATTCAAATAAATACGGGTGTGGTGGCGCACGCCTTTAATCTCAGCACTCAGAAGGCAGAGGCAGGTGGATCTCTGTGAGTTCGAGGCCAGCCTGGTCTCACAATGAGTTCTGGGTCAGCCAGGGCTACATAGTGACTCACTTTCTCTCTCTCTCTCTCTCTCTCTCACACACACACACACACACACACACACACACATAATATAAATTATGTATGTAAATATATGTAAATTCTTCTTCCTGGTATGTTCATAGGTTCATCACATGAAGAACCCTCCAAGAGGTAGATGAAGTATAGTCCTTGGCAAGCCCCCCCCTCGTTTCCTCAGCCCTATCTCCCCCTGCCTGTTTCTCCCTCACTTCCCCCAGAATCTTTACCCTCTCCCCAAGCCTTTATAACTCCATGTTCCATTCATATTCTTTTATCTCCCACTTCCCTTCCCTTTGTCCTTCTCTCTCAGAACCAATCATTCTAATTTTCTAAGGCAGGAGGAGGAGGAGGGGGAGGAGGGGGGGAGGTGGAGGAGGAGGGGGGAGGGGGAGGAGGGGGAGGAAGAGGAGAAGGAGGAGGGGGGGG
>JADRCH010000849.1:861610-874485 GCA_019843965.1 Rhynchomys soricoides | reverse complement strand
CCTCCCCCTCCCCTTCCTCTCCCTCCTCTTCCTCCTCCTCCTCCTCCTTTTTTTAGTTTTAAATTTCTCTTCTTTGCAGTATTGATATTTGAACTCAGGGCTTCACACTTTAGGCAAGCCCTCTCCTGCTGAGATATATCCTCCACCCATATCTATCTACCCTTGGTTTATTTTCCTTGCTCTCTCTCAGTCACCCAGAGGCAAACACTGTGTAAGGCAGTTTATACCTCTCCCACGCTTGTTTGTTTGTTTTATTTTTTTTGTTCAAGACAGGGTCTCAAGCAGCCCAGGCTAGTCTTGAACTCCTGATCTTCCTACCTCCATCTCCCAAGTGCTAGTACTATAGACCTGGCTTCATTCCTGTGTACTTTTTCCAAACTTTTATTAAGTAGGCATACTTTTATTAAATAGCCAATGTATGGTAATATTTATGCTATTAAATACGTGCATGAACACATACAAAGTCACTTTTTAAAAAACCTTTGCAATATTTGGTACATTTGGGACTTTTAACGGTGCTTTTAAGTTTGTTATTTTTACTCTTGTTTCATGTGTGTGCGTGGGTACACACACCTGTGGAGGTCAGAGGATGACTTGTAGAAGTTGGTTCTCCCCTTCTACCGTGTGGGTCACAGTAATCAGGCTCGTCGGCAAGCCCCTTTACCCACTGAGCCAGCTGTTGGCCCCCTTTGAAATTGTTTCATTGTTGCTGCTGTTGTTTCCAGGACAAAGTTGACTCTGTGCAAGTCTGACTATTGTAGAACTCTCTCTGTAGACCAGGCTGGCTTCAAACTCAGAGAGATCCCCCTGCCTCCACCTCCCACGTGCACGTGCTGGGATTAAGTGGTGGGCCCCCGTGTCTACCTTGGAATTGCTCTAACCTGAGCTGTAAATTTGAGTTTGGGTCTGTGTAGGAAGGAGCTCTAGTGTTTTTAAATGTTTACTTGTATTTTATGTGTGCTCTCCTTGACAGTTAGCTTAGTTCAGCCTTTGGGTAGAAATGACAAAAGGAAAAATCCAAGTAAGAAAACCTTAGAGAGAAGGAAGGAAGGAGGGAGGGCGGGAAGGAAGGTAGGTTATGTAAGCAAACTGAAGTAAAATCCGAGCTGTAGAGACATCCTCAGATGCCTACATCCACATAATGAAAACCATTTCAGCTTCTCTTCCTTTGCCTCTCATTTCCGTTTCTATTTTTGTGTTATTATTATTCAGACCAGCTGTTCCTATGAGTCTATGACTGATAATGACAATTCCAGTCTTACAGACTGGCAGACTTTTAGCCAAGGAGGAAAGGGAGGGGTTGGGGGATCTGATTTCCTGGATCTGTTAGGGAGAAAAAAAAATTATTGACTGTCTTCAGAAGAGGCTAGAAAACTAACTCATGGAAGTGTGGAATATGGGAGTTTAAAAAAATCAAAATTGAGATTCAGTTGGTAAGAGTGCTTGCCTAGCATACCCCAGGCCTTGGATTCCATCTCCAGTACCACATAAACTGTGTGCAGAGCTGTAATCCCAGCACTCAGGAGATGGAGAAAAGAGGATCCAGAAGTTCAGGGTCATCTTGGTTTCTAAGTGAGTTCCAAGCCAACACGGGACACATGGCATTGTATTGCAAAAAGAGGGACTAGAGAGATGGCTCAGCAGTTAAGAGTACATACTGCTCTTGCAAAGAGGACTTGGACTCTCAGGACAGGACTTACATTGATTGGATTCAGTTCCAGGTGATATGATGCCCTCTTCCAGTCTCTTTGGACAACTGAACTCATGAGCACACACAGACACGTATGCATACACATAACAATAGTTTTTTTTCTTTTTTGGTTTTTCGAGACAGGGTTTCTCTGTGTAGCCCTGGCTGTCCTGGAACTCACTCTGTAGACCAGGCTGGCCTCGAACTCAGAAATCCACCTGCCTCTGCCTCCAGAGTGCTGGGATTAAAGGCGTGCGCCACCACTGCCCAGCTACAATAATTCTTAAATAAAGCATAAAATCAAGCATTTATTGCCTGATTTTTTAAGCTTATAATCAGAGACAAGTAATAGTTATAAGAAAAAATATCTGGTTATATTAATTATATTAATTATATTAATTATATTAATTATATTAATGAATTCATAGGGAGGACATAGTCGAAATCCTATCTCTGACTTAAAGCACACCCACATCGTCAAGAATAATAACAGATGCCCTGTCTCAGTGTCTACCTTTCTGAAACATCAATGTGGAATTTGAGGCTTGTGAAGATCCAGAGGAAAGGTGGAAGGGATATGAGGTAGTCATCTTTCTCACTTCTACAGTGATAAATGAAAGACCCATAGTTTTCATAATCAAAAATATTTATATTTCCACGGGGCGGTGGTCGCACACTCCTTTAATCCTGGCACTCTGGAGGCAGAGGCAGACATATCTCTGAGTTCAAGGCAGATTGGTCTGCAGAGTGAGTTCTAGAACAGCCAGGGCTACACAGAGAAACCCTGTCTCAAAAAAAGAAAAAAAAAAAAGGATTTATATTTTCAAAGTCATAAAGACTCAGATCCACGTCCTAGATTTGTGAAATCCTAGACTCTTAGAAGACAGACTTCTTTCTGAAAAGGAGCAAGCAATAGAAATTTCAGCTTTATGGCTATAATATTCAGCATCCATAACTGATATAGAAACCAGCATGAGTGGCTATATTCAAATAAAGCTTTATATTACCAGAACAAGTAGGGAGCCATAGTTTGCCAGCGCTCACTCTAGGCAAATGCATTGTGTGAATCTGAAAGAATTACCAGAATTGGAGAGACAGAATTATGTATTCTAGGATATCAAGAAGTACTTTCTTTTTAAACCTCAGGATGGGATGGCTTCTCAGGACTGTCTCATATTTGACACACTGGGGCTCGTCTATTTTATAGTGGGTGTGGTATGTCCTGTGAGAAGGCTAAAACCCGCGATGCTCTGGAAAGAGACTGAGCAAGCTCAGCAACTTGGTTTGCTCATGTATTCCCCTTTACGGTCTGAGTCATTACCACTCTAAAGGCAGAGGTGGAAGCCAAATGAACATGCTGTACTATGCAGAGACCCACAGGGACTGCTACACACAGTCACCCACAGGCAAGCCTATGTTTTTATAGAGAGCCACTAGCATATCAGAACCATAGACCAAAACGTACACAGAGTCACACAAACACAAAAACACAGGACGTACATACACACACACACACACACACACACACACACACACACACACACACATCTTACAGCCTATATTCCCCAACTCAAACGTTCTGAAATCAGAGGTCATGATTTTTAGCTAAGTCTGAATGCCTAGGCTGTAAGCCCTAGACAATCACCCTTTGCATGACTGTACCTGATTACAGTCTAGGGCAGGAAAGGCAAGGAAAGTTTCACGTCATCTAGATTGCTATAACAAAGCACCACAGACTGCAAGACTTAAAAATAACAAATGATCATATTCTGGAAGCTGCAGTCTGAGATGGCGGTCTGACAGCTCCATTGTCTGCTGAGGGCTCTGTTGCTTCATAAATGACTTCTTTGTGTTGCTACTTTTTTTCTTTTTAACTTGGGTAGGGCAGGGCAGATACATGCACACACAAATAAATTTTTTAAAAAATGTGATTTTAAAACGATATAAGTGAACCAGTAAAACTAAAGAGATGGCTCAGTGGTTAAGAGCATTTGCTATTGCCGACAGAAGACCAGGGCTTGGTTTCCAACTCACATATCTGATGGCTCCTAACTGACTACAGCTCTAGTTCCAGGAGTTCTGATGCCCTCTTCTGGCCTCTGTGTATACCTACACTCATGTACACACACACACAAAAACAAAAACAAAAACAAATCTACTTTTTAAAACAAGAAGACCAAGATTTTTTTTATTGAAATTGCATTTGCAAATCTATCTGAGAAGTAACAACTTTTTCTCGTTTTTTACTTTTGTTTATATCTGAGAAGTAACACCTTAATATTCTTTCAACACATGAAGGAGGATATCACTCCATTAATTCTGTTTTTTTTTCTTTTTTGCTTTTCTCAATAATGATTCAGTTTATCTTATTTTTGACTCAGTTTTTAATATTTCTTTCTATTTTTTTGAATTATTTATTTGTATATATGTGTGCATGGGTGTGTGTGCTATGGTACATGCATGAAGATCAGAAGACAATTTTGTAAGTTAGTTCTCATCTTCCACTTTTGAGTGAGTGCTGGGATTTGAACTCTGGTCCTCATGATTGCACAGCAAGTACTCTTGCCTAAGGAGCCCTCTCTTCATCCCTTATTTTATTTTCTGTTTATGTTGTGTGTGTGTGTGTGTGTGTGTGTGTGTGTGTTATACAGGTCTTGTACATCTTTTGTCAGCTTTAGCTCTAAGTAACTTTAGATATTTTTATGTCTAAGTGCTAGTGTAAATGGCATTCATTTGGGCATTTCCATTATTTCTTCAAGGGGCAGGGCATATGAACCAGTCTCCGTCATTCGGGTTACTTACAGGAATATGGATGAGAAGTTATTACAACAGAACGGACAATTTACCAGAGGCTATGGTGTGATAACATTGTTGTGCACGTGTCAAGATTATCTTTGTATTATTCAAATGGTTTCTTCATTGACAGAGTTTTGAATGCAGATTGGAGTTTGTTATTCAGTTGCTACTCCGCTTCTTGTCATCACTCCCCCCAACAGCTTCTAATTGGTTTAATAAAGAGCTGAACAGCCAATAGAGGATAGGAAGGACTTTCGAGGGGAGATAGGATTCTGGGAAGAGCAGGCACTGGAAGACTCACCAGCCAGACCCAGAGGAAGAAGCAGGTGCCATTGCCCAGAACTTAGGTGAATATAAATGGGTTAATTTAAGTTTTAAGCGCTAGTTGGGAACAAGCCTAAACAAAGGCCATAAGCATTTATAATTAATAAAGTATCCATGTCATTATTCAGGAGCTGGCAGGCCACGAAAGGCATGCTCTCAGGCTACAGTACTGAAAGAAGTGTTTATGAGCAACAGTCAACTCTCTGTAGAGCCTCAGGGAGGGCTGCTCAGGTCTCTCTACTTTGAAGGTCTTGGGAATTAAACACAGGTTGTCAGGCTTGGCAGCAGGCACCAAACCTGTTGCATGCGCGCGCGCACACACACACACACACACACACACACACAACACACATGGAGATATGTCTGGAACTCATGGCAGTCCTCTTGACAGGGACTACAGGCACGAGCTAGCACACCCGGTTTCGCATCTGTGTCCTTGCATGACGAAAGGGGTAGTGAGACTCTGGAGACTCTGATAAGGGTGCTGATCCCATTGCCTCCCAAGGGTCCCCTCTCATGTTGGGAATTAGATTTGCCGTGATAAAACACTGGGACCAAAAACAGCTTAGGGGGAAAGGGTTTATTTTGTCTTACACTTCCATGGTACAGTCCCTCACTAGGGTAAACCGGGTCAGGATTTCAAGCAGGAATCTGGAGGCAGGAACTGATGCAGAGACCACTGAGGAATGCTACTTACTGGCTTGCTCAGCAGTGATCTTATAGAACCCAGGACCACCTGTTCAGGGTGGCACCACCCCCATCAACTATCAGCCAAGGAAATGCCCCACAAACATGCTCACAGGCCAGTCTGATGGAGGCAACGCCTCTACTGAAGTTTTCCCTCCCAGGTGACTCCAGCCTGCATCAAGCTGATAAAACATACATTTGGGCTGTAGTACGCACACAGATGGCCCATGCAGAAGTTTCAGGAATATGGCTCTTAAAGGATCCTCTTCCATCCATCCTAGCCCCTCTTCTCGACCCACAGCCTCCCTGTGACAGAGGGCCCAAGGCTCCTCAGGAGCAGCAGGTGGTGAGGGAGGAGCATCTGCAGCTCTTCTCCTTACATACAGTCACGCTCTTTAAAACTTGGGAGCCCTCAGGACCATCTGTCCCTGCCATGTGGAGGAAGCTGGTCTTTAACAAGAAATAAGAAAGATGATTCAAAACATCCAGGAACCGGGGGTGAGTGGTGATGCCTTCAGCTTCGGTTTCGTGATTCTAATTGCTTCCAAACTCAGCATCCCTCTGTTCTCTGAAGCTCCCTCAGTCTATCAATCTCTCTGTCTCTCTATCTCTGTCTCTCTCTGTGTCTCTTTGTGTGTGTGTGTGCACGTGCGCCCACAAGTGAGTGTGTTTAGGTGCACATGCAGGTGACGGTGTTTGTGCAAATAGAGGATAGAGGGCAACCTTGGGTGTGGTCCCTCAGGGGTCATCAACCTTGTTTTTTGAGATGGTCTCTTACTTGGCCTGGAGCTTGTTGATTAGGCTAGGCTGGCTGGTCAATAGACCTCAGGCATCTTCCTGTCTCCACTTCTGCAACATTGGCTGTTTTAGTTAAGGTTTTGCTGCTGTGAACAGACACCATGACCAAGGTAACTCTTATAAGGACAACATTTAATTGGGACTGGTTTGCAGGTTCAGAGGTCCAGTCCATTATCATCAAGGCAGGAGCATGGCAGCATCCAGGTAGGCATGGCACTAGAGATGGAACTAAGAGTTCTACATCTTGTTCCGAAAGGAATCAGGAGAAGACTGGCTTCCTCAGGTAGCTAGGAGGGAGCTCTCAAAGCCCACACCCACAGTGACACACCCACTCCAACAAGGCCACACCCACTCCAACAGGGCCACACCTCCAAATAGTGCCACTCCCTGGGCCAAGCATATTCAAACCACCATACTGGTATTACATGAGATGTTAGCATCATGTCTAGTCTTTCCTCCTGTGTTCTGGGGGAAAAAATCAGGTCCTGAGGCTGAAGGGATGGCTCGGTGATTAAAAGTATCTGTTGTTCTTGCAGAAGACTCAAATTTGATTCTCAACTCTGACATGTTGGTTCATATACCATCTACTCTTTCAGTATCAGGATACCCAATACCTTCTCTGACCTTCTTGGGCACTAAGCATGCATATGCATGTGGTGTACATTCATATACACCAGTAAGGTATGATAAAGCATTTTTAAAAATTGTAAAGACTCAAAAGGGGGGGGGGAGGTCCAGGCCCTCATGCTTGTTACTGATTGAGCTACCTTGCCCAGCCCAGTCTGTATTCTGGACTGAAACAAAATGAAAAAGAAAGGTCCTTGCAAATCCATGTTTATTATACTACTAGCTACAACAGCCAGAGCATGGACTCAGTCTAGCTGTCCATCAGCAGAAGAATGTATAAAGAAAATCTGGTATATGCACATGAGAGAGTCTTATTCAGTTGAAAAAGGAAAAAAAAATGGAATTCTATCTTTTTCAGGAAAATGAACTAGGGGGTCACCATGTTAAGTGAAATAAAACAGACCCTCACAGCCAAGTCTCATTTATTTTCTCTCATATGTGGAATCGGGAGGTAGGAGGGGGATATAGAGGATGACTAGGGATATAAAAGGAGATCACTGGGGTCGAAGAGAGACCCTGCTTTAAAACAGTAAGTGGTGTTCTACTTCCCTTTCTTTTTATATAGATAGTTTATTTATTTTTATTTTATGTACTTTGGTGTTTGCCTGCATGCATGTCTGTATGAGGGTGTCAGATCCCTGGAACAGGAGTTTTAAAAAACAGTTGTGAGCTGCCACGTGGGTGCTGGGAATTGAACCCGGGTCCTCTTTAAGAGCAACCAGTGCTCTTAACTGGGAGCCACCTCGCCAGCCTCCCCCTACTTCCCTGTCTGCTGCTGTGACCAAATGTGCTGGCTAAAAGCAACTTGGTTTACACTTCTGGGTCTCAGTCCATCCCTGAGGGAAGTCAAGACCTGAAGGCAGGCATGCTTGATTTGGTGTAATCAAGGAATTCACTCTTCAGCCAAAGAAGTACAGCAAAGACCATGGATGATTCCTCTTGCTATCTCACCAGCAGACCAGTTTTTACTTAGCCAACTTTCTTATATAGCACAGGCTCATCTTGCCTAGGGATGGTGCCACCTAGAGTGGGCTAGGTGATCCTACATTGATTAGCACAAGACATTTCCTTGTGGAAATGCAATGCAGTCTAGGCAATCCCTCAATTGAGATACTCTTCTCAGATCACTCTAGACTGTGTCAAGTTGACAGTTAAAACTAACTGGGACAAAAGTGACAAAGGAAGCCACCTGATACCCTCTTCTGACCTTTGCACATGCACATAGGTGAGTCCACCTGCACACACACACACAAGCACGAATGTGTGCACACATGCACACAACAGGCATGCATGTGCACACACATGCACACATGCACACACACATGCACACAAATAAATCTATCTTACATATATAAAAAAATAATATTAAGAGAAGAAAGATCTGTGAGGCCACATTGGGAAGGCTGCCATCTGCCAGCCAAGGACAACAGCTTTTGTAATTTCATTGTTCTTGAACAAGAGGGAAAGAAAAAACACTCCTTGGAGAACTGCTGACATTTGATCTCCAACTTTCAGCCTCCAGAGTGTGAGAAAAACGAATTTGTCCAGTTTTGTCATCTGGTCTGTCCCTGAGGGACATGCTGGAGAAGAAACTGAGAATTATTCTGGGACTAAAAGTCTTTTGTTTGCAGTGTTGGATTTAAGGTTAGGGCTGAGTGAAGATGGATAATTTCCTTTCTCATTGTGAACAGAAGATCCCCAGTGAGGTTCCTGTTAGTGGTGAGGCCAGCTGTCCCTGACTTCACAAGAATGCTGTATGGGGGTGAGGGGCTCTCAATACATTAGCATCTGTGTTCTTAAAAGAATAGGGAAGGATTTCTCAAGACACATAGCAGTTGTGGCGCACACACACACACACATACCCCTTAAGGTGAATTTGTTCATAATACATTGCATGAGGTGGTCACCCTAGCAGTGAGCACAGAGGTTGTCAAGATGTAGGCATGCCAAACAATACATCACCCAGTCGGTAAATGGGCCAATAGAAGGAACACGCAGTTCTCAAAAGAAGAAAAAATGAAGAGCCAAGAAATACACGAAAAAGCATTCCACATCTTTAGTCATCAGGGAAATGTAAATCAAGGCTACATTGAGATTCCATTTCACCCCACTCAATATGGCTATCATCCAGGAAATCAAAGACAGAAGGCTGGAGAGAAGGAGCTGAAATGGGCTCTTTATTTGTTGCTGCTAGGACTGTAAGCTGATGCAGCCACTATGGAAACCAGGAAGGAGGTTCCTCAAAAAAAGAAAAAAGAAAGAGAACTAGCCTGTGTATCCTGGGCATACACGCAAAGGGACCCAAGTCAGTATAGCAGAGAGATACTTGCATGTACACATGCACATTCTTATTGCAGTACTATTCACAGAGCCAAGACTCGAAACCAATGATGTTCATCAACCAAGGAATGAATAAAGAAAACACGATACAAATAAGAGACTTGGGAGTACTTAGCCCAATCTATAGCATATCCCATCCTCACAGAGCTCAGAGCTAATAGAGAAAGAGAGGGTGGAGGCTGCAAAGCGGTGCATGCCTTTGAACCTAGTAACTAGGAGGCAGAAGCTGGTGGATCTCTATGAGGTCAAGGCCAGACCAGTTTACACAGTAAGTTCCAGGACAGACAACAGGCGCTATGTAGAGGGAGAATGTCTCAGCCGGGCAGTGGTGGCGCACACCTTTAATCCCAGCACTCGGGAGGCAGAGACAGGCGGATTTCTGAGTTCAAGGCCAGCCTGGTCCACACAGTGAGTTCCAGGACAGCCAGGGCTACACAGAGAAACCCTGTCTTGAAAAAAACAAAGAGAGAGAGAGAGAAAATGTCTCAAAAAACAACCAGAGTTTAGACAGATTGAAGAGTCAGAGGTGATAAATGATTACAACGAGTTTTGTGGACACATCAGGGCAGCTAGCTGCATATATAAACTCTGAGAAGTTATGACAAGATGCACAAGACCTGTGCGAGCTCAAAGTGCCACACCTTCGCTGAAGAGCTATTGCTAGCTTCTGGGAGAGGGAGAATCAGTTTTCCTTAAGGATGTGGCCCCTGGTGGGTCCTACGTCTGAATATTTAGGCACTAATGAATTTAAGAAGAAAAGGACAGATTGAAATTGAGTAGGTAGAGAAGGCGGTGGATCTGGGAGGAGTTGAGGGTGGGTGGTAAATCCGATCAAAATACATTCTGTGAAATTTTCAAGGAATTAATTAAAATACTATTTTAAAGGGATGAAGGACGGCTCAGCAGTTAAGACCGTTTGCTAGTCCTCCAGATGACCTGAGTAAGGTTGTCAGAACCTACAGTCAGTTTGGGGGGCGGTGTTCACAAGCACCTATAACATCAGCTCTAGGAGATCTGACATACTCTTGTGCACATGCCCACACATAGATATGCATAATGAAAATTCTTTACAACACTATCTCAAAATATAATAAACACGCAAAATAGTTTCATTTACACGTAAAGAAAATGGAATTATGTCCTTTTCGGGAAAATAATGGATGGAGCTGGAGATTGACGAGACTCAGAGAGAAAAACACTGCGTGCTTTCTCTCATTAGCAGAATCTAGATTTACACACATGTAGTTAAAAGGCGGGGAGGAGAAAGGAGAACGGCGGGAAGAGGGGGAAGACAGGAAAGAACAGCGGCACAGGGTGGCTATCAGCAAGCCGCAGTGATACACACGCATAAGATGGCATAACGAGACTGCGCATGTATGTAGCACAGCTGACATCATTCATGAACCCATGCTCCAGTCCCAAGCATATCTGGATATCGTGATGCATTCCTGGTGCACGGAGGAGGTGGAAGCAAGGGTATCAGAAGTTCAAGGTCATCTTTGGTTACATAGCCAAATAAAAGGCAGCACAGACCCTATCTCAAAGAAAGAAAGAAAGAAAGAAAGAAAGAAAGAAAGAAAGAAAGAAAGAAAGAAAGAAAGAGAAAGAAAGAAAGAAGAAAGAAGTCATATTGATACCATCCCATATGACACATCTTATTTACAAGACAGATAGAAATCAAGATGGAATTGAACTAGAAGCTTCTTCCCTGCTGGTTAGACCTCATCATGACAGAAAGTGCTTGCTCTTCAGAATGGTGGTGGTGGTGGAGAATTGCCATTCACAAAATTATTCAGCTAGGGACCCTGTGTGATCACTACCAAACAGTCATAGTAATGGCAAATCTGCGTTGGGTAACTAATTGCTTTCTGATTGGACTTGAGGGCTGCCTCACAGGAGGGAATTCATGTCTGGTACTGTAAACACAGTCAAACATCAGTGGCTGCCTGGATGCTGCCACCTTTAATCTCCATAGTCAGGAGGCAGAGGTAGGTGGGACTCTGAGTTTGAGGCCAGCCTGGTCTATATAGGGAGCTCCAGGCCAGCTAGGGCTACATAGTGAGACCCTGACTTGAAACAAAACAAACAAATAAAATAAAACATGACTTCTCATCCACTTTCCTCTTTCAGTGCTGGGATTTTGTCGGGCAAGCCTGTGCAGCAGGTCTTATGTATGCTGTCAAGGTCTCTGCGAGTCCATATGTGTGTCAGGGTTCCCCCACCCCCACACCCCGTCTAGAAGACACTGTGTTAGAGTTATCCAGCACCTTTGACTTTTGCAGTCCTTCCTCCCCTTCTTCCAATTAGGTCCCTGAGCCTTGAGGGAGGGATTTGATGAAGACATCCCATTCCAAGGTCTCTCACATCAGTACTGAAGAGCTACAAACCTTTCACCCTACAATGGTTACCTGTCTGTAAGACATACTGGTGCAACCATGACACAGATATTATGGGAGTAACCAACCACTTTTCAAAAATTGTATTTAAGGCCCACTCCATGAGATAGTACCCATATCTGACACTGCTAGCCTGTCACTGCAGAAGACCTGGGCTTCATTTCCAACACCAACATTAGGAGGCTCACAATGACCTGTAATTCCAGGTTCAGAGGATCTGGCACCTCTTCTGGCCTCTGTGCATATACATACGCACAGGTGCACACAAGTGTTCGCACACACACATACACAAATCATACCTTTTTAAGTTAATAAAGACATGGGTGTGATCATTCTATCAGTTTTCCCCATTGTCTATTCCCTTGGGTACAAATCTTTTTGTTGGTTGGTTTTGATTTTGTATGTAGCTCTAGATGTTCTAGAACTCTCTATGTAGAGCAGGCTGGCCTCAGACTCACAGAGGTCTGTGTGTTTCTGCCTCCCAAGTTCTGATGTTAAAAGCATGGACCACCATGCCCAGCAGCCTTGATCTAAGTCTTTGCCTGTGACTTTGAGAAGCTGCGTCTAATGACCTTCATAGGCGTCTTAGGTAGTAAAGACTTCCAGTCACTTTTTTATATTAGTCAGACGTAAGAAGGAAAAAAAATAGTGTCAGCTCAATAATTGAAATGCTTTGGCAGGCTGCCTACTGCTGCAGAGTTAGAACATTCAGCTACTTCTTTATTCCCCACCTGGATCTTCTAATCCTCTCCTGCTCTCTCACAAGGATGCAAGGCTCATCTGCAACTACTGTATTGGGAATGCATCTCCTCCTGTCAGTCACCTAAGGACACCTGAAACCTCAAGGGATCCTTCTGTATATTTCCAGGTTCTCTCTGCCATCCCACTACACGCCTCCAGGTGGCGCGCGTGCAAAAGTTATAAAAAACGGGGTTCATCTATCTCTCCCCGGTCCGTGTCCATTCCCCTCCTCCCTACACCCCATCTCCGTAAGCGGGCCTCAGACTCTTTATGCAGTTGGGTGTGTTCTTGAACTTCGAATCCTCCTGCTTCCTCCATTTCTTGAGCGATGGAATTCCAGGCGTGCTACTACACTCAGTTTGTGTGGTACTGGCTTTGTGTACGCTAAGCAAGCGCTCTGAGTTAGAGCCCTCCCCCTTTCCTCCTTCCCCTCCTCCTCCTCCTCCTCCTCCTCCTCCTCCTCCTCCTCCTCCTCC
>JADRCH010000849.1:770137-861600 GCA_019843965.1 Rhynchomys soricoides | reverse complement strand
CCTCCTCCTCCTCCTCCTCCTCCTCCTCCTCCTCCTCCTCCTCCTCCTCCTCCTCCTCTACCTTTCCTGTTTGTTTTTCCCGCTCCCCCTTCCTGCCTCAACCTCTCTGATAGCACCACTAACCTGAGAGAGAGAGAGAGAGAGAGAGACCACTACTAATTAAACTCATTTTACCAGAGGCTTTTGTGGGCTACCGGTTTCCTTCACCAGGCCCCAGGAGACCAGACAAGACTGGAACAGCCTCCCCTGTTCTAAGGGCCACATCATCTAACAGAACTTTACAATGTTTATTTATTTCCAAAACCAGAAAATTTCCAGTCCACTTGGGTCAGCACAGTAAGGAAATCCCCCGTGCCTTAGCTGGGTGATGAGGCTATAGTGAACCCTCGCCCACCGGGTTTTTCTATCACTTGTGCTGCCTGTAAAGCTCACCTCCCTCTGACCTGCCTCCCCTTTGCAGCTCTCTCTCTTGCCTTTTGGTCTGCTTGATTGCAGACCACTGATAAAAGTCAGCTAGCTCTTTCTACTAAATCCATTACTTCGCCTTTTTAATTCCACTAAGGAACACAGGCAAACAAACCATTTGTTGTTTTGATCTGGCCTTTGAACACCAAACAAAACAAAACCAAGGAAGTGTGAAGTTACACCTAGCCAGCCACCTAAACTTGTGAAGTAATCATAAATTGAGAACTTCGATGTTATCTCACAGACACTGGAAAAAGGCAGAACAAAAACAATTGAAAAGATTGAGTACCCCTCACAAAGGACTGTTTCCCCGTCCCAAGTACTGTAAGGCTTAAGTCTCACCCGTGCTCTTGGGTGTGTCTTACTCTTTCTCTGATCACCTCTTTCAATTTACTGCTGGGCTTAAATCTGTGTAAAATCTCCTTTTAATAAATGTGTCAATGATGCCGGGCAATGGTGGCACACGTCTTTAATCCCAGCACTTGGGAGGCAGAGACAGGTGGATTTCTGAGTTCGAGGCCAGCCTGGTCTACAGAGTGAGTTTCAGGATAGCCAGGGCTATACAGAGAAACCATGTCTCAAAACACCAAAAATAAATAAATAAATTTCAATGTTATTTTTTTAAAAAATAAATAAATGGTTTAAATCAAGCATGTGCTGTATGCTGTGATTCCAACATTCTGGAGGCTGAGACAGGAGGAATTCAAGGCCAGTTTAGTCAAACCTATCAACCCCAGGTCCCAGTGAAAGACTTGATTTTTAAAAACAAGGAAGAAAGAAAGGGTGAGATAGTCCAGAGGAAGAAGGTACCCGCCGCTAAGTGTTACAACAGTCACACGATCCCCAAGGCCATCACAGTGGGAGAAGAGAATGGACACTCACAAGTTGTCATCTATCTTTCATAAGTGCACAAGAAAAAGAGTGCTCACATGCACGGTAAATAAATAAATAAATGAGGTGAGAAGTTCCTAAAGATTGTCTCTAGCCCCCGTGCACATGTAAACACATATATACACCCTAGCTTACTCATAAATACATACATTTAAAGTCATTAAAACAAGAGAGGTGTTTATCCCTCCCCCGACTGCAGGCCAGGATGTGGGTCATTTCACCCCTCCCCTGACTGCAGGCCAGAATGTGGGTCATCTCAGTGTGGATTGACTCAGGAGCTATGTGATGTCCTGAAAACTGCAGAGTCAATAGATCGCTTACATTTATTTCTCCCTCACCCTGGGATTTTCCGTATTTTTTTGTAATCAGCCCAGTATATACACAAAACCAGAAACTGAATCTCTAAGCTGCCTTTTATTGAGAGAGCCCAGCCATCTGACGAGATAGCGGGTTAGCACCTTAAAGATCTGCCTTTCATGCCATCTTTAACTAGCGGCTTATACAAGGAAGGGAAACAAAGGCAGAGCTTCCTCTTGCCCCGCTGCTCAAGTGGTCAGTCTTGTCTCTGAGATGTACAGGCTTTGTGCTTTTTCCTTTTACTCGATTCTCTGTAGCAGGGGGAGTGTTCACAAGCATCAAGGTCCCGAGGCTTGGGATGACCTCCAGATTGAAGGTTAACTCAGAGCAAACAAACAGATACTGGGGAAAACAGAGGTCCCTCTTGGGGCTCTTTATCAGATTAAGAAAAGAATTTAAGAGGCTGGGCAGTAGTCAGGTGCACTTTTAATCCCAGCTCTTGAGAGGCAGAGGCAAGCCTATCTGTGAGTTCAAGGCCAGCCTAGTCTACAGACCACATTTCAGCACAGCCAGAGCTACACAGAGAAACCCTGGGGCAGGGCTGAGGTGGGGGCTTGGGGGAACCATGACAGGACTGAAGAGGAGTACACTGCTGTGGAGAGCCTTTTGGGGCTTCTTGGCAAGAATGTGGCATTCGGCCAAAGACAAAGAAGTAGGCTCAGGCTAGGACAGGGAAGCAAGCTCAGATACCTCCAGTCATCCTGATAAGCCTTTAGAAACAGTGATCACAGGAGTGATCACAGGACTTTGTTTACTGCCTTGTTTGTCCCTTGACTATTTGTGTTTATTGTATTGCTTGTCCCTCAACCTAGAACTGACCTTATTGCTTGCCTGTAATTAAAATGGTATAAAAGTGGATTGGGAAATAAAAAACCCACCTTCAGTCTCAGAATTGACTGAGGCCATGCTGTGGTAGTGTCTAATTGTCTCTTTCTTTTCAATCCTCTCTCCTGCGCTGGAGAACCTGTCGACTGAAGGAGCGGGCTTGGTCACACTACTGGTATGTTTGTAATTCGTTGGAATGGTGCGGTGAGAGGGGTGCTTTGGCAGGGCATGAGAAGGGAGCTGTGGGAAAGAAAGGAGAGAGAGAGAGAGAGAGGCCCAGAACACCGGGAGAAAGTGGCTGGCGGAGAGAGGACTCAGGTAGGGGTAGGGATGTAGAGACAGAGGGAGGGGCTAGAGAGAGTAAAGCCAGAGAGAAGAGAGAGGGAGGCCAAACTGTCCTTTTCCATCAAGCCAGGCTTCTACCTGGCTGTTGCTAGGTAACTGTTAGGTGGGGCCTAGAAGAAATACAACCATGAAGAATGGATTTAAGACTAGACACAAATGGAAGCTTAAGGAAAACTTTGTTAGAGATTGAGAGAAAACTCCCAAAGCAGGCAAACTGTAAACTTCAGCAACTGCCTGGAAGGTGGAGGAGAGGTGAGAAAAGGCCCGCCCTTTAATCTGGTGTGGAGGTCTGACCTGTGGCAGTCAAGCAGCCTCAACGTGGGGAAGGAGGCTGAGGAAGGAAACCGAAAGTGTTAAGGACAGCAAGCCTAGGAAATAAAAAGAAGGTATGCTCTAATGAATTAAAACCAGGCAGACTTATGAGCCTTCGGCTGAGAGGATTCTGGGAAGGAGAAGCACAGCATCTCATTAGAGGACTAATTGTTCTCCCCATCTCTTTGGCATGGCTTAAGAAGAGCCCACCTTCCTGAGAGTGGTCCCTTAACCAAAGTGATTGAACTGGCCCAGCTGAAATGCTAGGTCTCCACCAGCTTGGCTAGGAGTTTTTCCCAATCTAACAAAACCAACGGAGAAGGAGGAGCTCTCCTTCTCCCTCTCCCCTCCCCTTGCTCTGTGTGTGTTCTTATACTACAGAGTATGCAGTCAATGCCCCATTGTCACTGTGACCAGCACCTGCCTGTTAGCCCGGTCACCACACCAACAGCAGCCCCCCCCCCCCACACACACACACAGGCTCCCTGAGAGCCTGTGAGGCTGCAATATGCTCCCCAGATCCCTGGAGTTCCCACTTCTCCAAGTGCAGACATCAAAGGGGCAACTGGTGGCTCCCTTCCACCTACTTCCCTGCTGCCTGCTGGCGATTC
This sequence comes from Rhynchomys soricoides, assembly GCA_019843965.1. NCBI lineage: Eukaryota > Metazoa > Chordata > Mammalia > Rodentia > Muridae > Rhynchomys > Rhynchomys soricoides. The sequence goes on along the minus strand of JADRCH010000849.1, from coordinate 857,794 downwards.
AGAGAAAAGGCTTCTCTGCATGATTCTCTGAAATCTATAAGAAGCAACACCCTTAATTCTGCCTCTTAAGCCCAAACTCTCAGAGGCAACTCACCACCACCACCACCCCCAAATTCTGCCATATGTCTGCCCATGGGGTTAATAATTTAATAAACTTCTTAAAAAGATGACCCATCCCAGTGTCCCCCAAATGCAAAACTCAAGACTTTGCACTGCCCAGCTCACAGCCCCTGCCCCCAGCTTCTTAGAATATCTGTTCTACTCTCTGCTACCATGAGCTTGACTTTTTTTAGATTCTACATTTGGGTGACATCATGTGGTGTTTCTTTTTCCGTGCCTGCTTCGTTTCCCATAACACAACACCATCCAGGGAGCAGCTGTGTTGTCGAAGTGACAGGGTTTCCTTCTCTTTAAAAGCTGAATTATATTTCACTGTACAGCATAGTGACTTGCAGTTATAATAACAACAACACCATATTGTACCCTTGAAGATCACTAGCAGCACTCGGGCATGAGAGTGCACATCTGTAATCTGAGCACTTGGGAGAAGGAGGCAGGAGAATTATAGTTTCAAGACCAGCTTGGGGTGGGGTGGAGGGGGGTGATGGAGAAATGCCAGAGTGTTTAAGCATGAAGACTCCTCTTACAGAGGATCGAGTTCAGTTCCCAGCACCCACATCAGGGAGCTCAGGACCCCCTGTAACTCTAGCTCTAGGGGATCCTCCCTGAGAGTTTCTGCTATCTGAGGACGCTGCATTCGAATGCTCCAACTTTTAAAAACACCCAGGGAACTTTGAAGGGACTCTGGCTAGCTCAAGTGTGGTGAGCATGGCTCTAGCAGGCTTTGCTCTTCTCCGTCCATCCCCTCTGCCTTGCTGAAAACCCTTAGACTACATTCCTAAAGCCAGCCCCCAAGATCTATTCCCCTTTTTTGACCACTTCCTCCTCCTGAGGCTGACTACCAAGGTGCAGTTGTTAAAGTATTGAAGTTCAGCAATCACAAGTCCACTTAGGTTCACCTAATTAACACGCTCAATCAAAATATACCACCTCAAGCTAGCCCGGTACCTCACGGCCCCTCCCCTTTTTCTTTTCATAAAAGTTCCACCTGCAAGGCCATTTGCTGGTGTTTCTCTGTCTGAGTCAGAAAGTGGCCACTTTAACTTTTCTTCCCCTCTTGATAAACCCTCTCTGAAAACAGGTGTTTGGGTGTGGTTTATGCCTAACCTGAGGTTGGAAGGAGAACCCCCACTGTGCAGGGGTGGGGTGTCCCCCAAACTTAGTGGAGAGAAAGAGGGGGGGAGGGTTGTGTTAGAACAGGCTAGGTTGAACCCATATATATATATATATTCTCTGTGTCTGTCTGTTTTTCTCTCTGTCTCTCTCAAGGGTTTCTTTTTGTAGCTTTGGCTGTCCTGGAACTAGCTTTTTAGACCAGATTGGCCTTGAACTCACAAAGATCTGCCTGCAAAGCTGTGTGCCACCACTGCCTGGCATTAAAATAGAACTTTTAAGGGCAGACTTATTTTTATTTTATGGAGAACATTTTGGCTGAGTGCACATAAGTGCAACAATGAGTATGGTACTCATAGAAGCCAAGAGCAGGTGTCAGATCTCTCGGAACTGGAGTTACAGGTAGTTATGAACTGTCACTGTACCTGGGTCCACAAGTTCTATAGTGTGTGCGCGCGTGCGCGTGCGTGCGTGCGCGTGCGTTGTGTTTTTTAAGACTAGCAATGTAGGCCAGTATGGTATAGTACCTGTTTAGCATGAGTGAGCTCAGCCTTGGAATCATCCCAGCCCAGAACAGCACCAATGAGCGAAGAAGCTTCCAGATGATTCTAGTTAACTCCAGCATGTGAGGCTCCGAACACTTTGAAACAGGCAGACGCCATCCACCGTGACATCTGTCCAAATCCCTGACTCACAGAATCTGTATTGACATAAAGAATAGTTGTTGGGGAGGAGGTGATTTTGTATATGTCCACAAATCGCCAGAAGAGAGACTCTGCATCAAAAAGAAACAACAGGCTCTGTCAGAAGGTCTGGGAAGTGGGGACAGCCATTAGTTACTCCAACTCCAGCTCCTGCTGAAGGTCTGGGTCTCCGCCTATTCTGACGCTAGGTGGCGCCAACGGTCGCTTCCAGCAAAAGCGTGGACCCAGAGTCAGCCATTGTCTTCTCAGGCAACCCGGCTACAGGCTGCAAGAGGCCTTAAAGCTAGTATCAAAACCACATAATCTTTCCTTGGAGAATCTCCCCACACCAATACTCTCTGAACGCCAAGCCTTGTCCCCAAGCCCAGAAAGTTCAGGAAGCATGGCGTCCTTTTGTCTTTCCGCAACTCTGGGTCTGTAGCCCCACGGGAGAGGGAGATGGTGAGGTTCTTGCTCTACTCCGCTCTTGTGTTCTGTGGAATAGTCTTGTTTTATCCTTTGAGAAATGAAATGTAGCTACAAAGAGAGACCTCAAACTCATTGTGCTTTGTTTTGTTTTTCTAAAAAAAAAAAAAGTTATTATTTTTTTTTTAATGGAAAAGTGGGTGTGATACTGCACACCTGTAATTCCAGCACATGGGAGGTAGAGACAGGAATTCATCTTTCTTTTCTTACTTCTTTCTTTCCTTTTTCCTTTCTTTCTTTGGCAGAATTTTTTGCAGCCCAGGCTAGCCTTGAACTAATCATGTAGCCAAGACTTTGAGTTTCTTTTTTCTTTTAACATTTTTTTAAACATTTATTTGTTATATCTTTATATGGTTACACTGTAGCTGTCAGACACACCAGAAGAGGGCATCAGCTCCCATTGCAGATGGTTGTGAGCCACCATGCAGTTGCTGAAAATTGAACTTAGGACTTGTGGAAGAGCAGTCAGTGCTCTTAACCGCTGAGCCATTTCTCCATCCCAACCTTGAACTTCTTTTATTTTGAATTTTTATTAAATTTTATTTATTGGGGGCTGAGGGCATCTACAGTGGTACAGTGTGGAAGTCAGAGGACAACTCGCAGGAGTTCGTTCTCTCCTGCCATGTGGGGCATGGAGAGCTAACTGGCTAAGCCCCCTTGCTTGCCCAACCTTGAACTTCAGGTCCTTCTACCTCCACCTCTCAAAGGCTGGGATTATAGATATGTACCATACAGAAGCATGTACTCGACACACGCTGGAGTCATCACAGAGAAGGGAGCTTCAGGTGAGGAAAGGCCTCCATGAGATCCAGCTGAAAGGCATTTTCTCAATTAGTGATCAAGGGCAAAGGGTCCCTTGTGGGTGGTGCCATCCCTGGGCTGGTAGTCTTGGGTTCTATAAGAAAGCAAGCTGAGCAAGCCAGGGGAAGCAAGCCAGTAAGGAACATCCCTCCATGGCCTCTGCATCAGCTTCTGCTTCCTGACCTGCTTGAGTTCCAGTCCTGACTTCCTTTGGTGATGAACAGCAGCATGGAAGTGTAAGCTGAGTAAACGCTTTCCTCCCCAACTTGCTTCTTGGTCATGATGTTTGTGCAGAAATAGAAACCCTGACTAAAATGAATTCCTGTGACAACCTGACCATGTTTGGGGAGACTGTTGGAGGCCCTGGAGAAGAGAAGGAGTCAACAGAAGCAACTGGCAGGATAGAAGGATCATGGTGTCATGGCAAGGGCAGAAATCATAGCACTGTAAGTGAATAAGGTTGAGTCAAGTGTGATGAAGGTGGAGAAAGAAGCGTTGGTTTGCCAGTTTGTAGATCAGAGACGAACATGGCGATAGATGGAAGCCAGCTGCCATGGGGTCAAGAGAAAGTGAAAAGAATAGGGCCCAGCAGACAACGAGTATGAGTCTGGAAATTGATTCACTGGCCGAGATTGCCAGGATCCAATGTAGCCTTTCTTTCATTTGTTTGAGAACTTTCTGCTCACACAGATCAAACATACGCAGTAGGTTTCCTATCTATTTCATGCCTGGAAACACCATGACTGATTAGCCAGAACCAAAGGTCTGAACGAGTCATGCCATTATAAATCTCACTTCTCCTGTGCTGACCATCACGGTATATGTCATTATAAATGTTGTTTTGTCTACACTGTCCATTATAATAACTACGACCACCTTGACTCTAGCGATTCAACGCTGCCACCTGGCCCTTGTTACCTCGAGGCCCAGTTAAACCCATTGCATTTAATTCATCTAATTGAGCGGCAGCATCTCCAACCCGAAGGTCTGGCACAAGGAAAGGGGCAAGAACAAAACTCTTCAAATGTGCTGGTGCCCCTCTCACCAGTTTGCGTCTTATAGGATTGGTGAAGGGCATATCATCTGGGCCTTCCCATTGTGGAGGATTAAGTTTTACACATCATATCCACTCTAGCATTGCAATTTCCCTGGGCCTTAAAATCCCTTCATCAACACCAAACCAAGGGATATCAGGAATCTCCAACTCCTTTTCAGTAGGCCATCTTTTGATAAACACTTCAGCCAACCATTCAAATAAACTTCTGACACCTTTTTAACTGTGCGGGCTTCCATATTAAACCTAGACTCTCCACTCAGAGGACCCATGTCAATAAACACAGCCTGATCTAGTTTTATGTTCCTTCCACCGTTATCCCACACCCTTAAAATCCATTCCCACACATATTCTCCAGACTTCTGCTTGAATGAATTAGCAAACTCATTAAGCTCCTTAGTAGTGTAGCGCACTTCCTCATGGACTACACTTTCTACCTCCCTCTAGGGGCCTGTTCTGCCTTGAGTCTGGATATAGGTCTAGAAGAAACTATTGGTGGGCCTTGAGAAACATCAATATTATCTTGTCTGGCATTTTCTTCATCGAAAGTCACCGCTGGCCCATCAGACTCTGAGGGATTAACTTCCTCATGTGGAGAAGGCATTATTTCAAGGGCTGGGGCAGAGTTCTTCCGGAGGCACTATATGCTTTGAATTAGCGTCTAACATATGGTACAGTTTCTCCCATAGCCAGGATCCGTGGGTCCAGGAATCAAGGGGTGGAAAAGGGAATAGTTCCACTCACTATCACTCCTTGTGACCCTCTAGGAAAATTTCTGCTTCCTGTCCCCACAACTCTAGGTTCTGCTGGCCTAGAAGTTTTGGTTCCGGAGGGGAGAGTGCTCCTACCAGGAGCCACAACAAACATTTCATTGAACTGGAAGGTCAGACTTCCCCCTGGTCATTTTGGGCTTCTAATGCCCTTAAACCAACAGGCTAAGAAAGGAATAACAGTGTTAGCAGAGGTGATAGATCCAGATTACCATGGGGAAATTGGATGGCCTCTCAGCAATGGAGGTAAGAAGGATTATGTCTGGAGTGCAGGAGATCCCTTAGGGCGTCTCTTAGCACTACCATGTCCTGTGATTAAAGTCAATGGGAAACTACAATAGCCTAATTCAAGCAGGATGACAAAGGATGCAGACCCATCAGGAATGAAGGTATGGGTCACTCCTCCAGGAAAAGAGCCAAGACCTGCTGAGGTGCTTGCAGAGGGTGGAGGAAATACAGAATGGGTAGTGGAGGAAGGTAGTTATAAACACCAGCCGAGACCACGTGACCAGCTGCAGAGACGAGGATCATAAAGTAATATGAAAGCCTCTGCTATATATTGTTGAGAACATATTTGTCTTCCAATTTCTTTAACATCAGTTGGTATTTAAGTTGAGATACTAAAGGAATGTTCCCCAGGGACATTGACCCATTGTAAGTTTATAAATATGTTTGCAACTATAGAGAAATAGTTATATCATGTTAAGCATATTTATGACCTTGGTATTGTTTCATGTGGACATGAGATATTATTTGTGTCAACTTGACAAGGGTGGATTGTAGTGGCTATTCTGGTTGTCAACTTGACTATATCTGGAGTGAGTTACAATCCAGGATTAGAAGGCTCACCTGTGATCTAGATCTTGAGTCTGGAAGACAGAGTGTGTGTGATACACACACCTCTGATCTGGGCCACACCTGCTGCTGGAGATCTACATAAGGACATTGGAAGGAGGAAGATTCAATCTTCTTCGCCTGCAAGCCTTGTGGGACTAAGCGACTGCTAGATCCTCGGGTTTTCATTCACAGCTACTGCTGACCATTGTTGGGGAATTTGCCTACAGACTGTAAGTCAGTAACAAATTCTCTTACTATATAGAGACTACCTATAAGGTCTGTGACTCTAGAGAACCCTGACTCACACAAAGTGATTATCTACCTGTCTATCATCTAGCTATCTCTCTAATCTATTCATCTTTCTATCCATATACCTATCATCTATTATCTACTCTATCCATCTATAGCTATCACCTATCACCTATCTTCTGTCTATCATCTATCAATCATCTATCATTCATCTATCATTCCATCATTTATCTATTTCTATCTATCAATCATCTATCATCATTTATCTATTTGAGACAGTGAGTCAAGATCTTGCTATGTAGCTCTGGCCCAGAACTCACTATGTAGACCAGGCTGGCCCCATGCAATCCTCTTTCCTCTGCTCCCCAGTGATGGGATTACAGGTGCACACTCCAAACCCAGCTTTAGTCAACTGGTTTTTAATTGACAAATAAAAACTGTATGATGCATAACATGACATTTTGAAATACTTGACATTTTGGGAATGACTCAATCAAGCTGATGAGTGTGGAAAACCTCACCTATTCATCATTTTCTTGTGAGGAGCACACTTCAAATCTAGTCTTCTCAATTTTCGAGAACACAATGCATTACTCTCCATGGTAGCCAACGGCAGGCTCTTAAAAGCTACTCCCCACTGGGCTATCCTCAGTGTGAGTCACTGACTGAGTCAGTGGAAGTTCATCCTTCAAATTCTAACCCAAAATTAGACCTACCACATGATTCAGCAGTTCAAAGGCTGAGTGAAGACCCAAAATCATTGACATCAGGATTCAAATATTTCCATTTTTAATTGCATTTATTCTTTGGTGGGTACGTTCATGTAGGTGTGTGTGTTCATGTGGGTGTGTGCTTGCCATGGCATCTGTGTGGATTAAGGTCAGAGGACCAGTTATGGGAATAGGTTCTCTGCTAACATCATGTGGGTCCCTGGAATTGAACTCGGGTCGTCAGGCTTGACAGCAAGTGACTTATCCACTGAGCCATCTTGCTAGTGCTCAAACAGATATGCAGTCATGTTTGAGGCATAATTATTTACAATAACCAAGAGCTTGAAGCAACACAAATGTCTGTGTATAGATGAGTGGTCAGACAAAATGTGGCCTATGCGGCTGAGGATGTGGCTGAGTGTGAACGGAGTGCTTGCCTAGCATGTTTAGTGCCCTGGATCCAACCCCCAGCATTGCATACACCATAAAAATGGTGATATATGCTTATAATCCAATCACTCGAGAGACGGTAGCAGGAGGATCAGGAGTTCAGCTGCATGGGGTGTTTGAGGCCAGCCTGGAAGATGTGAGACTGTGCCGAAAACAAAACAAACAAAACCCAAATAGAGTGGACATGTTATGAGTGTTTATAAATATTGAAAATTGTACAGCATATGGGGCGGTGATGATGCATACCTTTAATCTGAGCACTTGGAAGGCAGAGGTAGGTAGATCTCTGTGAATTCGAGGCCAGCCTGATCTACAAAGCGAGTTCCAGAACAGCCAGGGCTACCCAGAGAAGCCCTGTCTCAAATTCCTCCCCTCAAAAAAAGAAGAAAAAGAAGATTGTACTTCAAATTCATAAACAGTCAAACTTTTTTTTTTTTTTTTTCCGAGACAGGGTTTCTCTGTGTAGCCCTGGCTGTCCTGGAACTCACTCTGTAGACCAGGCTGGTCTCGAACTCATAAATCCGCCTGCCTCTGCCTCCCCAGTGCTGGGATTAAAGGCATGAGCCACCACTGCCCCGCCAAACCTTTTAAAAAATATATTTCTCTCTCCCTCCTCCCGTCTTCTTCTCTTTCTCTTTTTACATACATGTGCACGCACCCAAGCGAGTGCACGTTTATGCTTGTGGAAGCCTGCGTGACATCAGGAGTCCTCTCTAATGCTCTTCACTTTATTTATTGAGTGTCTCTCAATTGAATCCAGAGTTCACTGGGATAAACTAGACAAGCTGGCCAGCTTGCTCCCGAAACCACTTGTCACATTCCTTTAGAAGCACTGGCATTACAAGCTACACCAGGACCACGTGATATTTTCTTGCTGCTGGGTACTTCACCTCCAGTGCTCATGCTAACACAGTGAGTGCTTTACCAACTGAGCTACCTCCTCAGATCATTAATCCAGCATTTTAAAATGTGGGCGCTGGGAATTGAACTCATGCTGTGTGGCCAGCATTTTATCTTCTGATGCATCTCAGGTCCATGCTTGCATCTTTAAGTGAAAATGGAATTTGACATGCCTTCAAAACACTGAAAAATGGGCCAATAACATGGGTTGTTAATTATTATTAAATATATGAGTTATTGCTGACAAGCCTATTGACAATCTGGGTTCACCTGGGGCCCATGTGGAAGCTGGTAGAAGAAAGTCAACTCTTAACAGCACATGCACAGAAACCACACACACACAGAGAGAGAGACACACACACACTAAAATGTAATAATAATTTTATGTGTATGGATGTTTCTCCGCATGTACATCTAGGCAACGTGTTTGTCTGTATTCAGTGTCCATGGAGTCCAGATGAGGGCGTTGGATGCCCTGAACGGAATGACAGCCACTATGTAGGTGCTGGGAATGGAACGGCGGTCCTCTGGATGAGCAGCCCGTGTTCTTAGCCATTGAGCTATTTCCTCAGACACCGAACGTAATAATAATTATAATTTTTAAAAACACTAATGAGAGGCCAACACCTTCCCCTGTCCCCATACCCTCTGGCCTCTCACTCCTCACATTTTAGCACCCCTTGTTTTCTCCTGCACATGAAATGAGTAACGATGAATCATTTCTGGAGCTGATGCTGTCAGACCCTACTTGACCCCTACTCTGACACCTGAGACATAAAGGAAACTGTGCAGCTTCGTGAAGGCAAGACGAGGGCCAGGAGGAGGGCAAGTCGGCCGCTGCCACTTGTATCTTTTCTTTTTGGGGTTTTTGGAGACTGTTTCAGTGTATAGGCCTGGTTGTTCACATTAAAGGCATGAACCATTATGTCTGGCTCCAACTCTGAATCTTTTCTTTAAGTACTTACCTTTATTTTATGTGCACTAGTGTTTTGCCTGCATGTATGTCTATGTGAGAGAGTCAGATCTTGGAGTTACAAACAGTTGTGAGCTGCCATATGGGTGCAGGGATTTGAACCCGGGTCCTCTGGAAGAGCAGTGAGTGCCCTTAACCACTGAGCCATCTCGTCAGCCCCTCTGAATCTTTTCTATGCAACCACTCTGTATCCATCTTCTCCCACTGTAACGTTCTGGTGTCAGTGCAGCAGATGCAGGGAGCCTTTCCAAATCAAATGACCAGACTTCACATGAAACTACAAGATGCCCACTTAAATCACACTTTCAGAAAAAAAAAAAAAAAAAAAAAAAAAAGGTGGGGTATAGCTTAGTTCATAGAACACGTGTCTTGCATACACAAAGTTCTGGCTTCAGTCCTCAGCACCACATAAACATCGTGTGGTGTGGAAGCTTCTAATCCCAGCATTCTGGAGGTAGACACAGGAAGATCAGGAGTTCAAGATCATCCTCAGCCACATAGTGAGGCTACATGAGACTCCATCTCCAAAATAACTGGGCTGGTGGGGTTGCTCAGGGGATAGAGAAAACTTGCTATCAAACCCAACGACCTAAGTCCAATCCCCAAGTGTTGAGAAAGAGCTGCTCCCCCTAAGTGGGCCCCCCACCTCCTATGCACCTCATGGTACATGTGCACCACCCCTCTCCCCACCAAAAGAAAACAGTTAAATAAATAAAACTGTAAATGTTAGAACCAACAAAATATTTCAGAAGAACTGCAAATACATGCGTGTGTCAGTGTGTGTATTTTTAGAATAAGAGAAAGGGAGGGAGGAGGGAGAGCCAAAGAGGAGGGAAGAGGGAGAGCCGAACAGGAGGGAGGAGGGAGAGCCGAAGAGGACGGAAGGAGGAAGGGGGTTGGCAGAAGGCTGTGTTTGCAGGATTTGCAGATCAGGAATTCTCCTGATCTCCAAATGAGTGAATATCTGAGCATCCCTCATTCCCTCCTGTCTCCTCTCTGGGTCCAGCCCCACATAAGGAATTGCTACTGTGTGTCCTGACACATCTGTTGCCAGGCAATCTGCTGTTCCAGCCCTTACTCTCCTCTGAAAACCCTGAAGCTCTGTCTAAACTCGGACAAAGTCAAAATCCTCAAAGGGCAAAGTGGAGGCGGAACGGTTACATGAGAAATCATAACGAAAAAATGGCCACCACTTTATTAACTGTGTTCAGCTCTGTGTGCTACAACCACAATCAAAATGTCATTTCACTGTATTTACAATTTTATGTTTTATTTATATATTAATATACTAATATATAAAGTTATAATTTATTTTATATATATATATATTAGAGACGTGGTTTTTCTTTGTAGCTTTGGCTGTCCTGGAACTCACTCTGTAGACCAGGCTGGCCTTGAACTCATAGAGATCCACCTGCTTCTCCCTCCTGAGTGCTGGGATTAAAAGAGTGTGCCACCACTGCCCAGCCAGGTAATATTTATTAAGTAATATGCTATGAGAGGCTTCTTTTAAAAAATGTGCTCGCTAACCCTGTCAACAATCCTATAAAGTAGATAATACCATTATCCAGAGTTAGGGATAACTGGACACAGACAGAGGATGAAACTGAGACAGAGATTCAACAACTTGAGCAAGATCACAGAGCTAGGAAGCAAGGAAGTGTCTCTTGCATGGCATCAGGGCGGCTCCTCGTTCTTCCTCAGCACAAGTTCTACCACTTCTCTGCTTTACCAGAGTGTCTCCGGTTTTCACATGTTAGACATCCCTTTTCAAATTTCCCTGATGAAGAAGCACAAGCCCAGGTGTGAGCTTACATATCACAGAGACATCTCATAAGCCCTTAGATTCAGACCCACAAGCACTATAAAGGGCATTGTTGATGACCCAGGCAGATACAGATTACAAGATAGAAAAAAACACTCACCGAAAGCAGCTGTCTGCAAACTCAGAGGAGCAGAGAGCACAGATGCCAGGGAGGAGCACTTCCTCAGATGGCTCAGTGGGTAAAGTGCTTGCTACCCAAGCATGAGGGCCTGAGTTCAATGCCCTGCACCCACACTAAAATTGTGGTAGGCAATGTTAGGGTGCAGTAGTATGTGCTTATACTCCAGAATGCTGTAGAGGCAGAGGCAGATGGATTTCTGGGGACTCCCTGGCTAGCCCATTTCACCAAACTGGCAAGTTTCAGTAAAGATCAGAGATGGTAGCACACGCCTTTAAGCCCAGCACTCAGAAGGCAGAGGCAGGTGGATTTCTGAGTTTGGGACCAGCCAGCCTGGTCTACAGACCCCTCTGCAGGATGGCCAGGGCTACACAAAGAAACCTTGTCTCAAAAACCAAAATAAAGAAGAACAGGAAAACAAAGAAGAAAGAAAAAATGACATCCCCCCCCCCCCCCACACACACACTGAAAAGGTAAGAGCTCTTGTTTCAAAAATCCTTCTAGGGGGCAGGGAGATAGCTCACTGATTAAAGTGCTAGCCACACAAGATCGATGTCCTGAGATCAATTCCTGGAATCTAAGACAAATGCTGGATATGGTGGCATGCACCAAGTAATCCCAGCCCTTCTAGGAGGAGGAGGAGGAGGAACTGGAGTTACAGAGCCACCATGTGGATGCTGGGAATCAAACAGGAATCCTTTGCAAGAGCAACAAGTTCCTTTAACCAAAGAGCCAGAGCTTCAGCCCCTTCCAAAAGCATCTGCACTAAGAGGGGTTGTTTTTTTTTTTTTTAAAAAAAAAGATTTATTTTATGTATGTGAGCACACTGTAGCTGTCTTCAGAGACACGAGAAGAGAGCATTGGATCCCAATACAGATGGTTGTGAGCCACCATGTGATTGCTGGGGATTGAACTCAGGACCTCTGGAAGAACAGTCAGTGCTATTAACTGCTGAGCCATCTCTCCAGTCCTGCTAATTCTTCTTCTTCTTTTTTTTTAAGTTCTGAATGTATTTGTATGGGTGTGTGTGTGTGTGTGTGTGTGTGTGTGTGTGTGTGTACCATGCATGTGCACTACCCATGAAGGCCAGAAGAGGGCATTGGATCACGTTGACCTGGAATGACACAGGTTGTGAGCCATCATGTGAGTGCTCAGAGCACTCTGTTCCCCATTCTCTGAGTGAGCAGCTAGTGCTCTTAATCACTGAGCAAATCTCTCCAGCACTCAAGCTGGTTAGTTTTTATTGTCAACTCATACAACCTTAGTGTCACTGAAGAAGAGGAAGCCTCAGTTGAAGAATTGCCTTAAACAGGTTGTCCTGTGCCCATGTCTTCAAGAAAATGTCTCGGTTATAGATTGACAAGGTAGGGGCCAACCCACTGTGGGCAGTGTCATCTGGGCAGATAGACCTGAGCTACATTAAGCCTAGCTAAGCAAGAGCCAGTGAGTGAGGCAGTAAGCAGAATTTCTCCATGAGTCTGTTTTGGGTTTCTGTTTTGAGTTCCTGTCCTGACTTCCCTCAGTGATGGACTGTGATTTGGAAGGGAAGCTGAAATCAACCCTTTCCTTCCCAGTTGCTCACTCTTTCTTTCTTTCTTTCTTTCTTTCTTTCTTTCTTTCTTTCTTTCTTTCTTTCTTTCGAGACAAGGTTTCTCTGTGTTGCCCTGACTGTCCTGGAACTCTGTAGACCAGGCTGGCCTCAAACTCAGAAATCCGCCTGCCTCTGCCTCCCAAGTGCTGGGATTAAAGGCATGCGCCACCACTGCCCCGCATGGAACCCAAGGTCTTATACATACTATGTAAGCACCTACCACTAGGTCACCACTACTACTACCATGCTCCCAGCCCCTCCCTTGTGAGTCCTAGGCAAGCATTTTCCTGATGAGCCACACACACCCTCCTGCAGGTTACAGTTCTCCTGCTAAGCTACATGTTTCCGGAGACAAGGAGAACAAGGCTACATGAAGCCCTGGAAGGCCCTCTTGCTTTAGCCTCCCAAGTTCTGAGACGACAAGCGTCCACCACCACACTGGCCTCAAGCTGACCACATCTGCTACCATCTATCTTCTCACAGTGACAAAAAGTTGCCTACGAGCCATGGTTGGGGAGGCCTGGAGGAAGGTGGCAGGCTCCTTGGTTGTCATATCCCAGGGCGGTCCCTTCCTTGTCCTGACCCCAGGTAAGAAGGAGATTTGGGGGCTGGGAGATGGCTCAGTGGGTAGGAATGATTGCTATGTAAGCGTGAGGGTATGCCTTTGATTCTCAGCCCCCATTTAAAAGCTGGGGATGGCTGTGTGTGCCTATAGCCCTCACACTGGGGAACAGAGAGAGGCAGGCAGATTCTCGATGCTTGCTGGCCAGCCAGTCTAGCCAAAACAGTCAGTTTTCAGTTTAGTGGGAGACCTGTCTTACAGGAAATGCAGCGGAGAATGATAGAGGAAGTTATCCTCTGGTTCAGGCACGCATGTGCTCCAGGTGGAGATTCCACAAGGCAGAATCACTTCTCTAAACCAGACAGATGCCCTTCCACCCTGCTAAGCCCTACAGCTCTCTGGGATTGTCTAAGCTGGCAAGGCACAAACTCAAAGAGAAAAAAAGAAAATGGTTGCTGATCTTTCTTAGCACTTATCTCAGTTTATAATTACATGGCCATTAGCATGGTGGTGGGATTAATATCTGTTTCCATGGGCAGACTGTCAGCTCCTCAGGGGTTCGTCTTCAGTCTCTACTGTATGCCAGGCCTGAAGTGGCACTTGATAAACAATAATAGCTGCAAAGGCAGATGCAGCTCTGATCTGGTGCCAGGAGGCCCACGAGCAGCTTTGCGGGGATTATTACCGCATTTGCTCCTTGAAGTGGCCCCGGGGAAAGCCAGCACTGTGCTGAGCCTATGATCTGTCCTCAAGATGATGAAATGAAGACTCCCATGATTGAAGCAAGCTCCTCCAGCTATGTGGAGGAGCCACACTTTAAAACGGACTTTTTGTTTCCTTTCTTTTTAAGATTTTTGCTTGTTTGGCTGGATGGCTTTTATTTTGATTTGTTTTGAGACGGAGTCTCACTATGGAGCCTTGGTGGGTCTAGAACTGTGTGGACCAGGATGGCCTCAAACTCACAGAGAACCACTTGCATCTGCCTTCCAAGGGTCGGAATTAAAGTGTGCATCACCACACCCAGCCTCCTTTTATTAAGAGTTGTGTGTGTGTGTGTGTGTGTGTGTGTGTGTGTGTGTGTGTGTGTGTAGGCCAGAAGAGGGTGTTGGAGTCCCCAGAGCTGGAACTGTTCAAGGTGGATTCTGGGAACTAAATTCTGTTGCTCTACACATATATGCTTTTAAAGAAAGAAAACTTTTACCATTTTATGTGTATGAGTGTTTTGCCTGCATGTATACATGTGCACATGTCTGCTTGGCACTCGTGGTCTAAAGGGATCACATACTCTGGAACTGAAGTTACAGATGGTTTTGAGCCACCCAGTGGGTGCTGGGATTCAAACCCAGGTCCTCTGAAAGAGCAGCCAGTGCTCTCAACCAACAAGTCACCTCTCTAACCCCATGTACATGCTTTTAACTACTGAGCCATCTCCCCAACTCAGACTTTCCCTCTTTAAAATTAGCACACAAGGGGGCTGGTGAGATGGCTCAACGGTTAAAAGCACTGACTGTTCTTCCAGAGGTCCTGAGTTCAATTCCCAGCAACCACACAGTGGCTCACAACCATCTGTAATGGGATCTGATGCCCTCTTCTGGTGTGTCTAAAGACAGCTACAGTGCAATCATATCCATTAAATAAATAAATAAATCTTTTAAAGAAGAATCATCACAACTAATTATGAATTTATGGACTACGACATGAGGGCTTTATTCTTAGGGAATGCCCAGAGAGTTTTTCTGTTATAATTTTTGAGAGAGGGAACCATAAATGGTCCTGGTTGTCCTAGAACTCACAGAGATTTGCTTCTGCCTCTGGAGTACCAGGATTAAAGGTGAGTATAACCACAGTGGAGCCTGAGTTCTGAGCTTAGCCTTCTTGCTTTTCTTATAATGCTATACTTTGTAGCAGATAGGTGTGTGGCGTGAAGGACCTGAGTTGGAATTCTACCTTCCCCACATAATAGCTGTACAGCTTTGAGAAGGGCCACACTTAAGTTCTCAGATGGGTTGTGTTTTATTGAGCTCTCAACAGCGTTATAAAACGCTTGGACCAGTGCCCGGCACACAGTGGTATGTGCGCAGGGGACTAAGAGATGAAGTCCGGTCTTCTTGCCGAGAGGCCCCAGATCTGACCCCTCACTTTCTGGTGGCTTTGGATGAGGGAGCAGGAGGATGGAGGGAGTGCTGTGAGGTGCTGTTGTGCTCATAAAGTCCCAGCAGCTAAAGTCGCCTGCCCAAGATCAAGGCAAAAAGATCACTCACCGTTCCAGCAGGAAGCACTAACTGGACTCGGTCAGTTAGCAGGTAAGGTGGGGTATAGAGATATATGGATATGTGTTGGGGTGCCCTGTGGGAGTGAGTGGGAGGGGGAGATAGATTGACATGCAATGCTTATATGTATCAAATTGTTACAGAATAAAAGATGATTTATATAAGAAAAAATCCTCGCCTCTCCTCCATGTCCCCAACACAACACAGTTGCCTTTCGTGAATCTCAAATACTGCCCTCCACCTATCATCACTCAAAGGCACCTGCATATAGAATGCATATGCATTAGTGTGTGCAGGTACATGCTTGTGTGTGCATTTGTGGAGGCCAGATGTCAGCCTCAGGCATCACTACTCAGATACTTTACATTTTTAAGACAGTACCCTTCACATGCGGATCATGAAGAGGCTAGACCACCTGAAGAGCACGCCCTGGGGAGCCTCCTGGCTCTGCCTCCCCAATGCTGGAATTACAGACCTGGACCACCATGCCCAGCCTTCGCACATGGTTTCTGGAGTCCCAACTCTGGTCCTCATGCTTGCACGGCAGGCACTTTACTGACTGTCTACCTTCACGTGTTTAATTACATTTTATTTGTGTACATGTGTGCACAGGTCATAGTGCATGTTTCCGGGTCAGAGAACATATCTGTGTGCATGCGTGCACAACTCAGGGTGCGCATGCGGAAGTCAGAGGACCACTTTCTGAAGCTGGTCCTCTCCTTCCACCATGTGGATCCTGGGGATAGAACTGGGGTCCCCAGCCTTAGCAGCAAGTGCCTTTACCCTCTGAGCCATCTTGACAGCCCCTCCTCTTCACAGTTTTCAGTTTCTGTTCTAGAAACAACCACATTCTTGGGTGCCAAAGTCTGGATTCACCTGCTGGGGATGTTGTCACAAATCACTGCCAGGTGCTTGGACAACAAACCTGTCGCCTTATGGTTCTGGATGTTTTAAGTATAAAATACAGGTTGAGCATCCTCGTTCCTTCTTTGTGAGGCTGGAGGCTGGGATCCACCAAAGGGCTTTCTCTTTGGTGTACAGATGGCTGTGTTCCTGTGTCCCTCCATGCTGTCTTCCCTCTGGGAGTACCATCTCTGTGTACCAATTTTTCCTTTTCACTAGCTGGGCTGAATTAGAGCCAGTCGTGATGGCTTTGCTTTGATGTGGTTATCTCTGTGACGACCTGGTCTCTAGAGCCACACACATCACTGAGGCAGGAGGATCACTCCAAGTGTGCAACCAGCCTTGGCTACATAGGTTTTAGACAAGGCAGGACTTCCAAGCAAAATCCTGTCTCGAAACAAACAACAAAACCACCTTCGGAGCTGGACAGGGTAGCACATACCTGTAATCCTAGTATTCAGGATATCGACCTGGCTACATAGTGAGACTATGTCTCAAATTTTAAAAATAAAATAAAGCAGGAGAGGGACTTCTTGGGAATAGGTAGAAGAGTGGGGTGGGGGAAATGATGGAGAAGTGGTCCAAATATATTTGTATAAAATGTCATATGAGGGATTGGAGATATGGCTCAGCGGTTAAGAGAGCTTGTTATAGGGTGGGGAGATGGCTCAGAGGTTAAGAACACTGACTGCTCTTCCAGAGGTCCTGAGTTCAATTCCCACCAACCACATGGTGGCTCACAACCATCTGTAATGGGATGTGACGCCCTCTTCAGGAAAACAGATGTACATGCAGAGAGCGCACTCATGTACGTAAAATAAGTATGAATTTTTTAAAAAAGAGAACTTGTCACTCTTGCTGAGGACCCGGGTTTGATTCCCACTCACATGGCAGTAGTTTCAGGGGTTGTGACACCTTCTTCTGAACTCTGATGGCACCACGCATGCATGCACACACACACACACACACACACACACACACCAAACTGTGACCAAACAAGGTTGCACCGGGAGTCTGAGAGTCCCCGGTGCATGTACTGTAGTGAGGAACAAGATTTAAAGTGTGGCCATGTCTGTGCTCTGAACAGTCATCTTTTCCAAGTTCTTGTCTGCCACCTGTGGGGGGGTGTGACCAAGTGACTCAGGACAGACAGCAGCATGTGGCCAGTGAGTGAAGAGGACAGGGCTTCCCTGCTCCACCCTAGAAAGCATGAGCTCCACCACAGACAGGCTGTCACATCCTCAAACCTTTAATCCCAAGTCAGATGACAGTGAAGTAGGACCAGGCTCTTCCTCGTCCCATCAGGCAGTCGTAGGATGTCTCACCCTTGAGTGGAGCAGCACAGACTTGGGCAGAGAAAGCTCTCAAATCCTTCTGGGACCCTAGTCCTTTTACCAGCTCATGCCCATCTCTCCACTGGGTCCCTAGAAGTTTCCCTGGGGAGCTCCATTTGCATATAGCTTCTTCCCATCCTACCTCAAGCAACCCAAATTCATCTACAAAGAAAAAAAAAAAATAACCGTGTGTGTGTGTGTGTGTGTGTGTGTGTGTGTGTGTGTGTTCAGCATCAGGCATCTCCCTCCATTGTTTCCATCTGACTTTTTGAGACAGGGTCTCTCACTGAACCTGACCTCATTAATCGGCGAGGCTAGCTGGTAAGTGAGCTCCAGGGTTCCTCTGATTTCTGCCTTCCCAACACTGGAATTACAGACATGTACTGCTGAGCTGGCTTTGAAAGTGGGTTCTGGGGACTCAAACCCCAAGTCCTAAAGCTTGCTCAGCAAGCACTTTACTTACTGAGCCATTTCCCACACCCACAAAGCATTATTTACAGAGAGAAGATGAGGGACCAAGACATTTTGTGAAATGGGCCCCCCAGAGCTGTGGAAAACAGTTTCTCTCGAAGAGAGATGAAAAGTCTTGAGGAGAAAGCTGGAAACTGAGGCAGGGTCAGCAGATGCCTTCAAAAGCAGGCTAGAGCTCTAGGCGGTTGGGCCACCCCGCTTGGGGCACAGTGACCTCCAGGGCCAGGAAGGCAGGGTGAGCAGGAGGAAATAGACTCCCCCCAGCAGCAGGATTAGACCAGCGCCCACACCACAGCCTAGGGACCAGGAATACTCATAGGTCAGGCGTGGAGCTGGAGGGGTCTCAGGGTTGACTCCCTGCAGCAGGGCTCTAACGGAATGCCGGAACACCTCCAGGCTGACAAAGAGCAGCAGGCCTGCGAGGGAAGAAGAGAATGAGGCTCTTAGTTCCGGTCCAGGTTTGAGACTGTCACCTTTCATTCCTTTATCAACCAAGGAACTGAGGGTTCCCTCATGCTTTTCCTTAGTCATTCAACAGTCATCTTAATTCCACAAATGGGGGGCTGGAAATATGTCGCACTTAACATGCAGATCCCTCCTCTTTCTCTCTCTGTGTGTGTGTGGTGTGTGTATGTGTGTGTGGTGTGTATGTGTGTGTGATGTGGTGTATGTGTGTGTATGTGGAATGTACGTGTGTGGGGTGTGTGTGGGGGGGGTATGTGTGTGTAGTATGTGTGTGTGTGTGTGTGTGTGTGTGTGTGTGTGTGGTGTGGGGGGCTGGGGGGTGAAGGCCAGAGGACAATGTCAGGTGCCTCCCCCTAATTTTTTTTAAAAATATTTTTAGGTCTCGGGAGGCCAATCCCACAGAGGATCTCCAGGGCCGGAGTTAGATGGCTGTGAGGAATTACACCAGAGTCCTCTGGAAAAGCAGCCAGAGGTCTTAACCACCGAGACGTCTCTCCAGCAGTAATCATCATTATTTTTAAAGGAATTGTTTGTTTCTTGGTTTGAGACAGAGTCTTGCTATATAGCTCAGGCTGTTCCCCAACTCACGATTCTCTTGCTTTGACATTCTGGGTGTTAGGATTATAGATATGTGTCACAACACCTAGTTAGCTTTTGATGGGATTTTTCCCAGTATCTTAAAAGTCGCTTCAGAGAAATCCTCAGGCACTTCTACCAAACAGAGAATACACACTAGACACCATTGACCTGGTGGTTGTCATGTTGCACCTTCTGAAACAAATACAGGAGAAGGAAAGAGGATTTCAGGATGTGATATGTGGCAGAAAGAAAAAAAATTGAAAGTTTATTTGTGCGTGCATGTGTCCTTGTGCGTGTGTGTGTGTGTGTGTGTGTGTGTGTGTGTGTTATGTGTGTGTAATCCCCACAGTGGTCAGAAGAGGGCAGCAGATCTTCTGGAGGTGGAGTTCCAGGCAGCTATGAGCAAATGCTTTTAACCATTGAGCAATCTCTCTAGCATCTCCAAAAAAATTTGTTTAAGTAGGGAGACTCAGGAACGATTGTGCATGCCTAAAATTCCAGTACTGAGGCAGGAGGATTGCCTTTACAAGGCCAGCCTGGGGGCTAATAAGTTCCAAGTCAGTTACCGACATAAGAAAACTAATGACAACAAATGCAGGCAAGGCTGTGGGGAATGGGGAACTGGGTTCTCAGTTGGTGTAAGTGTAAAATCTGAGAGCTGTTTTGGAGATCAGCACCCACTGTGAGATTTTTTAAAAGTAGGTTGAGCAAGCCGAGGGGAGCAAGCCAGTGAACAGTGTTCTTCCATGGCCTTGACATCAGTTCCTGTCTCCTAGTTCCTGCCCGGCTTCAGTTCTTGCTTTGACTCTCCTTCGTAATGGACTGTTACTTAGAAGCATGAGATGAAAGAAACCTTTCCTCCCCATGGACATGGCGTCCATCACAGCAATAGAAACCCTAAGACAACCACATCTATTATGACATCATCACTAAGGATGCAATGACACCATCAGCATCACAGCTACCACGTAGACATTAACATCTACCACCATCATCTCTAGAGTCACCACCATCATCATCACCAGTGTCATCACAACCTATCAACAACATGGATTCCATTACAACCATCACTGTACCATAACCACGACACCACTATCATCACGTTTATTGTCACCACCACCGTCTCCAGTTGGCAGCAGCATCAATACACATAATCACCATCATCACCATCTACCACCTGCTCCTTCAACCCAATCATAGTCACCACCATCACCACCTGATATCATCATCAATCCTGTCATAACACAGCATCACTGTCACTCACCTCATCATGACCCTCAGCACCACCATCATTCCCAGCACTGACACAATCAACATCCTGACATCACCCACTGCCACATCAACTGCTGTCACCATACTCCAGATAGCTCCTATCCTTTGAGAATCAGCTTAAATGTCACCTTCTTGGGGAGTTTCTTTGCCATTCAGTCCCATGACAGTGTGGCTCTCATATCCTTCCTCATCACAATAGTAGCTTGAATTGCTATACATGTAATTATTCGTCATGACCAGCCAGAGTGAAGAGCACTTGAAAGTAGACATGGCATCTTATTTGACTTTGTTTTGTATCTCGAGTGTCTCCTAAACACAGAATGTGCTCACAAGCACACAGGGAATATAGAAGTAAAGCTTATATAATTAACAATTTTTCTAATCACTGTATCTGGCTCAACAATTGTTGGGAGCCGCCTGAGCACCCACATCCGCCATTACAAGATGGCGCCTACATTCGGCCGAGGACAAGTTGTAAACAGGCTAGTGCGCATGCACCTGGTAATTTTCCACTTCAGAATCTCAGCCTCTCTTGTGGCGGCATCTGGCCTGGTGTGCGGGAGCCAATGGGGAAGCTCCATGTCCCAGGCAAGCGCTGTGACCTATATAAAGGGCGAGTGTTCTATTGTTCTGGGTCTCCACTCGTGGCAAGCTTATGCTCTCCCTCTCAAGATGCATTAAAGCTTTACTGCAGAAGGATCCTATGTGTGCAGCGTCATTCTTGCCGGCAAGACCGTAGCGCGGGACAAACAATGAAGCACCAGATAATAAAAGAAATTTCTCAATGACATGCCATGATTCAGGACACACCTAGCACCCTAGGTAGGACATAAAACACATGGTCTCCAGTTAAGCATTCATTCTAACCCTACAAAGACCTCACAGGAACAAAGGTCCCAAAATTCAATGATGCAGTTCAGTGAAAAAAAAGCCAAGAAAGCTTAGCATCAACCTTTGCCTCTGGGTGGCTACCTGGATAAGACATACAGGAAACTGGTCCACCAACAATCCATCATGGAAGGAGGAGATATGGACAATTAATGGTTTCTGGCCAAGGGGGTGATCTATTCCTCAGTGATGTTGTAGCCACTGGCGAGTTGCCTTTGGTAAAGTAAATAACCCTTGGAGCTGGAGAGATGGCTTAGAGGTTATGAGCACTGACTGCTCTTCCAGAGGTCCTGAGTTCAATTCCAGCAACACATGGTGATTCACAACCTATGTAATGGGATCAAATGCCCTCTTCGTGTGTCTACAGTAAAATAAGTAAATCTTAAAAAAAAAAAAAGCAAATAACCATTTACTCATGCAGGTAACCCTAATTAAATGCAGCAGGGAACAAAAAAGCCGCAAATGTAGAAGGGGGGCTTGTTGGAAAGAAGGGACTCAGCAGGAGAGGGACAAGAGAGAACACGTGGGATGAGGGTATGAACAGAGTATCACACGGATTTGTGTTTGTGTATAGATGCATGACTGTAAATCTGTGAACAAATTTTTAAAAGTCCCACTGCTGCCATTAGGGGTTGGGTGGCTATGAGAAGTCACTTGACTTTTCTGAATCTCAGTACTCTTATTGACAAATGATAACTCGTAATCTGTGGGGCTGGAGAGATGGCTTGGTGGGTAAGAGCACGTGTTGCTCATGCAGAGAACTCAGGCTGGGTTCCTAGTACTCACATGGCAGCTCAGAGCTGTCCATAACTCCAGTTCCTGGGGATCCAGTACCTTTTCTAAACTCCTCAGGCACCATGTAAACTCATGGTGAATGGACATACGTGCGGAAAGAGAAGTATCCATACAAATAAGTAAATAGGTCTGGAGAGATGGCTCAGCCATTGAGTGTCCTTCTAGAAAACCCAAGTTCAAATCCCACCATCAACACTCCAAGACCTGACACCCTCACACAGAGACACATGCAAGCAAAACACCAATACACACAAAATAAAAATTAAAAATAATAAAAAATGGTGACCTTTAGCTAGTCCACTCACTGGAATGCTTTGAGCTAGGGTGTAGACTCAACTGAAGTCTTTGTTATTACTGAGTTCTACATTTTACAAGATGTGGCATTTTTTTCCCCTGGACCCTCACCTACAAGATTACAACACAGTCTGTGCAGACTCCAAGTCCAAAACTCAAAGACTAGAAACATTCTGTGATTCTTTGAATAGGTTTGGCCCCCATAGGTTCATGAGTTTGAATGCTTGGCTATAGGAAGTTGCACTTTTAGGAGATGTGGCCTTATTGGAGGAAGTGCACCACTGTGGGAGTGGGCTTTGAAGTCTCCTATGCTCAGGCTCTGCCCAGTGCAGAAAAGTCTCCTTCTGGCTGCCTTCAGATCAAGATGTAGAACTCTTGGGTCCTCCAGCACTGGAGGCTGCCATGCTTCCTGCCATGATGATAATGGATTGAACCTTTGAATTAAATGTTTTCTTTATAAGCGTTGTCTTGGTCATGGTAGCTCTTCACAGCAGTAAAACCCTAAAACACCTTCTAAATAGCTTGAGACTCTTTTATCTGTAGACCTACTCAGCCCATGAGCTTCTTGACCTCCAGCATGCAATAGTGCTTTTGGTCATGCCTGACACTCCTACTACACAACAGTGTTGGAGACTCTAGGCCAAATCTAAAAGAACGTGTGGAAAGAAGGCAAATGTCATGCAACAACAAGGCTTAGAATGTTCCTAGCTTTTAGATTTTACATGAACTCACTCCAACTCCTGGCATGCAACAGCACCTGAAGATCACACACACACACACACACACCTTTGTCATGAAGCAATCCTTGGCAATCCCATGTCCAAACCTAAATAGTATTTGGAGACAGTCTACTCCTCTGCCGACAACAGGGTTTGGAATTCCATCTTTGAGCCTATAACAGCCCTTGAACTGCCCTCTCCTCTACTCCCAGCATAGTGGAGATCCCATTCTCAGTGTGTAATGATTCTTGGCACTCCAGCTCCAAATCTAAAATAGCATTTTAAATCTAAATAAACCTTGCCAGAAAAGTTCTTAGAATTCTTCTACCTTTGAATATACTAGAACCCTTGGGTTTCTCCTCATTCCCAGCACGCCTGGAGATTCTACTTCCCAGCATGCAACATTATGTGAAGTGCCCACTGCTCAACACTCAATGCATGGGGATCCTAACTTCCAGCATGCAACACTTGGTAGAGATCCCTGCAACAGTGTGCAGAGATCCACCTCCCAGCATGCAATAGGGTCTTTCCACCTCCAAGCATGTAACTGTGCGTGTGGAATCCCACCTTCCAGCATGCAGCAGTGTGTGGAATCCCACCTCCCAGCATGCAGCAGTGTATAGAGATCTCACCTCCCAGCATGCAATGTCCTTGGCCTTCACACACTCAGCCCTCACCTGAGAGGCCAAAGCAGACAGCTCCCAAGCGGAGCAGGAACTCTGCACCTTTACTGAGCACCATGATGACACAGAGGCAGCCTAAGGCCATGGTTGTCAGGCCCAGCACAGCTATCACGGCAGCTGCCAGGTTTACCTCTGCAAGGAGGGGCCAAGGAAGAGGTAGAGAACATGGGAATAGGAGAATAGACAGCACTCCTCCATAAGAACCAGAACCAGAAAGATGGAAGACTTCAAAGTCCTCCTGAGAGTGTGTTACACTGTTGAAGGAATGGAGACCCGGACAGGTCAGTGAGTTACTTGGCTCAGGTTAGAGCACAGAGGGAACAAGGCCAGGTCAGGGATCCTGGGATGACCAGCTGTTACTTATCCTTGGTCATCACTGGATGACGGATGATGAAGTTGAAGGAACAGAGGAAAAGGTGATTCATTGTCTTACAACCATATAGGTTGTGATTCTCCCCAACCACTCCCCAGCTGGAAAATCCTGGTAAGGTCCTACACCCCTGTCAGTCTTAGGCTCTGGAAAAGCAGGATTGGAAGTGCCCAGTGTGGTGCTCAGCACATAGAAGGCAGTCCATATGATTTTACCACAGGTACACAATGACCTGACCCAGCTCACACGAGAAAAGACCGTAAAAGGTAAGGGGCACTAGTATGTACCAGGACTCATATGTTTAGCTGCTTCACCTTATTAAATCCTTATTTTAAAACAAGACAAACAAACAAATGAAGAATGAGAGACATACAATGATCCCAGTCCCTTTGCTGGGATCATTCTATGCTGGGGCATTGGAGTGATGTTTAAGAAGCCAAACTTAGGGTAAAAAGGACAAAGTCCTCAGAGTTGCATTATTGAGTACAGTAGTCTCCACCAGACACCATTTTAAGTTCACTTAAGTTAAAATTTAAAATATAGTTCCTCCTATTACACAAGCCACCTTCTGTGTACTAGGCTGTCACTCGTGGCCGGAGGCCATCATATGGACCAGTGTCTACGTGCAACGTTTTCATTTTTCATGTACGATTTTGTAGATTTGGACTTATTTGGATGGGGATCTTGCCTCTGTCCTTTTGTGGGAAAAGAAAAGTAATTCTCTCAACAATTTCTGACTTGTTTTCTCCCCTGGATGACGAAACTGAAGTCCAAGCCTTGCGGCTTGTAGCAAGGTCTAGAACTGTGCTAACAAGCTTTGGGTGCTGGGTGCTGGGCTTAGCATATAAAATGTTCTTATAATGCTCACTCCAAAGAGGAAGTGTGATTTGTCCAAGCCACACAACACAGGCAGAGTTACGGCCAGTGGGCTAGACACAGACTCTGATGATTGCTGTCCACATTCTTAACCCACCATTACCTTCCAAATATGGGACATCCACAGAAGCTGAGCCCATCCTGAGCAAAATGCTGTCTGTCACTCCTTCAGAGCAGTCATCCTACCCCAGCCCTCTCTTGTCACCACAGGAGACGTCCTCACCTTTCTTGGTGGTTCGCTGGAAGATGCGTGCATTTTCCCCCGTGGTGAAGAATTTGAAGTAGGTGCAGTTTGCTTCTGTGGGGTGCAGGGAAAAAACAGGGGAGATATGATGACATGAAGTTTTGTGTAAGCTCAAGGCTGGATATTTCCCAGACACTACAGGGAACTAAAAATAAAGTATTAGCATGGCTGTCACATAGAGGAGAGGAGAAAAGTCAGGCTGGCAAGGTGGTTCAGCATGTAAAGACGCTTGTTGCTAAGCCTGGTGACCTGAGCATTGGAGTCCACATGGTAGAAGACTCCTATGGATTGTCCTCTGACACACGCATGTACACACACATTGTGACAGGGAAATAAATTAAATGTACAAAGGTGGGAGATGACACTGAGGTATTATAAATACACTTGCCACATCATTGATATCAGGAGACTGAGGTTTTAACCTCAAGCCCTTCGATCTAAGTCTTTGACACAAGGGAACCATTAACCTCTCTGGCCCTCCAATTCTCCCTCTTTAAATGAGTTGATATTCTGTCTCCTGGCTCTTTCATGTGAGTCTGAGGAGCAAGTGGATTGAAAATGAGTTATCATTTTATTCAACAGAGGACACCAAGATGCAGGTACCAGGAGGCTAAGAGACTCAGGGAAAATTCCTCTCCTATGTTACATACACAAAAGGCTCCTGCAGATTAGCAAGGGGGAGAGAGAAGTAACCCTACTGAAACAGGGGCAAAGGATATGAATGGTTATTCACAGGAGGGCGAGTCTGGATAGTTCACAAGTACACGAAGAGAGACTCTGCTGCAGCAGGAGTCAGAGAAACGCAACTCGAAGCAGCAGGGAGATGCCACTTCAGATCAATTAGATGGGCAAATAGTGAAAGGGCAGCATCAAGCATTGGAGGGATAAGAGGAAGCAGCTGAGAGTGTAAACTGTCACTAGTCTATTTGTGAAGGACTCGGGCATACTTAGAAAATGAAGTACAGGTGTACAGCAGGCGATAATGGTTCAGTCAGCAGTGTGTATGACTGAGGCACAGTAAGAATATGTCACCTTGCAGCTGGGGAGACAGCTCAGTGGTTAAGAGCACACATACCACCCCTGCTGAGGACCTGAGTTAGCGTCCTAGGGCCCATGAGACGGCATACCACAGCAGCTCAGTACTGGAGAATCTAATGCCCTTTTTTGGACTCTGTGGGTATCTGCACACACAGGCACACACGGTCCCCACATATACACATAATTCAAAAGTAGAAATCAAATAAGTCAAGGATTTGTCACATGGCAGCCATTATAATCTGTCTACATAAGTACACACTTTTATTCTCAAGATGAATTCTCCTTAACATGCATCTCTCAGAAAACATCTCTGCCACTAAGTGACACATGTCTGTGTGTCTATGCCCTATGACACAATAATTTTGCGTCTGGATATTCCAAGAAGAAGGAAAATAATCACACATAGGAAAAAATCACACATAGGAAAAAAATCACACATAGGACTATAGATAGACATGGGTGTTCTCTGTGGCATTGTTTACTGATCTGGAGTAGAAATTAATCTTGTGTCCATCTCTTGGGCAATAGACAGTTAAAACAGATAATCCAAAGGACATCTTTAAGCATAAAGTTGCTATGAACTACAAAAGCATAAAGCAAATGAAAGAGGTTTGGAAATCACAGTGTTGAGCAAGAAAAATTACATTGAAAATAGTATTAGATTGCATGATACCTTTTTTTTTTTTTTTTTTAAATCAAATCAGAACACACATGTATATAAACTCTTTCTATATATTTCCAGGTCAAAACATTTATGCATGGATACAATGTCAAGCACATTAAAGGGTTGAATTAAGAAGGAGTTTTTGTTGTTGCTGTTCGCTTGTTTGTTTATTTGTTTGTTTGAGACAGGGTCTCCCTATGTAGCCCTGGCTATTCTGGAAGTGGCCTCAAATTCACCGAGATCCTCCAGCTTCTGCTTCCCAAGCGCTAGGGGTAAAGGTATGTACCACCAAGCATCAAGTGGGAAATAATTTTTAAAATTGGGGAGATGTGGAGCCAGTAGAGGCTATATGAGACCTTGTCTTTAAAAAGAAAAAAAAAAATGTAAAGACAAAGCATAAGAAGGACTTTGCAGAAGCAGAGAACATTCTTTTTGTAAACATATGTAAGATTCATTAAATACCTTTGCCAATTTAGATACAAGAAAGCTTAAAGTTAACAAACATAATGTCCTAACCTCCTAAGACAGGATTTTATGTATCCTAAGCTGACTTTGAACTTGCTATGAAGCTAAGGATGGCCTTGAACTTCTGACCCTCCTGCCTCCATCTCCCACGTGCTAGGACTACAGGTGTACTTCACTGTGTCTGTTTTATGTGGCGCTGGGATCAGACTCAGGGCGAGCACTCTACCAATTCCCTACATCCTGAGTCCTAATGTGTATTCTACACTGACCTACTCTTTTATTCTATGTGTGGGGAAACTGGGGTACAAAAAAAGAAAGAAAGAAAAAGAAGGGTGCAGAGCCACAGAGGGCAGGAACATTGTAAAGGGAGCCAGACAGTTTGGAGAAGTGGAAATGGCTAAACCTGTCAAGTGATGGTATGGGGCATGCCCGATACCAGCTCAGGGAAGAAGGGTTTGCAGTTTCTAGGCCAGAGCAGCTGCGAGTGTGCAGAACAGTCTGTTCTACAGCACCCAGAGGTAAAGGGCACTTCCCGTGGAAGAAAGATGCTCTTTGTGGCCAGAAGTAGAGGATACAGTCCATACCCATGAGCAAACTATGGAGTCCCTTCTGGCTGGTGTGGTGTCTGGCATCTCATTTGGCTGCTAGTAGCAGGATTTTATGTCCACGTGCCCTGGAAGATAGGGCAAACTCACTTGGGGAACAACAGGGTGAGAGTCTCTCTGACAGCCAAGGGATATAACAGCTTTCTTTTAATTTTTAAAGGGAGTTATTTGAGACAGTGGAGTCCAGGATAGGTCCTCTGATAATGCAAAATAATGGGGAACTGGTAATGGCCTTGGAAGAAAAGTGAAGTCCTCTTGTTTTGTTTCTGATACAAGGTATTATGTAACCTAGGTTGGCCTACAACTCACTATGTAGCCAAGCTGGCTTTGTACTCCTGGTCTTCCTGCTTCTGCCTTCTGAGTTCTGGTGTGTGCCACCAGGCTCAGTGGTGAAGTCCTTTCTGACAAGTAGAGGGAACAGAAAGGGAAGCACACAGAAAAGTAGCAGAGGACAGTCTCTTCCAATGAGTGAGGGCCTCTGAGACCTTCTTAAGCACTAGTGACATGCAGTAAAGCATAACTGTTAGGAACAGAGACACCTAAGAGTCAGACCCCATAGAGCTAGCCTGAGGCATAGACTCCGAGCTAAGAGTTGTTGCTCCTTATTTTCCTCCCCTGTAGAATAGGTGTGGAGGTAATCCATCACTAAGCTATGCTCCAGTCCCTCACTCTAGACAGGCGCTCTGAACCACACTCCCAGCCCCTTAATGGGAGTCCCTAGGCAGGTGCTCTACTATGGAGCCACACCCTAGCCTCTCTCTGAGGGATTTTAGGCAGGTACTATACTACTGAGAGATGCCCCCAGCTCTAGTTTTTATTTTTGAGAGAGGATCTCACAGAGTTGCCCAGGCTGTCTCTGAACTCCCTCTGCATCCCAGGCTGCCCTTGAACTCACGACTCTCCTTGGCTCTGCCTCCTGCATACCTATGATTACAGAATTGTACCACCAGGCCCAACTAGCATCTCATATTTGTTTTTTGTTATCCCGTTTTGCAAAGGTTTGGGATTATCCTGACTGAAGTCCCAAACAGTGAGAAACAGCAAAATGGAGTTGTTTAAGATAGCTGCCCAGGACAGACAGGAGGTTCAAGCCACAGACGGTGCCTGGCATTCTGCTTGGCTATCAAAGGCTTAGAACATCCTCTTGTGGGCTCTGTACCACATCTACAAAAGAAGGGGTTGAGGGATGAAGAAATCCATCCAGAGACCAGAGGGGTGAAGGATCTTGCTTGAGAGGTCCTGAGAGTACTGGGCACATGTTGGGGTGCAGCATGGCAAAGCTCCCATCGAGCAAATGCTAGCCAAAGTGTGGTTGATGGGTGTTAAAAATTGTTCTTGAGTCAAAAGAGGTAAAATAAACACATATCTAGTTCCCAGAGGGAGTGTAGAATATCCCGTTAAGCAAAGGGCATAGCATGTTTTGTCAGAGAATGAGAGGCACAGCTGAGAGCAAAGGAACCGCCATGTGGGGAAATGAAGGGTGGGAAGTGTCTGTAGAGTAAAGGAGAAGGGTTGTAATGTCTGCCCTGACCTCGTCAAAGCGGGAGGGACTGGAAGTAAACATATCTAAGGAGGTACAGAATGCACCCAGAACTGTGAGAGGCACCTGGCAAGAATTTCGTTTGATTGTATCTGAAAACAGGGAATCGGCACAGATTTTTTTTCTTTTTACTTCCGGGTGGGCGTAGGGTGGTCTGTCTCCACAGAGGCACAGAGTGGGAATATGGGATGTCTCCAGGCTTCTAGTTAAGGGCACAGGCTGTCTGTGGGTGCATGGCTGTCTGGTGGGGAATTCAGGCAGTTCTAGGGGATACGGGCTGGCGGGGGTGTATACAGGCTGTTCGAAGGGTACCAGCTGGGTCTGGAAGCACAGGCTGTCTCTAGGGGTACAGGCTGGTCTGGGGCACAGGCCATAGCTAGAAGACAAACTTTAAGAAACAAGTTTCTTTAGGGAATATGCTAATAAGGGGTATGAGCTCTGCTTGAAAATCTCTTCACCCCCTTTCTCTACAGCTTCTGTGAGCACAGGTTGATTTGGGCACAAACATTCTTGGGGATAAGACTTTCTTTTTCCTAGAACAAGGTCTCCCCAGACAAAAGTTTCTTTCTCCCTGACTGTAGGACATAGGCCCGGGCTCAGAACACAGCCTCTCACCTCCTGGCAGCTCAGCTGGGCCACAGGTCTCCCTGCCCGCGGGCACATCCGCCTGCCACAGTCGCTTGATACACACCTTCCACAGCCCCAAATGGGCGGCCTCACAGACGGCGCTGCCATTGGTCTTGTATGTATTGAGTTCCACCCAGAACTCGGTGCCCACAGCCAGCACAGCCAGAGTGGCACCCACGATAGCCACCAGCAACCCCAGCTTGATCTTGCCCTCTCGCTCCGGAGTCAAGCCGAGATTCTGCTGCTCTTGGGCACGACGCCGGCCCACAGCCGTCCGACGACGGTCTTCCTCTTGCATGAAGAAGTTAGACCACATCATGATGATGGGATTGGCTGGAGCTCAGGCGAGCTTCAAGGAGTCAGAAAGACCTGTGCAGAGGGGCCTAAGGGGCAGGGAGCAGGGCCTGGACTTTCAAAGGAAGTAGTGGGCTCAGTGTCAACTAGATTGGGAATGAGAAAAAGCTGAACTCCCAACGCAAGAGTGGAGGCCTCTGCCCCTAAGAAGAGAACAAAGCTAACTATATTCTTGGCCTAAGGATGCCACCAGGGCTTGTGCACATGAACTTGGCACAGGTGAGGCCTAGAGAAAAAGCTAGGCTACTCTGAGGTTTACCGACCTAAGAGGAAGACTGGGGAGCCCAAGGGGAAAAACTTGCCCAGTCTCGGGTCTCCAGTAAGCCTCAGAGTTTTCCCAAAAAGGAGAGCTGAGGTCTTCCGTGTGTTTGAGAGATCGTTTAGGTTTCTTCGGGCTCAGAATTTGAGAAAGGAGGATTCAGAACACTTTTGGGCTATACAAGAGTGAGAATTGGGATTTCACAGGTAAAGCTAGAAATCCCTCCAAGTCTCAGAGAGATCCCAAGGAGGATCCTCCAGTATTCACAGCAAATCTGGGGCCCCAATGGAATTCGAGGAGGTACGGGAGAGCCAAGGACTACTCAGAAAAGAGCCGGAGTCCCACAGTGGCTGAGAATCACAGTGAGGTCCAGAAAAAGGGGCTGGGGGCCCAGGAGAAAAACCTATAGTCAGAACAGGGCTCAGACCAAGGCACTGTGGTCCACACACTCTGGCTCAGAAAACGAGGGCAAAATATCCTGGGGGACACAGGACTTGGAAAGGGACTCTCAGTCTGTCTGCAGTCATTCGGCTCCCCCTCCCCCGGGCTCCCAAGGCCTGCTCGGCCAGGATCGCTCCGGACTCAGCTCGGGGTCCCGCGCTCCCTTTGGGCTTCCCACTCGGGTCTCCCGGGCACTGGTCCCTTGAGCTCTCCTGCCTCTGCGCCGCGCCGGCCCCAGCTCCGCGATGCCTCCGAAGCGTCCGGCTTTGCTCGCCTCCACCCAGTCAGCCCTCCGGTCCTGCTGCTCTCGCTCCCTGCCTCGCCCCATCCGCTCACCCCCTCACCCCACCGGCTATTTTGGGCTCGACCCGTAAATAACACTCGCACCTGTCGCAGGCGCCTGTTGCCATAGGGATCCGGGTATTTTAAGGGGACAAGGGACGGGGGAGGGAGGCCTTTAGAAAGGAGGGGCTGGGGGCCGGGTCTTCAACAGGCAGAACGTAGGGAGATTTGTCTCCCCAAGGGTCCGGGACCTGGCTGCAAAGCCCATACTCCAAAATCTGGATCTCACAGAGCCAGTGAAGTAAAAAGAACTTGTGTTTCTGTCCTGAGCAGTCCAGGCTGGAAGCTCCTTAGCTGGACTGCTGGATTCTGCGGTCCAGAGGCTTGGAAGAAGTACTGGGGGGTAGGGGGTGGTGGTGGCGGGGAAGGATTCTTGAGTCTGAAGAAGGAGGGCTTGAGTAGGGGCTTCTGGAGGAGGTGGGCTTAGTCTGGATTCTTGGAGTCTGAAGGAGGAGAGCCTGGGTATGTAGTTTCAGGGTTTCAGGGAGAAGGGCTGCACTCCTAGGTATGTGGGAAGAGAGCTTCAGCACAGGCTTCTGGTCCTGCGGGAGGAGGACTTGTGTCTGGACTCCTAGGTCTGAGGGAGGAGGCTGGGGCCTGGATCTGGGAGAGGAGGACTGGAACCTGACCTTCAGTCTGGACAGGGGAGTGGGAGTGGGGGTGGGGTGGAGGTGGGGCTCCAGAGTCTGAGGAAGGAGAGCTAGAGTTGTCTGAACCTATACTCCAAGGCCTGGAAGAGGCCCCTGTGGCCAGAATCCTCGGTGTGAATAGATCCATTTCAGTGTTCAAGTCCTCAGACCCCCAGAAAGTAGAAACGACAGACTCTAGGGAATTAGGGGGTTGGGACACATGAAACAGAGCAACTATCCTTGTTGGATTTATTAGACTGGGTGCCCCTGGAGACCTTTCATACAGTTTCAGCTCCCTCAGGGGCAGAGACCCAGACAGGGGACAGCCATGTGACATGGCAGCAGGGCCTGATTCTTAACCCCTCACTCCCTCTCTCAGCCCTTCTGTGGACCACCCAGGTGGGACCCACCTTTCACCAACTCCTTCCTTCCCCAGGTGGCTCCTCCAGGTGCGTCAGGTGCCATGACCAGGCCCCTAGAACACCCGTGCCACCTCTGCCGGCCCCACTCTGGACTTTTTGGTTGGAATCCATACTACCATCGGAAGTGATTATTTGTATGTGACTCTCCCACCAGACTGGGCCAACTGGCCATGGTCCTCTCCAGTGTCCATTTCAAGGCCAGGTATACAAGAAGAAGCCTTAAACACTGCAATCGGGTAACGTGAATGAATGAAGTATGGGTGAATGAATGAGACTGCATGCACACAGCTGCCTCCCCCAGACTAGGAAGATGTGACTTTTCCCCTCCTCAATGTCTGTGAAGCCCACCAGAACACTTAGCTCTGTTTCTACTTGGCTAAGCTATTTCTCTCTTCCATTCTGTGACAAGGTGGACACAGCTCTGAAATGACAGGACACTGGCATCTCCAAGTCCCCAGAAGACATTCCTGAGCACTGAGTTGTCATTACTGAATGAAGAAAATGTCACTGGATCTGCTTAGGGCTTGATGGGCTCCCAAAGCAAGATACACAGTGTCATGGGCAGGCTCTGGAAATGGGCAGCACAGTCTCATTTTGGAAGTCTTCCCGAGCCTTTCTCCTGCCTGCTATTGAGTTGGTCTCCCCTCTTCTGGCCCTTGGCCCTCCCCATACTTCTCAATCCCATCTGCTTTAGTAGCTGTGGAAATTCCGTGTGTATTTGCTGTCTTGTTGCCTGTACGTTTTCCTTCTCTGTCATTTCCCCTTTTTATTTTTAAATGAAAGTGTTTATTTTGTGGAGGTCTAGGGGCTTGTTCGTCGTGGTACATATGTGGAGGCCAGAAGCAACTTTCAAGGTCAGTTCTTTCCTTCTATCATGTGGGTCCCAGGGTGGGGATTGAACCCAGGTTGTCAAACTTGACAGCAAGTGCTATCTCACTGACCCTCTTTAAAGTTTTTAAAAATTGTTTTAAGAAAATAAATGTCTCTCTCTGAAGCTCAAGCATGCCTTGAACTGTGGTGAGCCCCCAGCCTCAGCCTCTTTAGTTCTGGGATTAAAGGCACGGGCTACTACACTCAGCTCTGTATCATTTTCATACGGAAATAACAGTTGCTTGGATTCTGTCTCCCTTTCTTCTCACACACCCCTTCCCCCAAGGCTGAATCAAGGCTCTATCTCTGAAACTGGACGCAGTCACCTCCTACTGAGCTTGTCACCCCTGTTCACATCAATAAACCTTCTAGTCTCCCAGATCTTTCCCAGCTCTCTGCGGCACTGGGCACAGATGGCTGACTTCCTCCTTCTTAGAGCATTGCTTACTTTCCACCTTCCTCCTCTCCTTTCTTTTGTGCTAGGGATTGAACCGAAGGCAAAAGCTCTAGCCCCATGAGCCACACCCCAGCCCCTCACTGGGGGATTCTAAGCAGGTACTGTATACACTGGGCCATACACCCCACCAACACTTCTTTTGCCCTGCCTACCCCCAGGCCACTCCCTCTCATAGAGATGACTTAGAAGTCCCCAAATTTCTAACCAGAGTCATAACTCTATCCATGCTACCCTTCAATGTTATCCCAGCCCTGGCTCCCATCATAACCAATTGGCTACCTGATACCCTGATTTGGATTTCCAGAGGCATCACCAACTGGGCATGTCCCCCAAAGAACCTTTGATCCCTCCCTCCTATCTACAGTCTTCTATTCAGTATACAACGGTGCAACTTCCACTCAGATTCCTAGCTCACACACAATCTGTGAAATTCCACACCCCTAACGCTCGATCCCCGTTGGATCTTTTTCTTCTGTTTTTGATAAAACGTCTCATGAGCTCCTGATTCTCTTGCCTTCGTCTCCCAAGCACTGTTTGTAGGTAGGAACCACCATGCCATTTAAGCAGTGGTGAGGATACAACAGGGGGTCTCCTGCACACTGGGAAAAGTACTCTGCCCACTGAGCTACGTTCCTAGCCCCTCCACTTTTGTTTGGGAGACAGTCTCAGGTAGGCAAGGATGGCCTTGAACTCCTGATCCTCTTGTCTCCATCTCCTGAGTGCTGGATTACAGACATTCCCCACACCACACCCAACCCACTTTCACAGTAACAAGATTACTGTTACTGTGAAACTACTGTGAAAACTATTACCCCAGCATGCGTGTGCTTAAAGCTCTCCAGGTGTCTCCCATCAGAAGTGGAAGGCAGTGATTTCCCCCTCCCCCTCCCCAAAGCTCCAAGAGCTCCTTAGTCTTTCGTTCCCCACTCTTTGGAATTTGTGTGTAACTTACTCATCCTTGTTCATACCACTCATCTCAGCCAGCTTATTTTGAATGGCTCCTACCTGTCACACGATTACCTTATCCTCTGTCGCTTTAGTGGTCGCTTGAGAAAGTCTCATTGTGCAGCTAGGGTGGCCTGGAACTCCACATTATTCCTACCTCAGCTTATGGAGGGCTCAGGATTTTAGGTACCAGCACTCCTAACTGCTGCTTTTCCTTTGTTTTTTGTTTTGTTGTTGTTGTTTTGGGTTTTTTGCTTTTGTTTTCTCGTGTTTATTTTATAAAATATCTCATGAATCCCAGACTCTAAATTTCTTGTGGCCAAAAATGACCTTGAATTTTTGATTCCTGCCTCCGCTCCCAACTGCTGGGTTCTCCACATGTGCAGGCAACACCACACAGAGTTTATGCACTGCTGGGGATTGAATCCAGGACCTTGTGAATGCTAAAAGAACAAGCCCATCCAGCCTCCCGCTTAGCCTGACTTCAGTACTTACTGCTTGTCTCTCTTGCAGAGACCCCCAAACCCCTTCTCTGTCTTCTCACCACTTGCTGTGGTTTGAACAGGAAATGTCCCCCATGGGGTATTAAGAATTCGATTTTGGATTGTTGGACTTTGGGGAAGTGATTAGATCCTGAAGGCACAGTCAGCGGGTTAATCCTTTCATGAATTCAGAGGGTGGGTTTATCAGGAGCAGAGGTGAAGATAGAGGGTGGGACTAATTAAGGACGTTACTTGGTGTGCCTTGGGAGGCAATCTAGTCCCAAACCTTTCTCTGAGGCCTATATACCATGAGGTTAGGACGACCTAGGACAGTTCAGTTCAGACGACCTAGGACAAACTGCTTTTTTTGTTTTTGTACTAGTGATTGAATCTGGCTCCTCATACCTGGTAGATAACTGCTCTTATCACTGATCCATGCCCCCCCCAGCCCCACGGGCAGGGGAGGATCCTAGAGAGGAAGGGGCTCTACCACCGAGCCACGCACCCAGCCCTTCACGAGGGATTCTAGGCAACTGCTCTGCCTCTGATATTTATCCCCAACCCTCATGTTGATTTTTCTTTGGAAACATAAGTCTCACCAAGCTAGCCTTGAGCTCAGTAAGCAAGCGATCCTCCTTCCTCAGCTTCCTGAGGTTTGCAACACCAGGGCTGGATTAAAAACATTTTCTCTTTTTGTAATTTTATGTGTATGTGTGCACGTCCCATGTGTGTGAGAGAGGGGGGTGAGGGTGGAAAGAGAGGAGAAAAAGCGCATCCACTTGTATGAGGAGGTACACCCATGGAGATCCTAAGACAGTGTTGGATCCCCTGGACCAAGAGGTATAGGCCACTTGATCTGGCTGCTGGGATCCGAACTCTGGTCCTCTGACAGAGCTGTAAGTGTCCTTAACCACTGAGCCACTCCTCCAGCCCAATATTTCTTTAGTATTAAAATAAAAGGTAAGGTGTGGTGGTAATACACTGTCCATCCCAGTTCTCAGGAGGTAGAGGCAGGCCTATGTGAGTTCCAGTCTAGCCTGGTCTCCACAAGATACCCTGTCTCAAACAAAAACTGAAAAAGACAACAGACTATTCCGCCATACCTCCAAGTCTTACCTGCCTCTGTCTCTGTGAGGTTTAGGTTTTCTGTTTCTGTTTTGTGTCTTTGCAACAGCTTACCTTTGATTGACAAGCTTTCCAGCCACTCTGTTTTAGGCTTTTTTCTCCCCCCCATCCCCTCAGGATTACCTTTGTCTTTGTTGTTTCTGAAGCACACCTGATTTTGATCTCTTCTGCCCTCCCTCCTGCCCACCCCCTACCTCCTTTTGTTTTGGGTTTGACCTTTGGACTACAGATCCCATCATGTCCTCAGAACTCGGAACAGTTCACCCTCCCTCACTGAGCCTTCCCCAGTGCCACTAATTTATATTTCTTCCCCCACATTCCAGCATTTCTTCCTGAACTGCCCTCACAGATTTCCTCCACGGCTCCTGACTCAACCTCCCCACCTTCCAGTTCCCTTTCTCCTCCTGACAGTGTTGAAGATAAGCTGGCCTCAGTCTCACTGTGTAGCCGAGGATGTCTTGGAATTCAGTCCTCCCAAATGCAGGGATTTCCAGCACTCATTACCATGCCTAGTTTATACAATGTTAAGGCTTGAACCCAGGGCCTTTCCAATGCTGGATAAGCACTCTCCCGACTAAGCTACATTCCCAGCTCTTCCCCCACATTTTGTGGAGTGGGGTTAGCCTCAAATTTACAGTCCTCCTGCCTCAGCCTCACAAGTACTAAGATTATAAGTACGCACCATCCATGGGGGTTCCTAAAAGCATATTTCTCAGCCCCAGGCCCCACGCTTTCCTTCCTCAGTCTGCTTCTGCTGTTCCACACTGCCACTACTGGTACCAATAACCACTGCTTCCCTCGTGTCCTCTGAGACAGTTTTGCCTTCTTCCTCTTGGAAGCCATTTGAGGCACGGCAGATCGAAAAGTATGTGTAATCTCCAGCATCACCGGTGTGCAGACCCTGGGATCATTTGCAGAACAAATGGATGGAATAAGGGCCACTCTCCGCCTGCTGTGTGGCTGCTAAGCCCCTTCTCTGAGTCTTCCCTAAAACCCCTACCCTGTTCAGTTCTGCTGTGCTTCTCTCTCACTCCCCTTAGAAGAAAGCCTGGGCCACTCAGCCTAGAACTCGAGGCACTGTTAAGACTGAGGTGTGCAGATCCACCACCTCACCGCTCAACTTTGCACTTGGACTTCAGCGTCCTAGGTCATTGTCCTTGTCTTCCACCTCCGACCCCAGGCACATCTTGCTGTTCTGCTTCCCTGGGTTTTCACCCAGGTTGCCTTCATCTCCATCAGCACACACCAGGCTGGTCCTTTAAATCCAGACAGCACTCTAGGACTTTCCATTCCTCCTGCATGGATTTGGCCATTGTGTTCTCAGGTGACCACTGTGACCCTGAGACAGCACTCACTGCCCTGCCTGGGTTGCATGGTTTTGACACTGAAACCAGAGCAGTGATCTGTCACCCCAGATCCCAACTCACACAGCACAGAATGCTAGTAGTAGTTCATTAGGAGTTAGTGGGTGAGCAGCTGAATGAATCAAAAATGGCTCCAACTGCCTGAGCCTCCTGCACACCAGATGCCAGACCCAAGATCCAGCATTTCTGTAAGTGAATTTTGCCTCCAACAAGGGTCCTCTGCCTCTTAACTCTTACCTCAGAGTCCCTGTCTTTATGCTCCATGCCTGCTTAAAGCCAAGTCATGGCCCTTTTTGCTGACCTGATAAGTCCTCACTTAAGACTTGAACCAATTTGTCTCCAGGCTCTTTGCACAACCGTACTTGACACTTCACAGCCTGGAAGTGTCTTCCTGTCCCTAAGACCTTGATATGTTAAACTTTCTGCCTCACCCCAGGTCTGACTGGCTAGCACCATTTTTTGTCAGTACAAAAATACTGAGTTATTGCCTCCCCCCCCCAAAAAAACCCCAAAGTTAAATTACCCCTTCTTGGAACACTGTAGCATCTCAGACTCCCTCACCCCACAATGTGTACCTTTTTTAAAAATGCCAAGAGTCTCATAGTTCAGGCTGGCCTCAACTTCAATATACAAATATACAGCCCAGGGTGACCTTGAACTCCTGACCATCCATTCACCTTCCAAGTGCTGTAATTCCAGCTGTTTGCCTCATGCCTAGTGTGTGCAATGCTGGGAATGTCACCCAGGGCTTGTGTTAGGCAAGCACTCTATAAACTGAGCTGCAGCCCCATCGGGCCTCTTCATTTCTAAGTGTCATTTACCGGGTATGTATGGGATTCTGTGATTAACGGTTGCCCCAAGAACAAGATGTGCACTCTCTGAAGACGCCAGAGACCCTACTTTCTTTCCTTCTGTGTGTTCAATGGTGGGTACAATGCCTAGCGGTTATGCGCACGCGCACACACATAAAATTTCCAGGAATGAACGGATGCGCCTTGCGTTTATGTCCCCTCCTCCATAGCACCACCTTCTGTACCATCACCTGGTACACAGTAGGTGCTTAATAAGCCCTTGTCGAAAGATGAATGAAAAAGTGAACTAAATGTCAGCGCGTCCCTCCCTTGGCCTTTGCCTTCTGCTGGTCTGCCTCTATACAGAACATGTGTATATATAGTTGTAGATGTAACTCTATATTCATGTGTTATGAGCCCCTCTCCAGGAGTTGGGCTGGGCTGGGCTGGGCTGGGAGTCCCTCCCTCCCCTCCCCCCGCCCCGCCCCCACATGCACACAGCAAAAACATTTAAAAAGAAAACATCTCAAAACTGCAAAAAACACCACGGGCCCTTCCCCCCCTCCCCTGAAATCTTCCCAACACAAAAATAAAACACAGCGTTCCCACGCTGGAGCCCCTTTTCCCGTCCCGTCCCCCTCCCCAAGGGTCCCTGCTCCAGAGCGTGACGGGGTTCCCCACGCCCCCGGAGGGCGGGGAGAGGGTGCGGAGAGGGGCTAGAAGGCCCAGCGGTGTCCAGCGCGCTCGCGAGGATCGATCTGGGGGGCACCCCGATCCGGCGGCCTCGTTGCACGCGCGCCCGCGCACGCGCCCCGGACACGCCCCCCCGGCTCCCCGCGAGGGCGCGCGCCCCTACACGGGCGTGGTTTTCCTGTTGAGCGTGTTGGTGTTGGACGCGGCGGCCTCTTTGGACAGGGTCCCGGGCGCGGGCGCTGCAGGAGCGGGCGGCGCGGGCGCGGGCGCAGCGGGCGGTCCGGTGACCGTGACCGTGACGCCGGACGCCGCCTCCTTGGGGAAGGCGTTGTGCAGCGTGAGGAAGCCCGCCGAGCTCCCGCGGTCCCGCTCCGAGCCCGCTCCGCCGCCCCCCGCCGCCCCGGCCGCCCCGCCGTAGGCACCCACGCCGGCGCCGCCGCCGCCGCCCCCGGCGCTCGCCAGCCCCGCAGCCATGCTGCCCTTGGACGGGTCGCGGCTGAGCGTATACATGGAGATGTCCGTGGAGGCGAAACCCGGGCCCCCGGGGCCGCCGGGAGACGCATCCCGCGATGGCGACGCCTCGCTGGAGCCTCGGGAGCTGGAGCGGGAGCGGCGGCGGTAGCGGAAGCGGTAACTGGGCAGACGGAGGATGGCCGAGGGGCCGCTCCCGCCACTGCCGCCCGCGCCGCCGCCGGCCTTGAGCAGGTCCGAGCGTGATTGGCAGTGCGCCTCGCGGCTGCGCTCGATGTAGATGTTGACGGCCAGCACGCCGATTACCTCGGCCAGGATGAAGGACAGCCCGCCGAAGTAGAAGGACCAGCCATACGAATAGTGGTTTTTCTTCTCCTCGTCCCTCTTGGGGCCTGGCTCGCCCGCGTTGGCTGATATGTACACGATCACCCCGATGATGTTGCTCAGGCCTGGATGGAGACGGTCATGTGGGAGCCTCGAGGCCGCCAGGGCCCGGGGACTTAAGACTGTCTTAAAACCCCAAGACTCTAAGCCAGGTACCCCGCTGGCTAAATGCCACCCAGGAGTCTTAAATCCTATATCTATTAATTTAACACCATCCCTGTTTCTGCTGGGCTAAATTCTACTCCAGCAATCTGAGCCCTGCCCCACTGGCCTAAACCCTACCCAGCAGTATAAATCCTGCTTGCTAAACTCCACCCAAGAGCTTAAGTCCCACCTTTACTGGACTAAATTCCACCCTAGGAGTCTAAACGCTGCTGTCACTGGTTGGAACTTCACCCCTACGAAGTTTAAGTACCACTCCAATGAGCTAACTCTGCCTCGGGACTCTAAGCCCTGCCTCCAAAAGTCAAAACTCTTCCAGAGAAGTCCAAGGTCTGTTCCCATGGGCCTAAGCCATCTTCAGAAATCTAAGACCCAGCTGGGGGGAGACACAGACCTCACCTTCTGAGATTTCTGGCAATGGCTGACAATGGCTCATCTCTGTCCTTCCACGATCTAGGGGTCACCCCCAGGTAGTCTAGGTTCTGCCCCTTCTTGTCTAGCCTCCACTGGTCTAAACTCTACCCCAGCACATCTAGGCTCAACCCTGACTGGTCTTAAATCTACCCTTCCTGAGGTAGTCCCAGGCTCACTTTCCAGCTCCTGTCCAAAGTATAAACCCGTAGATTCCTCCCTCTTGTCCCTCCACTGCTAACGATGGAATTCCACTTTAAGTCTCTAGGCTCTGCCCATTGCTGACTTAACTCTCTGCACCGTAGGTAGAGTCTTGGCCTAGGTCTGTAGCCTAATTCAGTCTGGAAGCCTCAAGTTCTCCCTCTTAGACTAGATCGATTGCCCTTGTACTCCAGGCCCAGCATCCAGTTTTCTAAACCCCAGGCCTTGTAGGTGTAGGCTAGACTTCCACCTGCCACCTACAGCTCCCAGACCTACATAGCCCTCCGTGTGCAGATCTAGACCACCCCTCTCTACAATACACACCCTGCCATTTAAACTCTCTTCTGGGAGTCTAAGCTTCATCCTCATCAAGCTAATCTCCACAGGGGTGAGGGAGTCTAAATCCTGTGCCCGTGTCTAAAACCATCCTGTGGAATCCAAGCAAGCTCGGTTTCCTTTGGCCTAAACTACATCCCTTGTGTAGAAGGGGGACTGTTCTGCATTCTACCCCACTTTCTAGCCCTAATCTTACCATTAACTAGTGATCTCAGCTCTGCTCCTAAAGACTTATTATGCTGGGTATCTGCTATCCTAGATCCAGTTTTTTTTGGTGGTGGGAGGTTGGGGGGTTAATTTGAAATTTCCCACAATGCCTAGGCCCTCTTCAAACTCTCTGTGTATCAAGGCTGATCCTTGAATGTCTGATCTTCCTGAATTACAGGCAGACACCATTATATCAGGCTTATGCTTTGCTGAGGGTGGAACCCAGGGCTCTCAGTCACATTCCCAGCCCAAGGCCCTAACTCCTGAGGTAACCGACTCCACATTCTGGCCTAGGTCTAGCTTCTTCCATAACCTCTCTTCTTTTGAATTTTCCAGAAAATGGCCTTCCTCTTCAAATAGGCCAGGCCTAGTCTTTCCTACTCAGAGCCTTCGTCTCCTTGGGCCTAGAGCAGTGGCTCTCAACCTTCCTAACGCTGAGACCCTTTAATGCAGTTCCTCATGTTGTGCTGACCCCCAACCATAAAATTATTTTCATTGCTACTTCATAGCTGTAATTTGGCTATCTTTATGAATCTGATATGCAGGACATCTTATATTCGAATCCTGTGCAAGAGCCATTCAATGCTCCCCAACGGTATTGTGACTCACGGGTTGAGAGCCTCTAGTTTAGAAGATTTTTTAGGACCAGCCCCCTTTAGGATCTACCCAGGTCATTTTCTTCTTCTTTAGTCGCTGTCTTCCTAGGGCCAGTCCCATCTCCCTATTCTTAGACTCCAAGTGTCTCAGGTCCCCTCCCCCTTCCCAGACGCCTCCCGTTAAGTCTCTAGGACAGTTAGGGAAACTCCCCTTCTTGCCTCCCACTCTCACAGTCTGAGCAGGCTAAAAGACTAAACCTCAATCTACCTTACCCAGGCGGAGGTGGCACAGCTTGGGAGGCACCTAGGAAAGCTCCGGTCCCCAAGGGGCGCTTGGGGCAGGCTAGTTTTGCAGTCGCACGCGCCCACGCACACGCAGACACGCACGCGCGTTCGTGGGTGGGCCCCGCCGCCCCTTCCTTCTGCCTCTCACCTGCTGCCACGAACAGGATCCCTGCGCCCAGGATGATGTTCCTTTTGGACTTGTAGACGCGGGAGGCAGCTACGCACACGCCCCCGAGCAGCAGCAGGATGGCGCTCAGGATAGGAAAGATGCTGGACGCCCGGACTACTCCTAGGGGAAGAGAAAGAAAAGAGAGGGGACGAGAGGAGAGCGCGAGGGCGGTCAGGCGGGCCTCTGCGCCCCGGGCCCACCGCGCCCCCTGCCTGCTTCCCTCTCTGCTTAGCTAAATTTAGTTCGCTAATTCTGCCACTCTGGTTCTTTTTTGTCTCATTTCCCCTCCTTTTTAAAAAGTTTTTTCCTTTGATTTTCTTCCCCATCTCCCCTCCTTTCTCTCTGCATCTTTATCACGTTTCTCGCTCCCACTCCTTATCTCTGTCTTCGTCTTCTCCTACTATGTTTCCATTTTCATCCCTGTCTCCCTCCCTGCGTGCTCATCCTCCCCCCCCCGCGCCCTTTTTTCTTTATCCTTCTCTCTCCCTTTCCACTCGTTCTTTTCTACTCTTTCCTGAAACCCTCGACAATCAGATTCTGCGATTTCTGAGCCCGGTTAAAGCAACCAATCATAATTAAGGCTTTGCCACGTTCTCAAGATAACAGCCCAATCACACCACAGACTTCCCGGAGGGAAAGTCCGGGCTGCAGATTGCCAGACCGCCACAACAACCAATCTACAACCTTTACTATACAAAGTTGTCAGGCCATAGACATCTAACCGACCAATCACCACCCTAGTCCTCTCTGGGCTGGGGAGATGAACACCTAACCTGGATTGGCTGGGAAACTAATCTAGGCTCGAGGTTCAAGCTCCGCCCAGTCCCTTCCTCCGCCCCTCTCCTTCTATGTATCCGCAGCACCCTTCGTCATCCCACCCGGATCCTTGACCCTCCACGTACGGAGCAGGTACTCCGCGCTGTCGTGGTCGTAGTCCGTGTCCTCCGGGAAGTGGTTGATCTTCACGCAGACACCTCTTTTCAACCCTGGAGAGGGGATGGGGACGGTGGGGGGGCTGTCTTAGGAGTTAGGGGAGGGGCGACCCTAAGTGTTTCGAGAAGACCCTCCCCTACTCAAATGCACGCTCTCGGGTCGGTGTCCTTGCTCTCTCCTCTGGGACTGATTGAGAGGTCGGAATCCTAGTCCCCAACTGGTGTCGAGTTAAACTTTGCACCCCTCAGATCTGTTTCCCACCTGTATTAAGGATATTTTTTTTTTTAAAGAAAGAGAAAGGGGGCGGGGTGGAAAGAGGAAAGGGCACAAGCCCTTAATCCAGCACTAAATGCCAGAGGTAGAGGAAGGAGGATAGGAAGGAAGTTCAAGGTCACTGGGCCACACGGAGTTTTGAGGCCAGACTGATATTTGAGATAGGAGCGAAAATAGGAGAAAAGGGGGAGGGGGAACGAAGAAAACAGCGCTCCATTTATGTGGCTTCCCATC
This sequence comes from Rhynchomys soricoides, assembly GCA_019843965.1. Taxonomy (NCBI): domain Eukaryota; kingdom Metazoa; phylum Chordata; class Mammalia; order Rodentia; family Muridae; genus Rhynchomys; species Rhynchomys soricoides. The sequence continues at coordinate 813,614 of JADRCH010000849.1, read as the reverse complement.
CCCCCCCTCCCCGCAAGTAAGTCAGTGTTGGCCACTGCCATGTCACCCTTGTACCCTAAGCTTGTTAAGAAGGGTGAAGATGTGTGGAAAAACCAGGTACTCAGAAACATCGAACTTCCTTAGAAACCAAAGATCATCTTGCAGCTTTACCCTTCCTCTCTTCTGCTCCTCATTCTCCACCCAGCTAGAACCTGGCTATCTCATCTGTGGGAACAGATTCTGTTTTACTGCTGGTGTCGCATAGCTGGAGAAAAACAAATTGCATAAATACGTTTATTCTCAACTCCAGGTAGAATTTTTGATACTTTATTTTCTGCAAGCTGCCAGTTCCTAAAAGCAGAGGGGCTAAGGTCTGACTTCTTGTATCCTGACCATTCGTTGCATGGCACAGAGCCTGGCTCCCGGGATGGATGGATGGATGGATGGATGGATGGATGGAAGGAAGGAATAATGAATGACTATAAAGATAGCAGAAAGAAGTTGGAGCAAGTCAGGCAAAGGAACATAGGGGACAAAATGAGAATAAAGGAAAGAGCTGGAAAGAATGAGTCTGAGGCGGTGAGTAAGCTGTGAAGACCCACATGTTTAAATGCTTCCTGTGTTGGTTAACACACTTGACAAGCAGTGAAAAAGCCCCTTAGGGGCTTGAGAGGTGGCTCACTGGGTAAAACAATTTGTTCTACAAGCATGAGGACCTGAGTTCAAATCCCAGAACCCACTTAAAAACAAACGAACAACAACAACAACAACAAAACCAACCCAAAAACAGACACTGTCACATATGCCTATTATTCCAGTGCTGGGGGCAAGAGATCAGACAGGAGGATCCAGGATTAGCTGCTTGCCAGTCTAACTTCAGGTTCAGTGAGCGATCCTGTCTTAAGGAAGTAAGGCCTGAGAGTGGATACATCAGGACATCCTCTTCTGCCTTCTGCATGAATGACATGCATGTGTGTGTGCACCCGCATGCACATGGGAGGGCAGGCACACACACACACTACATGTATACACCATACACTCACAAAAGAAGTAAGGAGATGGTAAGGTGGTTCAGTGAGCAAAGGTGCTTGCCAGCAAGCCTGACAACCTGACTTTGATCCCTGGGACTCACACCATAGATGGAAAGAACATGCTCCCCCCCACTAATTAATTAATTAATTAATTGTAATGAGAAATGAAGAGATAAGGTTGGTATCGTACAGACCAGATGTTTGGTGCTGAGGATCCCACTTTGGGAGCTGGAGAGACGGTGCACTTGTTGTTTCTGCAGAGGACCCAGATTGAGTTCCGAAGACTCATCTTACAATGGTCTCTCACTTTGGTTCCAGGGGAGCCAATGCACTTTTCTGGTTTCTGTGTGTACTGGGTGTGCACACAGTATACATACATATATCGAGGCAGAGTATTCATACACAGAAAATTAAAAATATATATTTTTAAAATCCTACTGTTTTCTGTTGGGCTATACCATCCTTATCCTGTGACTGTGTTAACATATATACTAATTACATCTGTACCTTCACAGACATAGTTTTTAAAAATCCAAAGAATAGGACCTAACTTGTGTTGATGTGAAAATAAGATCCAGGTATACAGATTTAACACACTTTGCCTGGGACATAATTGAATGTTCTGTTATCTATTGTAACCTGTGTTGGTCAGTTTTATGTCAATTTGGCATAAGCTAGAGTAGTTTTGAAAGAGAAAGCCTCAACTAAGGAAAATGCCCCCCACCAGATTTGCCTGTGGGAAAGCCTGTGGTATATTTTCTTGACTAGTGATTGGTATGAGAGGACCCAGATCACTGTTGGTGGTAACCCCTGGGCTGGTGGTTCTGGCGGCTGTAAGAAAACTGGCTGAGCAAATCATGAGGAGCAAGCTGTAGGCAGTTTTCCTCCATGGTCTTTGCTTCATTTTCTACCTCCCAGTTCCTGCCTTGAGTTCCTGCCCTGACTTCCCTGGATGATAGACTACAAACTGTAAGATGAAATAAACTTTTTCCTCTCCAAGTTGCTTTTGGTCACGGTGTTTTAGCACAGGATCAGAAGCCCCAGACAGTACCCATTGTGCAGATGTGGAAAGCAAGGCACAGAAAGACTCAGCAGCTCAGCACTGATGGATGAAGGAAGCAGAACTCACACCAAGGGGTTCAAACACACTACTGGACTGCCAGCATCTGGGATGTTCATCAATGCATTTCCAGTGTCCCAAACACGGCCTCACCCATAGTAAATGCCTAATACATATGTGTAGTGAGGACTGGGCATGTAGCCCTGTAGGCAGAATGTTTTCCTGACATGCACAAAGCCAGAGGCTCTATCCCTAACACCACATAAGCAGGACATGGAGGTGCACCAGGTGAGAGATGCAGGAAATTCAGAAGATCGCAGCTATCCTTGGTTACATAGCAAGTTAGAGATAGACCTGGGTTACAAGACAGGAAATGGAAGGGGGCATGGAGCACGTAATGAAAGAATGAACGAACAGGCTAAGATGCAAATAAAAAGATTTGGGGCAGGGGGCGGCAGGTAGGCTTGGTGGATAAAGGAACTTGCTACCAAGCCTGATGACCTGAGTTCCATCCCCAAGATCCACCTGGTAGAAGGAAAAATCCTACTCCCCAGGGTTATTCTCTAACCTCTGGATGTTCACTATGGTACACATTCTCAATAGTGAACATGCATATGAGTGCACGCACACAATCAATCAATCAATCAATAAGTGTGATGCAAATTTTGCTTAAAATATGTTAGGGACTGGAAATAGGGCTCAGCAGTTAAAAACATGCCATATTTTTGCAGAGGGCCAAATTCTGTCACCCAACACCCACGTTAGTAGCTCACGACCATCTGTAACTCCAACGGAATCTGATGCCCTCTTCTGGCCATCATGAGCACAGCACACACACACACACACACACACACACACACACACACACCCCTAAAATTTTAAAACATGTATTCAGTGTCACCAGTCATTTTGGTTTGGTGAAGAAGGGTCTCACTGTGTAGCCAAGGCTGGCCTCAAACTCACCATCCTCTCTCCTCAGCCTCCTGGTTGCTGAGATGGTAAGTGTGCAGCACCATACAGTAACTACTTTGTGTCCACTGGGATGACAAAGGACAGAAAAGAAGGTAATGAGTGTTGAGGAAATGTGGAGAAACGAGTCTGTGTGCACCCGTGGTGGGAATAAAGTGTCACACAGCTACTGTGGGACACAGTATGGTTTGTAGGGTCCTCAATTAAAGATGGGGGAGATGGAGGGGCGGCTCAGTGGGTAAGAGCACTCAATGCTCTTGCAAGTCACCCGAGTTCAGTTCCTGGCACCCACAGAGCAGTTCATAACCACCCCTAACTCCAGTTCCAGTAGATCTGATGCCCTCTTTGGACTGCCAATTCATGGCAGCCAAAAAGTGGGAACAACAAACGCTATGCTTGTAACCCGAGCACACAGAAAGGAGGATGCAGGAGGACCAGCAGTTCAAGGCTACCCTAGGCTATATATTGAGTTAAAGGCTAGTCTCAGCTATGAACTACCTTGTTAAAAACTGATAACACCCCAAATCATCTCCTAAAATGAATTAACTAGACAAACCAAATGTAACGAACACTTGGAATGGTCTGTTATTCAACAGTTAAAAAGGAATTATGCTGATGATGTAGCTCAGTGCATAGAGTTTTGGCCTATTGCACCAGAGGACCTGGGTTTGATTCCCCAGAACCTCCTAAACATAGCTGATGGCAAATAAGCTTGTCATCCCACAAGGAGCATTATGAGTTCAAGGTCATCTCAGGCAGCTCCTGGGTCCTCCAGGCTACATAATATTGTTTCCAAAACTACTCCAAGCTGGGCATGGTGGTACACACTTTTAATTGGGGGAGGAAGGCAGAGGCAGGAGGATCTCTATAAATTGGAAGCCAGTCTGATCTACATAATGAGTTCCAGGACAGCCAGGGGTCCATAGAAAGACCATGTCTCAAAATATAAAACTAAGGAAAAGCCTCAAACAAGAAAAACAAATCACAAGAGGAAATTTCCAGAAAAAAATAGAATGTATAAAATGTATAAAACCTTCACAATGAAACCATTGTTGTGTATCCTTAGTATATGCTAATAAAAACTTTTTAGAAGAGAATTATGAAACTCAGTATAACATGCTTGAACTTTAAGGGCATGATGCTAGGTGAAATAAACCAGCCACACAGACAAAAACTGTATTATTTGACTGTCAAGATGGCCCAGCCTGTAAGGGTGACTGCCACCAAGCCTTAAGGTCTGAGTTCAATCCCTGAGACCCACATGGTAGAAAGAGAAAAAAAGATTCAGAACGTTGTCCTCCTGCCTCGCCCGTGCCTTGATACAGGCACACACACACACGAACACTAAGAAAAAATTTTAAAATGTAATAAAAATATAAAATAAAAATTTAGTAGGAACCTGGGGGAAGCAAATTCACAAATACAGGAAGTAGAGAGGTGGTGACTAAGGTGAGGGGAAAGGCTTGATGGTTTTGGGTTTTTTTCCCCCCCGAGGATCAGAGGTATTCTGGAGACTAGTTATGGGACAGCATGAATGCAGTCAGCATAACTGAGCTGCAAGCTTAACAAACAGTGGTACTAGGGATGTAACTCAGCGGGTAGAGTAACAGCCTAGCATAGGACCAGAAGGACTCGGGAGGGGTTCAATTCCCCCGGTAGGAGCACACAAGCCAGTAATCAGGAAGGTGAGGCATTCAGGGTCATCCACAGCCTCAGTCTGTCTGTCTGTCTCAGTGAGTCAGTATGTCTCAGTTGTCACAGTAGAAAACAAGACCACTGCTCTCTCTGAATAAAGAGAAGGAAAGGATGCTGGGTAAATCTGACAGCCCATGTTCCAGCCCCAGAACCATGGAAGAAGCCAGATGTAGTGTCACACAGTTAGAATCCCTGAATCCCTGAAGAGATAGGAGATGGAAATGGCAAGCCTGCCCAGAAGTTCACTGGCCAGCTAGCCTAGGCTATGCACTATGGCAGAAGCAAGAAAGAGCCTGCATCAATGAAGTGAGAAGGAACCAATTTCTGAGAGTCGTTTTCTGTCCTCTACGCATGTGTCATGGTATGCCTCCAGCATGTGAGCAAGCAAGAACACACACACACACACACACACACACACACACACACACTCACAAATATGTAAAAAAAAAAATTGAGACAAGGTATCATTATATAGCCCTGGCTGTCCTGGAACTCACTCTGTAGACCAAGCTGGTCTTGAACTCACAGAGATCCACCTGCCTCTGCCTCTGCCTCTGCCTCTGCCTCTGCCTCTGCCTCTGCCTCTGCCTCTGCCTCTGCCTCTGCCTCCCGAGTGCTGGAACTAAAGGCATGTACCACTACATCCCTAAGTAAATATTATTTAAATTAGTAAGACTCCCCCCTCTGTGTGTGTGTGTGTGTGTGTGTGTGTGTGTGTGTGTGTGTGTGCATGTATGAAGGTAAGAAGTCAACTGTGGGTCCATCTCTTTCTTTGAGACAGGGCCTTCAACCCAACCTGGAACTCATCAATTCAGCTATCTGGCCAACAAACCCCTGGACCCTGCTCTCTCTACCTTCCCAGTGCTGGGCTTATAGTGCTATGCCCATGAGTACCAGGGATTTGAACCCAGGTCCTAATGCTTGCGGGGCAAGCACTTAAACAGTTGAGCCATCTCCCTAAATGTAAATTCTATCAGCACACTCACAGTGGGGTGACAAGTTAAGATGATGGTCTCAAGTTCCCACTTCACAGTGGTTAGCAGTCACATAAGACTGATTGCTAAAACACACTAAAGGCTCGGCATATAGTTGGCAGAGGGCTCAGCTAACTTGGATAAAGCCCTGGGTACCATCCCCAGCACTGCATAAGCCAGGTATGTTAACCCATGCCAGCACTCAGGACCTACAGAAGAAGCGTCAAGAGTTCAATCCATCCTCGGCCATACACCAAGTTTAAGGCCAGCCTGGGATACTGTGATGATACTAACTATCAACTTGGCACCTAGGACCCAAGCCTCTGGGCATACCTGTGAGGGATTGTCTAGATCAAGGTTAGCCTTCAAGAATCTCCATGAAGAATTTTTTAATTAGATTAATTGATATGAGAAGACCCATCTAATTGTGGGTAGGATGACCACCATCTCTTGCTTGCTCTCTGAGCAAGAGATCCTGAACTATATAAAGTAGAGGAGGCAGGACATCGAGATGGCCCAGCAGGTAAAAAGGTTCCTTCTGTGAAGCCTGACAACCTGGTTCTGATGCCAGGAATCAATTTGTGGTGAAAGAAGAGAGTCAATTTATCCTCTGACCTCAGCACGTGCTCCATCCAAATCAGACAGACAGACAGACAGACAGATGTAATTAGAGTAATTAAAGTAGAGAGAACATGCTGAGCACTAGCACGCATGCATTAATCCATTGCTCTCTGCCTCTGACCATGGCTGTGATGCGAATAGCTGCTACAAGATCTTGCTGCCTTGAGTCCCCCACAATGGTGGACTGTAGCCTGAAATTGTGAGGCAAATGAGCAAACCTTGCTCCTCTTAAGTTGACTTTGTTGAGTATTTTTTCACAGTGAATTGGAAGCAAACCTAACAGAAAGATGAGACTCTGCCTCAAAAAAAGGGGGGTCGGAGAAGAGTGAGCAAGACGGCTTGTTGTAAAGACACTTACCACCAAGCCTGATGACCGGAGTTTGATACTCAGAACTCACATCAGAAGGAGAGAACTGGCTCCTATAACAAGTTACCTTGACACTTAGACTCATGCAAACACACACACACACACACACACACAGAGAGATAGACAGATAGATAATAGACAGTGTACTGGCTGGTTTTGTGTGTCAACTTGACACAAGCTGGAGTTATCACAGAGAAAGGAGCTTCAGTTGAGGAAATGTCTCCATGAGATCCAGCAGTAAGGCATTTTCTCAATTAGTGATCAAGGGAGGAGGGCCCCTTGTGGATGGTGCCATCCCTGGGCTGGTAGTCTTGGGTTCTATAAGAAAGCGAGCTGAGCAAGCTAGGGGAAGCAAGCAAGCCAGTAAGGACATCCCCCCATGACCTCTGCATCAGCTCCTGCTTCCTGACCTGCACGAGTTCCAGTCCTGACTTCCTTTAGTATGAACAACAGTGTGGAAATGTAAGCTGTATAAACCCTTTCCTTCCCAACTTGCTTCTTGGTCATGATGTTTGTGCAGGAATAGAAACCCTAACTAAGACAGGCAGACAGACAGACAGACAGATAGACAGACAAGATAAAAATAAAGAATTTAACACGTCATCAGTAACAAGACCCTTTCCTAACCATGTACCTGTCAGTGCTGACAATCTGACAGGGGTTCATTAAATTACTCAATACTTTGCACAACCCTCTAAGGGATACATAACAGGATCCTTGATCCCTGCTTTATAAATGAGGAAACTGAGGCAAGGATCACTGAAGAAGTTGCCCCATCTCACACAGATGCTGCACCCAAAGGAGGAGGTTTAACTAACCACTGTCAGATTTTGGGGGTCACAGAGCTTGGGCTTTGAGCCAACTTCTCTAGACTCCCATCTCAGACCCTCTGAGTCCCAGCCGGGCAGCTCTTAGGAAACAGAATGCTCTCCCCCACCCCATTTTCAGTTTCCTCACTGAGAAACGAAGACAATATTGTGGCTTTACAGGGTTCTGGTGAGGTTCCAATGACAGATCCTGTGACGGCTACAGCTGGCACCAACTTCTAGGATCTGAGCCCACTAGGCTAGAAACTTTTACTTTAAAGGTTTTATTTCTTCGTCTCCTTCTTCTCCTTCTTCTGATTCATCTTCTGATTCTTCTTTCTAAGACAGGATCTCTCTATGTAGCCCTGGCTGTCTTGAAACTCGCTATATAGACCAGAGAGATCTGCCTGCCTGTGTTTCCCAAGTTCTGGGATTAAAAGTATGCACCACCACACCCAGCTCGGATTTATTTTATTTTTTAATTGGAGATTGGTGGGTATGTGCACATGAATACTGGTACCCCTGAAGGCAAGAGGAGGGTCTCAGATCCCTTTCACATCAGAGTAAGGTTAGTCATGTGCCACCTGACATGCATCCTGGGAACTGAACTCTCGTCTCCCACAAGAGTAGAAAGTACTCTTAACTGCTGAGCCATCCTTCCAACCCTGGCCTACATAGGAGCTTTTTATGTCCAGAGATGGTAATGAGATGGACCTTAGTCTCTACAACCCCCCCCCTCCCCAAACCCCATGCCCTGGACCTGCCTAACATGCAGTGCATAGCTGTGGATGGGACACATGAAAAACAGGTCCAGCATGCTGCGTCCCTCACATGCCTCACACTGTGGGTGTCCCAGCCTGAGTCACTTTCCCTTCTCAGGCCTCCAGCTTCCTGCTCTGACAAACAGGAGCCATAATAATACCTTCTTCCCTGTGGCACAACTGCAAAGACTCAATGAGGTAATAAGGCAGGCAAAGTGCTGAACACAGGGGTTTGCAGAGTCAGCGGCAATAAATGGGACTGTACGTCCAGACTGTTGGGCCCCCAGAGAGTTGCTGGGAGCGTGGCTGGAACACAGCTGCGTGGTGTGGGCACCACCGCCCCAACGCAGCCATAGGCATGGGCTATGAGGGGAAAAGACAGTGGACTTCAGAAAAGGAAGCGAAGAAGCAAAAAAGGAGAGGAGTAATGTTTCACATTGATTATATGCGATCTTATTGCTTAAATATTAAGCTCACCCCATTTTGGATTTTATGGCTGGGAATGGAGCCCAAGTGCAATACCAGAGTGCCTCACTATACCACCAAGCTCCACCCCTAGCCTCTCACTGGAAGATCCAAGGGAGATACCTTACCATTGAACCATACCACCAGACTCCTTGCTAGTGAATTCTAGGCAAGTGCTCTACCACTGAGCCACCCAACCAAGTCCTTATTGGTGGAGTCTACATAGGTGTTTTATTACTGAACCATGCCCCCAAGCCCTCACAGCGTGGGGGTGGAGTGTCTAGGCAGGTGCTGTGTACTAAGCCACACTCCCATCCCCTGTATGGGGGATTCTAGGCAGGTGCTCTACCACTGCACACCCACAGCCCTGCCTTTTATTTGTTTTAATGTAGGTATTGGGAAAAATTAATTATATATGCAAGTTATATTTCTGTTGGAAAGAAGCTGAGTGCTTAGAGAGGAAGGATACTGAATTTAATCCCATGAAATCTCAATAAGAAGAAAACAGTAATAGGTAAACAACAATACCAGAATGTACAGTGCCTGCTAGCCTACTAAGTGTATTACTCATATCTACGCAGACTCCCCTTAATCTTGTGGATAAGGCATTATTATGATCCTCCTTTTGCGATAATGACATTGAAACTGGGAGCGTTAAGATATGCATACAGCCCAAGGTCACACTGCTCTAGGTGACAGACAAAAGGCCAGCCCTCTCTGTCTTAGGTTAGGGTTTATGTCTCAATGGCAACATTCTATCCCATTTCAGACACCACATAGGAAGCTAGAGACCCAGTCTCAGAATTGCAAGACCCACCTTCCACGAACTTGAATCCCCAGTAGGCTGGAAGCTGGTGTTTTCCTTGCTTTGTTCCAGACCTAAATTTCAACCCAGATGTTACAGTGTGTTAACTGTGTGACTCTGGGCAAGACAATGTGCTTCTCTGAGCCTTTGCTTTCTTTGGGTGTGGTAACAGTAGCTCTTTAGCAGGGTTATCCCAGAGACACATGAATGGTAGTTACAGTAACAGTCAAGTCCGCCTTCAGCTAGCTCCTTGACACAGTAACCTGGTTTGGCTTACAGCAAACCCATTTACCCAGTTTTAACTAAACATCTAATCCTTTCTCAACTCTCCCGTGATGCATTTCTCTATCTCCCTCATATTTTAACCCTTTGTGGTGGCTGGTTTAATTTTGTCAACTGGACACAATCCAGAGTTGCCTGAGAAAAGAATCTCAAAGAGGGACCTCAATGAGGGATAGTGAAATCAGGTTGGACTATGGGCATGTTTTGGAGGATTGTCTTGACTGCCTTAATAGAAGTGGCAAGACTTGCCCACTGTGGGTGGCTCCATTCCCTGGGCTTTCAGGTCCTGGATGGTAGATGAGAGAAAGCTAAACACTAGTATACAAGCAAGCAATGTTCATGCATTCATCTCTCTCTGCTCTCGACGGAGGAGTGATGTGACAAGCTTTTTGAAGTGTCTGCCTTGATTTCCCCACAGCAATCTATGACAACCTAGAATTAAAAGACAAAAACATCCCTTTCTCTTTTAAGATATTTTTTGACAGAGTATCTTATAACAACAGAAATGAGATTAGAACATCTTTTGACCACCTGGATTTTGTTTGTTTGTTTTTGAGACAAGGCCTTGCTATGTAGCTCAGGCCTATCTGGAGCCTGAATCCTGCCCTCAGAAATCATGCCTTGGCTTCCAGAGTGCTTGGATTGGAGGAGTGGGCCACTATGCCTGGCTTCAAAGGTCTTTTTCTTTGATTGATTTTTCTTTGTGTGTGTGTGTGTGTGTGTGTGTGTGTGTGTGATTCTAAAGAATACAACTTCATTTGAGACAGGGCCTTTTGTGAGAGGCTAGGCTGGCCAGCAGGCCCCAGTAATGCTCTGGTCTCTACCTCCCCAGTGCTAGTATTACAAGCATCTGCCACCCTGTCTGACTTTTTATGTGGGTTCTGGGAATTGAACTCAGGTCCTTGTATTTACAAAGCAGGCCCTTTATGAAGTGACTCAGTTGTACTGCTTTTTTTTTTTTTTTCTCTTAGATGACCCTGGCCCACTCATGCACTAATGCCCATCACATTGATATCTCCAGGTTGCTTCCCTGATTTTAGTCTCCCTTACTGTGTCTCCAGCAGCCTAGAACAAGGGGAAGAAAGAACAACAAATGGGCCAAGCAAGATTTGTAAAGGATGAAGAGAATGTCAAGGAAGAATGTGATTTCCTGGTGTGTGAAAATAGCATAAAATTCAGCTGGACCTTTGGACACAGACCTTTTGTTACATCTACTTGGGAAACTAAGGCAGAAGAACTGCAAGTTCAAGGCCAGCCTGGGAAACTTGGTGAGACTCTGTCTCAGAAAAAAAAAAAAAAAAAAAGCAAAAGCAAAAGCTGAGGATACAGCTCAGGGATAGAATTCCTTCCTAGCACACATGAGGCTCTGGGGTCAGTCTATTGGGGGGTGGGGGTAAGCCAGGTGTGGTGGCTTTTGCCTGTAGTCTCATGCCTAAGGCTGCTGAGGCAGGAGGATTGCTGTGAATTCAAGGCTATCCTGAGCTACATCACCTAGGTCTTAAAAACAGAAACAGTAAGCCATGTGTAGGAATTCATGTTGTAATTCCAGCACTTAAGAGACAGAGAGGCAAGAGTATCTTGTCTGGGCCAATGAAATGGCTCATTGGGTTAAGGTGATTGCTGCCAAATCTGATGATTTGAGTTCTACTCTGGAACTCACTCGGTAGGAAGAGAAGAGAAGAGAAATTAACTGCCATGGGTTATCTGCCAACTTCAACCTATGTAGCCATGGCATGCATGTGTGTGTATCACACACACACACACACACACACACACACACACTGAACAAACAACCAAGTAAATAAAATAAAGATAAAAGAGTCTACATAGACTTCCTACTTTAAAAAAAACAAAGTTAACAGCCAGCCTTGGCTACATAGCAAATTAGAACTCAGCCTAGGCTACATGACACCCTATCTCAAAACCCCAAACCACATAGAGACGGAGGAGGGGGAAGAAAGAAAGAAGAAAGGGAGAGAAGGAGGAAGTAGGGGGAGGGGGAGGAGAAGAGCAGAGGGCAGGAATTCAAACGCTGGGGTCCATGAATGGCAGCTGGACGGCAGGCGAACTCATGGTTCATGTGGCTGTTCTCACTAGTAAGTGGTAACACTGCCCGTGTGCTCCAGAAAGCCTGAAATCACCATACTGCATGCTGTAAGCCTTTCAGTACGCCACCTCCCCCTGTCACAGGTATTATTTCTTACCAAGCACTCTAAATCAGACACGCTCACAATGGATCCTGTGCTACCCCTCCTTAATAATGAGTTAAATATGAGAAAATAAAGGAATTTAAACAAAACGCTTGCTCTTTCATCTCAAGAGCAGATCCCCCACTGCCAAGTGCTCTGGCCAAAGCTTCATCAGCACCTGAGAGTTCTCACCAGAGGTGATATTTAATCCCCCCACCCCCGAATGTAAATAATGTACAATTTACGGTCTTGGTTGTCACAACTGTTGGGGGGTGGGCGGGACTAGACAGAGACTAGAGAAGCAGATCAACATCCTACGATGCACAGCTCAGCCCCCGCCACACAGAATTCTCAGTCCCAAAATGTCACCAGGGCTGAGGTTCAGAAGCCCCACCTCCGAGACACCCCTCACCCTGCTCTCCCTCTCAGATCCCATAATTGCTCCATCAGCAATGCCTTCTTCCCACAGGGAATTTAGGAATATACTATTCGTTCAAACCATGGCTCCCACATTCTCCCTTTCCGCCCTCCCCTAGCCATTTCTGAGCACAGCAGCAAGAGCCATCCCGGTAGAACTCAAGCCAGCCCACAGGGCTTCTCTGCTACGGAACCTTCAGTGGCTCCCATCTCCATGCAAAAGCTGAATCTTCTATGGCAAGTCTATCGACCTGTGGGATCAAGAGCTTGACAGTACATCCCTCCCTCCCTCATTGTGTCCCAGCCACACTGGCCTCTCACTGTTGGCCAAACACAGATTCCCGTCCACCTCAGGGCCTTTGCGATGACTGTTTCCACAGCTCAACACCCTTGTATCTCCAACCTCACTTCTTTCAGGCCACCAACCAAAGTCAACTGCTAAGGGAAACTCCTCCCAGCCAGTCTTTCTTCCTTCCTTCCTTCTTTCTTTCTTTTTTTGGTTTTCAAGACAGGGTTTCTCTGTGTAGCCTTGGTTGTCCCGGAACTCACGCTATAGACCAGGCTGGCCTCGAACTCAGAGATCCACCTGCTTCTGCTGGGATTTAGGCATCCTCCACCAGCATCTGGCTCCTCCCAGGCTTTCTGATCGACTCTCATGCATAGCCCTGATGCTGCCCTCTCTCCATTTCTGCTTTTTCCCTAGTTTGTCTCCATTACTCCTTTCTCTCTCCTTCCAGAGCAGACGATACTTAAAGTCAGAGGTCTCCATGTTTTTACCCCTTGTTGTTCTTGAATCAACCAAGCTATCAACCATGGGGGTCATGGTGATAGCTCAGTGGGTGGAGGTTCTTGCTTCCAAGCCTGACAACCTAAATTCAGTTCCACGAACTTACATGGTGGAAGGAGAGAAATGACTCCCACAAGTTCTCCTCAGACCTCGACATTCACACCGAGACACACGCATACATTTAAAAGGTTCAGAGTCTTGCTACACAGTTTAAAACAGATAAAAACTGATGGGTGCAAGAGCATACGGATAAATGAGTGAGTGGATGAATGAACAGAGATTCAGGTACAAACTCCCATATTTGGCTCTGTACCCCGTGTCCGGCCAGGCCAGAGTATGCATGTGAGTGACATAGCTTCTGGGGATATGGCGGGGAGTGACAATGAGGAGGGGCATTTGAAGACAGTGAGCAGTGATGACTATGATAGCTGAGTGACTCCATAACCAGATCCAGAAAAGTGCACACTACTCAATTAGGTGCAGTAGGGGTCAATTCAGAACCCCCAGGCCTTTGGGGTCAGATCTTTGTGATGGCTGGCCAGGAGCCAGCAGTCAGACCTTCAGGGAGCAATCTTCCTGCTTTGAGACATGGGCAACTGACTCTGGTTTTCTGTATGAAACACTCCACCGACTTATCTTCAAAGCCCACCCATTCCTCACGTGAGGTGAGTGGTTTGTCAGGACAGAGGAGTCAGAGGCCATGCAAATGAAGATGGCTGAAAAAGCTTCAGCCTATTGGCACTATGGGAGATATTTCGAGGTCCCTGGTATACTCCTTAAAGCTACTGGTAAGGGTGCCGAAGCTCAGAGCTGTGGAAGGATGGTGGTCACACAGTGAGATGCCCAGAGTCTTGCTGCCTGGCCCAACAGCTCAATATGCATGGTGGCACACCTGAAATGTGTGTGACAGAATGACTGACGTGGAAAGTGGGTTAGAGAAGGAAGACGGCAGGCGGTCACCAGGAAGCATCACAAAGAAAAGAAAACTGTTGGGGGGGGGGGAGACAAGAAAGGAAGTGTCCCAGGAGCCTGCTGAGGAAGGCATGAGGCTGGGGAGATGCTGTTAGAAATGGGAGCAAGAAAGACCAGGCTGTGAGCTTGGGAGAAGTCCTGATGGGAGAGAAGCTGAGGGCTGTGGATGAGAAACAAAGACCTACAAGAAGACGGGTGACCGAGAGAGGCCAGAGCAGGCCAGAAGGTGAAGAAGGGTGACCGAGGAGACCAGAGCAGGCCAGAAGGCATAGCTTTGTTTCAATTCTGGGAACCCACAGAGCCAAGCAGGAGAGGGAAGAGACAGACGGGAAGGAGCAAGTCAAGCATGGGATGGGCTGGTGAGGTGGCTCGTGGGTGAGGGTCACACACGTGGCCAAGTGTGACAACCTGAGTTCCCATCCCTGGGACCCACATGGTGGGAGAAGATTGTTAACTCCTGCAAGTTGCCTTCTGATTTCCCCTTGTAGACTGGAACTCGCACACACTAAATAAATAGATAAATAAATAGTATAATAAGAAACGTTTTTAAGGCTAGAAAGATGGCTCAGCAGTGAAGAACACCCCCTGCTCTTCCACAGGACCAGAGTCCAGTTCCCAGCACCATATCAGGCAGCTAACAGCATTTTATTACTAACTCCGTGTGTATCAGAGGCCCTGTTCAGGCTTCCATGGATCCTTGGGTACATACATGCAAGTCTGCAAAGCACAGACCCATACAAATGCATATATGGTAATTCCACCTGGCTCACAACCATCTGTAACTCCAGTTCCGGAGGCTCCAGCACCCTCTTCTGACCTCAAAGGGCACCAGGCATGCATGTGGTGCATAGTTGACCATGCTGACAAAACATTCACACACATCATCAAATCCAATATAAAATAAAAAAGAGAATCCCAGAAGAGGGCTGGGACAGAGGGATGCATGGAATCATAGCTCCTCCAGCAGTGAAGCACACCCCTCAAGACCTTGGGATGAGACTCAGAACACAAGCAGTCGATTTGCTGGAGGCACAGGCTTCAGGGAGGCGGCCAGCCAGGGCCTTCCTGCACCCTACCTTCCAGGCAGCATATCCGCCAGAGGCCTGAATGTGTGAGGCCCCCAGGGTCCTTCTTCTCTGAGGAGCCACTGCCCCCACGATGGGGCGGTCCATCATCACCTGCTGTAAGGTTGGTGGTGTTGCAGATGAGAGCTCTTGTATAGAGCCAGTAGTCAGTGCTGATGGCGATGGTCATGAGGCCAAAAGCCGCGAAGGCGCCTACGGTGGTCAGTAGTACCTGAACGCCCTTTTCGCACCACAAACCCCTCTCTTCATTCCAGCGTTTCAATGACTCCAGTTTCACCACGGGCAACCGGGGGGCCGTGGGCCACCACCGGGGCAGCGGAGGCGGGGCCGTGCCGGCGGCTGGGGGGGTCACAGCACAGGCAGAAGCTGGGGGGCCTCGAGGGGCCAGAGGGGATGGGGGCAGCGAGCAGGTGGCTGCAGAGGCGGAGGTCAGAGTGAAGCCATGGTCTTCAGCTGGCGGAAGCAAAAGAAAGAAGAAGTTAGTTCCCGGAGATAGCTTTTATTTCTTTAACCCAAAACTGCTTGCCTGCTAAATTCTACTCACATACTAAATTCATCACCCATATACTCAGAGGTCATAATCCAACCCGCTCAGTTCCTCTCCTGTTATCATCTCTGTCCTCTTGTGAAGCCAACCCTTGATTCAAACCCTACTGCTATCTCCTTCTAAGGATGCCCCTTGCCTCTGTTCACTCCTTAGACACCCTAACCCCATTACCAGCTCTCTCGCACATAGTACTCCATTCACATACCCCTGCACCTTGTAGGTCCACTGCTCAAGAAAAGCAGGCCCATATGTCTCCAACTGTGCCTCTAGTATCTATCCAACTTAGGAGCAGCAATTGACAGCAACTAAGTCAGGGGATACAGTTGGTAGGTGTTGGCCTAGCATGCAGAAAGCCCTGGGTTTGATCCTAACCACAGTATAAATGGGACATGATGGTATATGCCTGTAATGCCAGCACTCAGTAGGTAGAGAGGCAGGAGGATCAGTTCAAGGACATCCTTGGCTACAGAGTAAATTGGAGGCCAAGCTGGGCTACTTGGTAGCCCATCTAAAGAAAAAAGAAAATGCTAAGTCCATCCTTTTTTTCTTTCTCCTCCTTAGCAGGGTACCAATCTCCCCAAAAGTTTCTGTGACACTTGCATTTCTCCTTATAATCTTCTCTACTTAGGAAACATAAATCCCTCACTGTCCCCTTAACTTAAAACAACAACAAAAACAAAAACAAAAAAACTTCCCAGTGGCCCTCGCTATTCACAGGAGTTCAGTTGTCTGCCTGGTGGTCCTAACACTTCCACAGTTTCATCCTGATAGGTCTCTCTTCCTCTCGGAGCATCTGTGCCTCAGGAGCTAGCCTTGCACCTCGGACACATCTTCAAAGTGCCAGAGGATTAAATAAAAATTTTGATGCCTGGATTCCTACCTGAGATGGGTCTGAGTAGTGGTCAGAGTACCTAAGGTTTTTAGAAAGCTCCCTGGGCATCCCCTAGATTTGGGAGTTTACACCCCCTGCGCCCATCATTTGGACTCTCACAGTGCCTCCTGTACCTCCATCCACCTCCCGTCCAACCCCAGGAGCCTACTATGGTTTTGACTCAGAGAAAACCCCGCACTCTGTCTGGCTTCAAAGCATTTGGAACCTGGTCTCTCTTCTCCTACAAACTCATCTTTTCCACTGCTTTCTTCTCCATTAAGAAAATTTTGCTCTATGAGCTTCACAAGGTTTCCTACTCACAGCGAGTACATCCTCCAGACCCCCGTTCTTCCATTCAGAAATGTCCTAATATCTAACCCGTCCAAAAATATCATCGCCCTCTCCTGTCCTGCTCAGCATGTCTTGGCTCTTGCCCTCCGCAGAGACCTCACCACAGCTCCAGTGACCCCCAAGCCTAGATGCTCTCAGGTGACTCTGCTGCTGTGCTCACAACACATTAGACCTGCCTTCCCAACTTTTTTTTTTCCATAGAGAATCCCCTTCCCTTTTGCCCACTTCTTCCACCCACCACAGCTTCCAGAACCTCCTTCCCGTAGGAAAATCCCCTCTGCAGGCACGGTAGACTTCGATGGAGCTACTCTAGCCTTTCCCCATAACAATCTCACCTGTGCAGAAACTTAGCCCCCACCATCTCAAAAAAAAAAAAAATTAAAAAACAAAACAAAACAAAACCTACAACTCTCGGGGTAACTCATTCCTGTGCATTCATTTCTACCTTCTATAAGATCCCACCATGGCGTCTCTTCCTCTCCTCTTCCCTTACCTGTTCTAACCTCTTCCCTTGACTTCTTTCCCAAATCCCCCTGTAGGAAAGTCTGGAAGCTCTGAGGATGAGAGGCAGCAACCAGAAACCCCGGGTCCTGGTACAGGGTGACCTTGGCCTCCCAGTTTCCTCTCTCTGGCTCCACCGCCCCCACCAGCTGGCCCTGGACTGGGTCTGCTCCCAGGAGGGGATGTAGAGAAAGGTTGTCTATGGGGGGGTGTCTCCATGGCAACGGGGCCTAGTGCCCCACACGTGTGCTCCTCTCTCTCTCTCTCTCTCTCTCTCTCTCTCTCTCTCTCTCTCTCTCTTTCTGGGCCCATTCCCAGCTTTCCGTTTTCCAGGCTGGCCCCTAACCCAAACTGAGTTTCTCTCTTCTTGCCTCTGGACATGCCTTTGCCCCGCAGCACCACCACAGAAGCTATCTCCACTATCTTAACGAATTGCTTCTTCCCCAGACGTGAGCTCTGACCCCGAGATGTACCTTTTTCCCATGCCTAATGGGCCCTACAACCTGGACTAGAAGGAAAAGGGACCAGGAGGGACTTTCTTCATCAATAAGGATTGTTAAGAGCTTTACATTTGTGTCAATCTGAGAAGCAATCTGTTTGGCTTTGGCGACTCTTCATTGAGTCCATCTGCAAAGGAGACAGGGATAGGGGACCCCCCCCCCAATTCTAAAGCTTCTGGAGAGAAGACGGGATCACAGTCCTTCGTTTGAGAGACTAGCTTTTCTCAGAATCAGGAGGATCCATAGAACCTTAATTCTACGCCCACCCACCTCCGATTAATAAAAAGATCTCTCACCTCAGTTAACGATAGGTCAACTCTCCGATGCACTGGGGAGGGACGTCCAGCCCCTGCAGCCAGCACCCCCCCAGAAACACCTCTGGGCTCCCAATTCTCGCTGCGTCCCCCTCCCCCAGCAACAAGGGACCCAGGCGTCCGACCTGGTTGAAGGGATGAAGATGAGGAGGCGTATGAAGAATGGGGGTGTAGAGTGAGGGGGAGGGGAGCTGGGGATAGCTCAGGGTTTGGGCGGTCAGGATGTGAGGGTCGGAATTTAAAAAAAAAAAAAAAGGTGAGGAGACAATTTGGTTTTCGTGTCGCTGGGTAAAGTGCGGAGCTGGAAGAGAGAAGGAGGGAGGAGGGAGGGAGGGGGAGGGGAGCTGCTGAGGGATGGGGGAGCCTCCGAGAGAAGAGGGATTGGGGGGAAGGGAAGTGGTTGGGGAGTAGGGTCTGAGTGGCAGAAGGAAGCTGAGGAAGAAGAGAGACAGATCCAGAGAGGGAGGGAGACAGAGAGAGATGGAGAGAGACGAGGATAATCGGAAAGACAGAGACCCAGAGACTGAGAACAGCGGTGGGGGAGGGAAGAATTTGGGGGAGGCAGTGACTGGTAGCAGAAGGAAGTTGAGGAGACACACAGAGAGAAATATCCAGAGAGAGAAAGGGACAGAAGCAGGAAGAGATGCAAAGAGAGAACAGCAAGAGACGAGAGAGAAATAGAAGGGTAGGGGGAAGCTGGGGGGGGCGTTGGGGGGAGGAGAGGAAGAGGGACGGGGTCTGGGCAACGGAAGGGAACAGCAATAAGAGATAGTCATCCAGAGAAAAGGGAGGAGAGACACATGGGAAGAGAGAGACTGAGAGGATGGCAAGAGGGAAAGAAATAGAAGAAGGGGTGATGAAGAAACTGGGGATGGGGGCAAGGGAGAGAGTAAAGGGAGAGAGAAAGACAGACCGAGAGAGACAGGGAGACAAACGGAAAGAGGTTGATTGTGGGAAAGGGGACCATCTCAGATGCACTGAGGAAGTCAGAGATAGAGGACACCTCTGCTCCCTCCCACCCGCACCCCCATCCCCTTGATCCCTACCCCCACCCCCATTTCAAAGCCACCACCCCCACCCCCACTAGCCTCCATCTCTTCAGCATGGCTTGCCGCCGCCACCACCGCCTCTTCCTGTTGTCATAGCAACAGGATCCAGGCGCCCAGCCAAGGTTGGCAGCGGCGGCCGGAAATGAGGGGAGGGCCTTTTAAAAAAGACCCCAGGAATGCTCATCCCACCTTCCCCCCCCCTCAAATAAAAAAATCAAGAGGAAGCTCAACTTCTCAGGGTCTTTTCTCTTCTTTTCTCAAGTAACGGTGCCAAAGATTTCTTCCAAATGAACCATAATTCATTTACAAGCATAGCAAGCATTTTGAGTTTTACCAACAATTTTTTTTCTTGGTACCCTCTGCTTCTACCGTAGCTTAACCCTGACGGAAAAGGAGGATGTCGTTCGGTTCTCATCAAGACAAGAATCAGGCTGGAGAACAAAGAGGTTAGATACACGTATCCAGAACTGGGCTGGAAAACTAGGCAACAGTTGTGAACATAGCTGTCACTTCTAGAACTAACCAGTGAGTATGGGGCAGGCCAATTTGAGGGAGAAAACCAGATGATTTTAACTTTGTTCTTGGCCTGAGTTTCAGGAATGTCCCCTGGCTTCTGGGTGACCTTGGACCAAACATTTCCTGTCCTTCTAAACTCAGCCATTCTGAGGACCAGAGTTACCTTTGAGACAAAATGAGAACAACCTGGGAAATCTCCTCACACAGTTTTTTAAAAGAACGATGTAAATTGAGCCAGGTGTGGTGGTGCACATGTGGGATCCCAGGGAGGTAGAGATAGGAGCATCAGAGTTCAAGGTTGTCCTTGGTTACATAGGGGTTTGAGGTCAGCCTGAACTATATGGGCATGGGGTGGGGTGAGGGGAAAAAAACAACACCCTAAAAATCTTAAGTGCTAGCCAAGGTTTGTTTCTCTCTTGGGTTAGACAGCCCACAAACCACTTTATCTCAAGAAATTCTTACAAAATATCTGAGAAGTGAGCAGGCTGAAACTCTGAAATGGGAAGCCACTCACCCAAGATCACCCAGGGGATACAAGGCAGAGCTGAGCTGAAGCAGCCTTTTTATGGAGAAAGACCAGCAACGGGTGAGTTTCAGAGACTTTTTTTTTTTTTTGGAATGTGTGTGTGTGTGTGTGTGTGTGTGTGTGTGTGTGATCGAGGAAGTATGTGTGCCATGGCATACACCTGAAGGACAACTTGCCAGAGTTGGTTCTCTCCTTCCACCATATGGGTCCTGGGTCAGGTCATCAGGCTTGCCTGGCAAACGCTTATGTGGGCCAAGCCATCTCGCTGACTGACTCGTTTAAACATACCTTTACCTGGCAGTTCTCAGTCCTGGGAGTTAACAGGGGACAACCTTTGTTCCCCTCTACATCGTTGACCCGATGTACTTTTTATCTCTTCATACCTAGTTTCTCAAAATCCACTAGTCTCTTTCTTCCTTCCCTCCTTGCTTGTTTGGTTTGGTTTGGTTGTTTCTCTCCTTTTTTTTTTTTTGAATCAGCATCTCAGTTTGTAGCCCAGGCTGACCCAGGACTCTTTCTATAGCCCAGACTGAGCAATCCTCCTCCTGTCTCAGTTTGGACAAGTATGTATCAGAACACTGGTTTTTTTTTTCATTAGTACTGCTTTTTCTCAGTTCATTTGGTCCCTACCATGCCCCCTGAGGGGCTGGATTAGGAAAAACATCCCAACACCTCTGGCTTAGAAGCAAATAAAAACCATTCCTAAGGAAGGAAGGGGACCTGGAATCCACTTATTGGTTCTGGGTATATTCATCATCGTTTGCCAGGGAGAGGAATATAACCGACACTGCCACAACCAATATAAACTGAACGTTTACTTTGCAGGCTCGATACCTTGTAAGCATTGTCTCAGTCTTTGAGAGAAGCAGTTCAGAGGTTAGCCCAGTTCTGTTTTATTTTAATTGCTTATTTCTTTGCTTGTTGTGTATATGTATGCACACATCTTTGCATGTGTGTACAGGGGTGTGTGTGTGTGTGTGTGTGTGTGTGTGTGTAGAACAGAAGTCAGTGTTGGGTATCTTCCTCAAGTGCTCTCCACCTTCTATTTGAATCAGGGTCTCTCACTGGCCTGGAGCGTGAGGATTCTGTTAGACTGGTTGGCCAGCAGAACCCAGGCATCTCCCTGCTCCTCTTCCCTAGTACTGAGACTATAGGCTCTCGCGCTCTCTCTCTCTCGCTCTCTCTCTCTCTCTCTCTCTCTCACACACACACACACACACACACACACACACACACACACGTTTCCATAGGTGCTAGGAATTTGAACTCGATCAAATTGCTTTTGCTACAAGCCTCTCGCTGGCTGAGCCACCTGTACAACTTCTAGTTATTTATTTTTATTTTAAAGACAGGTTCTCTTGTGTCCCAGGCTGGCCAGGAATTCACTGTGCAGCCAAAGATGACCCTGAACTTCTGACCCTGTCTCTATCTACTGAACTTCGGGATTATGGGTGTACAATCCCATACTTAGTTTTTAATTGCTTAACAAATTACATTGTATTTATTTTTCTGTGCAATTTTGGGAATTAGGGGGAGTGCCCATGCCATGATACTTATGTGCACATCAGAAAACAGCCAGTGGGAACTGATTCTCTCCACAGTGTAGATCCCAGAAAGTGAACTCAGATCATCAGGCCTGGTGCAAGTACCTTTTACCCAAGAAGACATTTGTTTTTTTATTTTTGGTCTTGTTATGCAGACTAGATTGGCTTTAAACTTTTATCAGCTTTTCTTCCTGTGCCTCTCAAGTGCTGGGATTTCAGGACGCATCACCATGTCTAGCTTTGCTCCCATTTTATAGATGTAAAAACTGAAGGTGAGAAAGAGAAGCATGTCACATAGCTAGGAAGCGATGTCAGCTGACATTGACATTGGGTATCAGATAATGAAGTCAAGCCAGGGTTTCCCAGCCCTGGTGTGACTGACATCCACACCAGGTGTGGCTTCGTCGAGGGATGTATTTCACATTGTGGGAGATTGAGCAGTAACCCTGGCTGGCACCCACTAAAATCAGCAACCTCTCTCTAGTTGTGATAACCAAGGTCTTCAGACACTGCCCAGAGTCCCTTTCAAGATTAAAATCAGCCACAATTGAGAGATACTAACATAAAATAGCCACTGAAGGTAGGGGGAGGGGGGTGCCAACTTTTTTTTTTTTTTTTTAAATTAAAATCAATTTTCTAGCCGGGCAGTGGTGGCGCACGCCTTTAATCCCAGCACTTGGGAGGCAGAGGCAGGCGGATTTCTGAATTTGAGGCCAGCCTGGTCTACAGAGTGAGTTTTAGGACAGCCAGGGCTACACAGAGAAACCCTGTCTTGAAAAACCAAAAAAAAAAAAAAAAAGTCAATTTTCTAAATAAATCAATATTGCTAGTAACTACTTTTTAAAATTAAAAAGAACTAAATAGTACGTGAGAGCTTTTAAGAAAAACAGTTTGCTAATCCTACCCCAAGTCTTGTTCCTTATGAAAAAGAGCCTGCTAGCGGGGATTTGGTGGTGGTGGTGTTGTTTTAGAGCTGTCTATTTTAGTTTATACATATGAGTGTTTGGCTTGCATCTATGTATGCACACCACACATGTGTCTGGTGCTGGAAGAGGTCAGAAGAGGGAGTCTGACCTTTGGAATTTGAGGTACAGGTGGTTGTGAGTGCTGGGAATTGAACCTGGATTCTCTGCAGAAGCAACAATCACTTTAAACCACTGAGCCATTTCACCAACCCCAGTGTGTGTGTGTGTGTGTGTGAGAGAGAGAGAGAGAGAGAGAGAAAGCAAGCCTATATGCACATGCCAGTGCAAGTCTGGACTTCACAAAGGATGTCCACACTTTCTATCTAGTCCTTTGAGGCAGGGTCTCTCCCTGTACCTGGACTGGGGCTTACCTTTTCTCTGGAAACAAAGCTTTAGAGACCCTCCAGTCTCTCCTCATCTTGGAGCTGAGATTACAGTAGTTTGCAGGCACCAGCCTTGTTGAGTGAGAGTTGGGACATCAAGCTGTGATGGTTAGGGTTGTGTAGCGAACACTCTTAAGCACAGACCAGCTCTCTGTCTTTGTCATTGTTTTAAATCATGGGGCCTGGTGCTGTAGCACTCACCTTCTTCCATCCCAGTGCTCAGAAGGCAGAGGCAAGGATCTGTGTGTGAGAAATCCAGACCAGCCAGGACGACATAGAGAGACCCTGTCTCAAAAGAAAATTACTCTCTGGCTTTTCCTTTTCCTGACATTTCTAAGTAATAATTATCTTTGGATGTGTCTACATGACGCATTATCTACAGGTTTTCGTCCCTCATAGAAAATGGTTTTACTCATGAGGAGCTCACCTTTTGCTCCTTCCCTTCACATATAGATATTTTCACCCTGCTAGTTAATTTTTATATGTTAAATGGACGTAATTAAAACATTTGTTATTCTAGTGACTAAAGCAACACACTTCATATTTATCATTTCCTTATTTTCACGTCTCTATGTATTTGCAGACTTACAGAAGCTGGTTTTGTTTGTTTTGATTTTTTATTGTATAGATATATATCTTTTTTAATTCACTTTACATCCGCTCATTCCCCCCTCCCTTCTCCTCTGAGTGGGTGGGGCACCCTGGGTATCCCACCACCCTGGCACATCAAGTCTCTGTGAGGCTAGGTATCTCTTCTCCCACTAAGGCCAGACAAGGCAGCCCAGCTAGAAGAACATATCCCACAGACAGGCAACAGCTTTTTGGAAAGCCCCCACTCCAGTTATTCAGGACCCACATGAAGACCAAGCTGCACATCTGCTACATATGTGAAGGGAGGCCTAGGTCCAACCTGTGTATGTTCTTTGGTTGGTGGTTCAGACTCTGAGAGCCCTAACAGTCCAGATTAGCTGATGCTGCTGGTCTTCCTGCAGATTTTCTATCCCCTTCAGGGCCTGGAATCCTTCTTCCTATTCTTCCATAAGAATCCCCAAGCTCCATCCACTATGTGGCTGTGGGTGTCTGCATCAGTCTGAGTCAGCTGCTGGGTGGAGCCTCTCAGAGAACAACATGCTCCTGTCTGCAAGTATGACAGATATCATTAATATGGTTAGGGATTGGTGCCTGACCAAGAGATGGGTCTCTAGTTATTCTGGTTACTGGTTGGCCATTCTCTCAGTGTCTGTTCTATCCCCCGTCCCTGCATTTCTTGTAGACAAGATAAATTTTCAGTAGCGTTTCTGTCTGGCTACAGAAGGTGGTCTCTTCAGGTTCCATCGCCCCAATGCTGTGTGAGTCACAGCTAAGGTCACCCCCATTAATTCTTGGGTGCCTCCCTTATCCCAGGTCTCTGTCATGTCCTGGAGATGGCCCCCACCTTCCTACCCCCATCAGTTGCAGATTTCCATTCACTCTATCTGGTCATCTCTTCTGCCCCTCTTTACACCTGATCCTAAACCCCCTCTTCCCCTCCCCATCCCCTCTCCCATCCAATTCTCTTCCTCCATCTGCCTCTTCTGACTATTTTATTCTTCCTTCCAGTGAGATTCAAGCATCCTTGCTTGTGCTTTCCATCTTGTTTAGCTTCTTTGGGTCTGCGGAGTATAGCATGGGTATCCTGTATCTTACAGCTAACATCCACTTATAAGTGAGCACATACCATGCATGTCCTTTGGGGACTGGGTTACCTCACTCACGAGGATATTCTCAAGTTCCATCCATTTGCCTGCAAAATTCATGATGTCTTTGTTTTTTCATAGCTGAATAGTATTCCATTGTGTAGACGTACCACATCTTCTGTATCCATTCTTCAGTTGAGGGACATTGGATGCTTCTAGTTTCTAGCTATTATGAATAAAGCTGCCATGAACATAGTTGAGCAAGTATCTTTGTGGGATGGTGGAGCATCTTTTGGGTCTATGCCCAGGAGTGGTATAGCTGGGTCTTGAGGTAGAACTATTCCTACTTTTCAGAGAAACTCCAAATTGATTTCCAAAGTGGTTGTACAAGTTTGCAATGCAGAAGTGTTCTCTTGCTCCACAGCCTCACCAGCAGGTGCTATGACCCGATTTTTTGATCTTTGCCATTCTAACTGGTCTGAGATGGAATCTCAAAGTGTTTTTGTTTTGCATTTCCCTGATGACTAAGGACTTTAAACATTTCTTTAAATGTTTCTCCACCATTTGAGCTTCCTCTGTTGAGAATTCTCTGCCGAGTTGTCTCTCCAGTCCCCCTTGAACTTTCTATGTAGGGAAGGCTAGTCTTGAACTTGTGATCCTCCTGCCTCAACCTCTTGAATGTTGGCATTACTAGTGTGTACCACCACAGCTGTGATGCCCTGAAGTGAACTCATGATTTCATGTGCACACACTACACCAATACTCTACCTACTGAACCACATCCCCTGTTCCTCTAATATTTTTGAAAAAGCAAACAAAGAGGGCCAGAGTTTACCAGGCAGAAACATTTACCGTGAAAGACTGACGACCTCAGTTCAGTCCTCAGAATCCATGTCAAAAATCAGCTGTGGTGGCTCATATTTGTAATCCCAGCACTCCTGTGGTAAGACAGAAGAATTACTCAGAAGTTCACAAGCCAGTTAAACTGCAATGCACGACAGAAGAGATCCTGTCTCAACAACGGTGAATGGGCTATCAAAATGGCTCAGCTTGTAAAAGCACTTTCTGCAAAAGCCTGATGACCAGAGTTTGAGTCCTGGGACTCACAGTAGAGGAAAAGAAACAACTCCTTAAAGTTGCCTTCTGATCTACACACACACACACACACACACACACACGCACGCACGCACGCACACACACACGCACGCACGCACACACCCCCATACATCATACTATAGAGAAAGCCATAATACAGAGCATTTTGATTGGCAACATGAGAACAAAGAACTTCTTCTGACTACAGGGCAGTGAATTCTGTACAGCCTTCAGGAGTTTGTCGAATTCTCCCAGCCCAACCTCCAGAAAAGAACAAGCCAATCCATGGTTTCAGGTCTGAGAGACCCTGAGCAGATCCAGATGCATCCTGCTCCATCCTGATCCACAGAATCTACGAGCTGATCGGTATGTGTTGTTTTAAGCTATGGGCCATCTGCCATTTTGATAGATGACTAATATACCCTGTAAAGCATCATACTATGAGGGTCACACATACTGTTCGACCACTGTTGCATTAATGCTACCTTGATGTTTCCTGTTCCAACAGTCAGGCCACATGTAGGTCCTATTTGGTCTCCTGTGTAGACGCCCTTTCCACTCCATTCCCTTCTCTCTGCACAGCCTTCCTTAGGCTCTTCCACCAGCCCACCCCACTAGCCTCTCAGCTTCTCCTTACATGATCCCCAAGGACTCTCGGCAGTGTCAGAGCTGGCCCTGTTCCCCTCCCTCTTAAACTTCTCTGTGGCTCCCTGTCATCCTCAGGAGAAACTTCAGGCCCCTTAGCTGAGTCGGTGTGACAAATCCATCAGCCCCCATGCTGGACCTCCCCTCTGCCATCCTTACACTGCAGTTGCACCTACCCTGCTCGGCTACAAGCCTCTGTGCACTCATTTTGTAGTTTCATTTTCAAGCAGTGATTGATTAATTAATGGCACATGTGTTGTGTGTGCATGTCCTTTTGCCACTGTGGAGGTCAGAGGGCAACTTTCAGGAGTCTGTGTTCCCCACTATGTGGGTTCCAAGGAGCAAACTCAGGTCAGCAGTTTCTGTGGTAAGCGCCTTGACACACTGAGCCATGGCTTTGGCCTTCCATCAGTCTTTCAAAAACGATTATGTTAGCCGGGCAGTGGTGGCACACGCCTTTAATCCCAGCACATGGAAGTCGGAGGCAGGTGGATTTCTGAGTCTGAGGCCAGCCTGGTCTACAGAGTGAGTTCCAGGATGGCCAGGGCTGCACAGAGAAACCCTGTCTCGAAAAACCAAAAAAAAAAAAAAGCAAAGCAATGGTCACCTGATGATACAATACTAGAAACCTGAGTTGGGTCCCCAGAACCCATGGGAAGCTGGAGGGAGAGAACGGACTCCATAAAGTTGTCCTTTGACATATGCAGTTTGGCACAAGCACCCCCCAACACACACACACACACACACATATCACACACAACACACAACACACAAACAACAATAATACGTTTTTAAAAACCAGAGCTGGAAAATTAGCTCATTTGGTTAGAGTGCTTACCTAGCATGGGTGAAGCCTTGGGTTCAATCCCCAGTGCAGGATGCGTAGGGGTGATTGCCTGAAATCCCAGCAGTCTAGAGGAGGGTCAAGAATTCAAGGTCATTCTTGACTACACATGAGTTCAAGACCTGCCTGGGCTACATGACTCCTTGTCTCAAGAACAAAATAAGGTCCGGTGAGGTGGTTTAGCAGGAAAATATTCTTGATGCCAAGCCTGACAACCTGAGTTCAAGCCCCAAGGATAGACATAGTGAAAGAAGAGAACTGACTCTCACACATTGTCCACCTCTGACCTCCACAGGCATGCAGTGGCGTGTGCACTTCTCCTCAGATAGATGGATGGATGGATGGATGGATGGATAGCTAGATGGATGGATGGATGGATGGATGGATAGAACTTTTAAAATAAGAAAGAGAGAGAGAGAGAGAGAGAGAGAGAGAGAGATTCACCAGGCTAGAGAGTTAGAAGAGTACTGGCTGCTTTCCCAGAGGTCCTGAGTTCAATTCCCAGCAACAACATGGTGGCTCGCAACCATCTATAATGAGATTTGGTGTCTTCTTCTGGTGTGCAGGCATACATGTAGGCAGAACACTATAGTACATAGTAAATAAATAAGTCTTGGGAGGGTGCACTTCCAGGAAGCCGTCTCTGATCTCTTCAGCCTGTGTCCAGGCTGTCTATACTGTCTCTACCAGCAACCAGGTACCCCACCTAGTGGTTGCTGTGTGTGTGTGTTCCGAGTGTGCAGGGGTGTGTGTGGTGTGGTGTGGTGTCGTGATGATGGTGTCTATCTTGCCCATCAGTGTAAGAGCTGACCGAAGTCAGATTTGATTCACTTTGGCCCACCTCCACAGCCAGTAGACGGGAGACCTCTGTCCACGGATGCTGAACGGGTGGGTGAATGAATGAACTGATGAGTGAATGAAGTTGGGGAGTGAGTGGGTCTGTTCTCTGTAGTCTCTACCCTGTAGCATCAGCTCTATCCTCCCATCACCCGGAGCCTCCAGGCCCTTGCATCCTCTCCCCAGGTGTTTGTCATCAGCCACAGCTGGGGCCTTTGTGTTTATGGAGAGGAACAGAGAAAGGGTGATGATCAGCGCTTCTAGAATGTCCTCATTCAGGGTGAAGTGGAAATGTCCCAGCTCTGGGGAGTCAGGTGGTCTGCATTTTACATGCTGTCTCTCCTGGTCTCCCCCAAGGCAAGGGGGCTAATGTCTCACCCCCTACCCACCGGAGCTCTTAATCTGAACAAGGGAGAGGTTGCCCTCTGAATGGGACCCAGTACAACTGAGGTTCAAAACCACACAGCCAGAGAGTTTTGGAAGAGCTGAGGGAATGTCCATGAAGCTCCTGAGATTCTGTACTGAATTTTGTGAGGATGGGTTTTCTCCATGCACACTGGATGTTTGTAGCTTTTATCTGATTCTCTGAGGGATCTCCAACTCCTGTGTTAACAAAAATAAATAAATAAAAGTAAGGAATAAAGCTCCGTTGGTAGAGAGCGACTGGTTATCGTGATGAAGCCCTGGGCTCCATCCCCAACACAATAAGCCAGGCGTGGAGGAGGCCCCCTCAGTTCCAGCACTTGGCATGGAGGTGGCCCCCTCAGTTCTAGTACGTGGCATGGAGGTGGCCCCCTCAATTCTAGCACTTGGCATGGAGGTGGCCCCCTCAGTTCTAGCACTTGGCAGGTAAAAGTGAGAGGGTTAGACATTCAAAACTACCCTTCCAAAACACAGTGAGTTTGGGACCAGTTTAGGCCACAAGAGTCTTGTTTTTAAAAAAAAAAAAAAATTTAGGTAGATAGATAATAGATAAATAGATGATAGACAGATAATAAATGATAGATTTAGATGGATAGACAGACAGATAGATGATAGACAGACAGATAGATGATAGACAGATGATAGACAGACAGATGATAGATCGATGAGTAGGTCGTAGATATGTCAATAGAAAGCAATGGAAACGTCAGCACGACATCATGGGTGAATGAGTAATGTCTGCAGTCAGTAACTGGATCTTCGCTATAATCGCGTGTTAAGCCAGAAGAGTCTCTGCTCTGGATGCTGGATAACACCTCCCAACACTTCTGCAGGACCCCTATTGATGCCAGTTAGCCATGTTAACTTGAACAGAAACCACCTTTTGTGCCCTGTAGGCAAAACCGTTAAAGGTGAGAGCCACTTGCCAATAATAATAATAACAACAACAATAATAATATAAATAGTTCTTAATCAATACAATAAAATTAATATAATCAACAGATTATTATTTATTATACTATAAATAATAGAATTAATATAACAATAAATAGTTATTTACTGTACTGTTATAGTTATTATTATTACTTAGGTATATGCTTCTGTCTGTATTAGGTTAAGTGTAGTGCCCTCAGAGGCCAGAAGAGGGCACCAGATCCCTTGGAGTTGAAGTTACGAAAGGGTTACGTGGTCACCCAAAGGGGTGAAGTGAGTCATTCAACATGGATGCCAGGAACCCAACTCAGTCTTCTAGAGTAGTAGTGTGCACTCTTAACTGCTGAGCTCTCTCAAGCCCTGAAAACTTCTCTATATATTTTATTTTGGTTTTGTTTTTTTGAGACAGGGTTTCTCTGTGTAGCCCTGGCTGTCCTGGAACTCACTCTATAGACCAGGCTTACCTTGAACTCACAGATCCACCTGCCTCTGCCTCCCAAGTACTGGGATTAAAGGTGTGCACAACCACAACTGGCTCTGTGTGTGTGTGTGTGTGTGTGTGTGTGTGTGTGTGTGTAACCTCCTGAGTGCTGGGGTTATGGGCGTGTGCTACCACACTCAGCTCCTGCCCTCATTTCTTTGAGCCCACAATTCCGTCTCCTTGCCTCCAGATTCTAAATCTTACAGCTTTTAAAATCAAGTCCCAGAGATCCCCAATCTGAGCACCACGAATGTGGGAGCCTCCTCTGTAAATTACACAAGATGCAGGACACTGTGTGAAAACCCGTCACAGAGAGACATGCGACTTCCCTGCACACGAAGGCACACCCAGTCATGGGTGAGGAGTACAGGCTCAGGGACTCCGAGGATTCCATTTTAGCTCCGTGATTTTCTAGCTGCTTGAAGGTTGATTAACCTCCCCGTGCCCTAGAATCTCATTTACAAAATGAGATGATAGTAAGTGCCAACCTCCTTGGGTTACAAGACATAAACGACTTAGAGCAAAGTGGCCAGTGACAGGAAGCACTTGCTAAATTATGCAATTGATTTATGCAAACTATTGTTATTAAGTGGCCTTGGAAAACAGTCAAGAAGGGTTATATAACTGATATGAGACTGGCTCAGATCCACATGTGTAGTTGGAAGGTGGAGAACTCTGTGCCGTCTGTGAGGATTGTTATATAAAATGAACGCACACGCGCTTTGTGCCCACCTCTGTGTGCATTTAAATGCATTCCTGTGCTGGCAAAAACTCACAGAGCATTTCTCAAATGATGTGTTTGAGGTCGGAGTACCTCTTAGAAGTGGATCTCAGTTGGTAGAGTGATTGCCTCGTATGCACAAAGACCTGGGTTCAATCCCCCACGTCATATAAGCACATGTGGTAGCACATGGAACTCTCGGGAGGTGGAAAAAAGAGGGTCAGCTCAAAGCCACCCTTGGCTACTTGCTGAGTTAGAGGCCAGCCTGAAATGCGTGAGACTATCTAAAAACAAAACCAAACAAAATAACATACAGAACTCTGATAGAACCTTGAGGGTAGAGGCTTCTGAATAACAGCATGCCTTGGTTTAGTTTTGACAAGAATCCTCACAGCATTCCTCTGAAAAACAGAAAACCTGGCCACGGAAGATAGCGTGACTGGTAAAGGTTCCTGCTAATGGTAGGTGTGCTGGCTGAATGTCAACTTGACATAAGCTAAAGTCACCTGGGAGAACGGAACCTCAATTAAGAAAATGCTTTATGGACTGGAGAGATGGCTCAGCGGTTAAGAGCACTGACTGCTCTTCTAGAGGTCCTGAGTTCAACTCCCAGCAACCACATGGTGGCTCACAACCATCTGTAATGGGACCCTGTGCCCTCTTCTGGTGTGTCTGAAGAGAGTGACAGTGTATTCGCATACATAAAATAAATAAATAAATTTTAAAAAAAGAAAAAGAAAGAAAAGAAAAACAAAAAAGAAAAGGCTGTATGCCAGTCATGGCAGTGCATGCCTTTAAACCCAGTACTCAGGAGGCAGAGGCGGGCAGATCACTGAGGTTCGAGGCCAGCCTGGTCTACAAAGCAAGTTCCAGGACAGCCAGGGCTACACAAAGAAACCCTTTCTCGGAAAAAAAAAAAAAAACAAAAAACAAAAAGAGAGAAAATGCTTTATAAATCCTGGTTGTAGGCTAGCCTGTAGGAAATTTTCTTAATTAGTGATTGATGGGGTGGGTGGTACCATGCTTGGGCAGATGGTCCTGGGTCCTATAAGAAAGCAGGCTGAGCAAGCCATGGGGAGCAAGCCAAAAGGCAAGACCCCTCCTCCATAGGCTCTGCATCAGCTCCTGCCTCCAAGTTCCTGCCCTCACTGCCCCGATGATATGGAACTGTGAGTGAAATAAACCCTTTTCTCCCCAAGCTGCTTTGGTCATGGTCTTTCATCAGAGCAATAGGAACCCTGACTAAGCCAGTGGGGGAGATGGCTTCTCGGTAAATGTGCTTGCCGTATAGCCTGACCACTTCAGTTTGATCCCTCCTGACCTTCACATGCGCACACATAAACAAATGTTTTATGAAAAGTTTTAACAAAACTTTTCGCTACAGGATTTTTTTTCCTCTATCTTCAAAATGTAGTGAAAATCAAACAAGGTGGATAAGTTCTTGTCCCTCTTGTCACGACCAAACACCTGGCAACAAGGAGCTTCAGGAGGGGAAGGAGCACGAGGCAAAGCCAGCCACACTACGTTCCTAGTCAGAAAGCAGGGAGAGCCAGATGCTGGCACTCAGCTGCCTTTCCTGTTTATTCTAATCAGGACCCCAGCGTGGTGCCACCTGTGTTCAAGGTGGATCTTCAGTCCCAGTTACCTCTCCATGGCTATGATGAACACTGTGACCAAAAGCAGCTAGGGAGGGAAGGGTTTATTTGCCTTAGACTACTCAGCACATTCCAAGAGGGAAGTCAAGGCAGGAACTAAGGAAGAATTCAGTTCTCCTGCTCCCTTTCCATGGCTTCTTCCATAACCCAGGACCGCCTGCCCAGCAGTGGCACTGCCCACAGCGGTCTGAGCCCTCCTGTACCAATCACTAATCAAGAAAGTGCCCAATAGACTTAGCTGCTGGCCAGTCAAATGAAGGCACTTTCTCAATCAAGGTTCCCTCTTCTCAGATGACTCTAGCTTCTGTCAAGCTGTACAGACCTGACTACACAGCCTTCCCACCTAAAGGAATTCAGTCTAGATATTCCCTCACAGCATGCTAGGAGGAGGCCTAGGTTCTAGGTGATTCCAGGTCCTGCCAAGGTAACAAAAATGAACTGAACTTTTAATTTTTCAATATTTTATCTTTTTCTTTCTTTAATCTGCGGGGTGTGTGGGGGGGTATATACCCTTGTGTGTGTATAGATATGCACACATGTGCACAAGGAGAAACCAGAGGAGGACATCAGTGTCTCTGCTGAATTCTTTTTGAAACAGGCTCTCCCACTGGCTCACTGAGCTGGAATCCAGAAAACTCTAATAACAGTCCTATCTGGCCTTCACAAGGCTGGAGTTATGACCCATGTGGTCATTTGCAGCGTTTGCTGGGAATTCGGACTCAAGTCCTCATGTCTTTTTTTTTTTTTTTTTTAATTAATTTATTTTATTTTATGTAAGTGCACTGTTGCTATCTTCAGACACACCAGAAGAGGGCATCAGATCCCATTATAGATGGTTGTGAGCCACCATGTGGTTGCTGGGAATTGAACTCAGGACCTCTAGAAGAGCAACCAGTGCTCTTAACCACTGAGCCTTCTCTCCAGCCCCCATGTCCTCATGTCTTGATAGCAAGAGCTCTTACCCACTGAGCCATCTCCACAGCCCTCTGGCTTCATTTTTCTTAAGAGAACATAAATTTCAGGGTTTTAGGTTGCTATGTTCTGTACAGTCAGCAAGAGCCAGCACTTGTATCATCTCCACCCATGCTACAGGCACGGCAGACAGCACCAATTGATTAGCATGGCAGACAGCACCAATAGATGGGGACATTCTCTCCCACTGAGCAAATAAATGTTCAGAAACCTTCTAATACTCTGTTCCAAGCCGCCATTAGGAATCAATTAGTCTCAACAAAGAAGCTGAACTGTATTTGCCATTGCGAATCTCAAGTCTGACCTTCAGCAATTCCTGGAATCATGGAAAATGAGTCAGAATGAATCTCCCTCCGGGAGTCTGACCCTGCTGAATCTGAGTTCTTTCCTGAGAGCCTCTCCAAGCCACCCTCCCTATTCCAGAGGGATTTGGAATCATTCTAAACCATCCCCCTCTTTTTTTTTTTTTTTTTTTTAAGATAGGAAAAGGAAAGGAAACCAAAGCCTCAGAAATTAAAAAGACTCACTCAAGGTCACAGCATGAGTTTGCATAAAATCTGCAGTGGTAAAACATAGGAGCTGGGGATGGCAAGATGGCTCAGCAGGTAAAGGAGCTTGCCACCAAGGCTGACAACCTGGGTTCAATTGCTGGAACCCGTGTGGTAGAAGGAGAGAACAGATTTCTGGGAGCTGTCCCCTGACCTCCACATGTGCACCAGGGCATGCTCCCCCCCATTACTGTTGTTGTTGTTGTTGGTGGTGGTGGTGGTGTAACAGCCAATTGACTGTGTATCAAGGAAACCCTGGGGATAGGACTAGTTTCATGTTAATAGCTGGGCAAACTCAACTCCCTATGCTCCGGTTTCTTCACCTGTATCATGGGTTTCCTCTGTATGGCTGCGGTTGTGACTCAGGTGTCACAGTTGCAGGGGCATTGTCATTGCCCCCTTCGGGACATTCAACAGACGAGACAAAGAGCAAGAGGAGGACATCATACTTCATTTCCAATATTTCTCAGATGAGGCTTATTAAGGACACAGGGGATCTGCTGCCGCGGTAGAGTCCCTACCCAGAATCCCCCAGTGAGGAGCTAGGGATGTGGCTCAGCTTCAGAGTTCTAGCTCTGCACACAGGAAGCCCTAGGTTCCCTAGATTGGGGGGGAGGGAGGGATGGATCCAGCTATCAATTTATCAGATACCTTGGCTGTTTTCAGTGTCTGTATAGTGGAAACACAGCTCTTAGAATCTAGTTCTGAGCCTCCCTCCCTCCCCCGAACACAGCGGTGATTCCTATATACCAACTACTGTGTCTAATGGGATCATGTTCAGCTTAGCAGCATCTGCCTTATGGTCTCTGTACAATAAATAGTTGAGGCTGTTTCTCAACCTAGCAAAAGAGCCCAGCATGCAGGAAGCCCACTGTTACCTTGTAACCGGGAAGGAAGCTCGAGTTTAGGAGCCAGACTGACTTGGAGCCAGTCAAAGGCTGTGAGTTTGTATGATGCTTTCAGATGAGTCATTTGCCTCACTGGCATAAAGAGGCTGGCAAGTTTAATGGGGGTCCTGGGAAGAAAGTCAGCTAGAAAAGTGTGGGTAACGGTAACCGGCAGTCAGAGGCATATTAAGAGATCTGGATTGTTTTTTTGTTTTCGTTTGTGTTGACCTTAACCTCTGTTGTCCTCATACAGGGACTGAACTATAAGGTGATGCTTAAATTAAATAACCAATTATAACCTAAACAACTTAATTTTGCAACAAACCCCCAACCCTTTAACTCTCCTCACAGCCAATGGTGACCTTGAAACCCTGGTCCTTCTGCTTCCACCTTTTGAACACCACCATGCCTGGCACTCAGAGCCTCGGGCATGCTAGGAGTCACTCAAGCAGCCTAGTTACATCCCCAGTCCTTCTTTAGCTTTTGTTTGTTTGGCGGATTTTTTTTGTTTTTTTGAGACAGTTTCTCTGTGTAGCAATTGCTGGCCTGGAACTTGCTCTGTAGTCCAGGCTGGCCTGGAACTCACAGATCTGCCTGCCTCTCTCTGCCTCCTGAGCACTGGGCATGCACCACTGCTGCTGGCTTATTTTTAATTTTATTATTATTCTGAGGAGGAAGAGAAGGGATCTCATGCATCGCATACCACTATGTATGTGTGCTCATGTGTGTGGTCTGAGAGAACCAGGAGTGGGTTCTCTCCTTCTATGTAGTAAAGTTTGCCTGCCTCTGTCTCCCAAGTCTGGAATTACAAACCTGGTCACGTGGTATACTGTTTTTGAAGACAAGCTATCACTATGTAGTGCTCACTGTTCTAGAACTCTCAGAGTTCTGTCTGCCTCTGCTTCCTTAGTACTAGGATTGAAGGCCTGCACCATCACAACTGGCAAGATCTAGTCAGAATAATAGCACTTTACCCTTAAGGAAACCAATACCATAAGCCCTTGCTTCCAGTCCCCTCCCTTTGGTTAGGCAGAGACGTGTTTGAAATAAAGTTTATTGAAGTTTCTGTCGATATTTACATATGATACACGGTAAATAACAGAGCCAGGCCCCCCACCCCACCGGTTCCCCACCCTTATTGCTTCCCTCCCCCCTCCCCCAGACTCATTAAAAATCGCTGCGTAAAGACAGGTTATAACTGCTGCGGTTCTCCCTCCCCCCTCCCCCCTAAGATGCAAACTAAAAGCCCCCGTCCCTCCCCTGCCCCCCTCCCCCCACCCCGGGGCCGATCTGGTTCCGTGTGTTAACACTGTGCTACCTCGCCCCTCCTCCCCTAATAAAGGGAGTGGGATGGGCGGTTTTCTGGCGACCTCCCCCACCCCCGAATCTGTCCAAGGGGGCGCCAGGCCCTTGAAAGAGGCCAAAGTTGGGGATTTGAGATGGGAAGGGGGACATGGATGAGAGGGAATACCAGAAAATGGAAGACAGAGGTTTTGGGGGGTGTTAACCCCCGCTACTGCCCCTCCCTCCCCCGACTGAACCTCGAGGGGGAAGAGGCGGGCACAGGTGTGGAGATAGCATGAGGGAACCTCCCTCCACCCTGGGGTCTCATCCTTGTTTGGTGTGAGAGGCTGGATGCACCTAGGGGCTTCGGATGAGCAGGTGGAGGAAAGAAAAGTGGGAAGAGGAGGTAGGGGAGGGGAAGGAAGAGGAAAAGGGAGGAGGAGGAGGAAGAGGAGAACACATTAGAAGAAAGGTCACCTTCCAGAGGAGAAAAGAGAGAAAATGGGGTCTCCCGGAGGCAACAGAACGGGAATGGCCAAGGTCAGTCATAGTCATAGTCCTATGGCCAGAGCAAGTTTATCTCCACCCCCAGGGACCTGCAGGGAACCCGTTGGTGTGCTAGGAGAGACTGGAAGGGGAGTTCCAGGGCATTCCAGTGGCTGCCACACCCACTCTCCAGCCCGGCACCCCTACCCGGAAGCGGGAGTCCGGCGGAGTGGAGTTCGGGCGAGCTAGGTGCAAGATACCACCAGA
This sequence comes from Rhynchomys soricoides, assembly GCA_019843965.1. Classification (NCBI taxonomy): domain Eukaryota; kingdom Metazoa; phylum Chordata; class Mammalia; order Rodentia; family Muridae; genus Rhynchomys; species Rhynchomys soricoides. Next base: position 776,528 of record JADRCH010000849.1, on the reverse strand, counting down.
AGCTAGTAAACTCGATTGGAATTAACCCGTGGGGAGGGACCTAAGGGAACGGGGGCGGGCTCACGGGGGCGAGGTGAGGAAGGAATCATTTGGAAGTATAATGAATCAATGAGGAGAGACTGGAAAAAGGGTGGAGCCGTTGAAATGAAGATGATGGGTAGGGGCTTGTAGATGGCACAGCATTCCTCAGCCAAGAGCCCCTTAAGGGACCGGGGCTTCATGAGTGAGGCGCGGGAGGGGGTAGGGAGGAAGAGGAAACGGAGGGACTCCGGCCTCAGCAAGGCGAAGTGGAGATGTGGAGGTGGTCCGGGTACTTGATGGCCGGAGGGTAATTTTGCGTCATCTGAATGGAGACGTCGCTAGAGATGTCGGAAGGACTGCGGCCTCGACGCCACGCTTCGGGCTGCAGAAACTGGCCGGAGTAGTCGGAGCAGTCGCTGAGACGCGGTCGGTAGAAGGCCGGGTGCGGGCGGTACATCTCCTCTTCCGCGTAGCGCTTGGTGAATAAGTACACGGACATGACTCCGGCCCCCTGTGGCAAGGCACAGTCAGAACCCCAGAGGCAGCACCCTGCCGCTTTCTCTATCAGAGCTCAGGAGTCACAGATGCATATCATCACCAAGACCTCAGCAAAACCCAAGAGACCCAGCTATCATTTCCCCAGGACCCAGAGGTTAGAAACCAAGTCTAACCCATCTCCGTCATAGGAACCCCTCTCCCTACCCAGCCTTCTCCTCTTCCTGGACCTAAGAATCACACAGCCAAATATTCTCAGCTTTAAAGTCGATCGGTCCCCAGCTCTGTTCTTTCTCAAGAACGAGGGCTTCCCCATGTCCCTCCAAAACCTCAACCCTTGGGATTTCCCTTAGCTTCTTCCCTCCCAGGACCCCCAGAACCTAGGACTCCTAGGCCCTTTCCTCTCGGAGACCCAGAGATTACACCCACAGTCCTCCACCTTCTTCATAACCCACAGCATTCTTTTCCTCCTGGGCACAGGAATCAGACCGTCTCCTGTTCACGGAATCCTGTCCCAGAGCCCAGGACTCCCACCTCTAAGATCTAGGAAGGTACAAACCTCAAGGTTTTTCTCTCCTCAAATCCAAAGGCCCTATCTTCAGATCCCCATCTGCTACAGACTCCCAAGAGCTAGAATACCCTGGCCACTACTACCTCCCCGCCCCCACTCCGATCCCGCCCCACCTCCTTCAAATTGGCCGTCTGGGCGCAATACATCACCTCTTTGAGAAGGAAAGAGGAAGCAGCGAAGGCAAACGACCACCCGTAGCGATAGTGAAAGTACTGCTCAGAGCTGCTGGGCCTGTTCATGACCTCGTCATTGATGCTGGAGATGTACAGAACCAAGCCCACCACCAAGGAGAGGCCTGAGGGGAGAAGGAGGCCAGGACCATGAGAAGGCAGCACTCTCTCTCAACCGCTCAGTGCTTCCCTCCCCCCTCTGCCTTGGGACTAACCTTAGCCCACTCTCCCCAAAATGCTGTGCAAGTGTTCTCTGTCTGAACAATGCCCATAGCCCCTCACTGGGGGATCCTAGGAAGGTGCTGTATTACTGAACACACACACACACACACACACACACACACACACACACACACACACTGCCTCTCAGTAGAGGATTCTAGGCAAGCACTCTTGCTGAGTCACAAACCTAGCCCCTTACTGGTGGAATCAAGGAAATAATTCTATCAGTGAGCTTCTGGCCCTCAATGGTGACTCCTAGGAAGGTCCTCTACCACTGAGCCAGCCTCTCAGGAAGGAATTCTGCCCCTGAGCCATGCCTCCACACTGGTGGAATCTAGGTAAGAGTTCTATCCTTGGACCTTGACCCTACCTGGTGAATTCTAGGCGCTATGGCTAACCACTGAGCTGTAACCCCAGCCCTCTTTTCACTTTTTATTTTGAAACAGGGTCTCAGTAACTTGTCCAGACAGGCCTAGAACTTTTGAACCTCCTGTCTCAGCCTCCCGTGTAGCTGTCATGACAAGGTTGGGCTTCACTTGTGGGTTTTGAACAACCTCCTGTCCCACGCCTTGGTTGGGCGCAGAGAACCCAGAGATGAATCCACCAGCTGCCCTCACCCCTCACCCCACACCTGCCACCTGAGATCTCAGCGCACCTGAAAGAGGTGACGGACAGGATAGTGACCATACGTTCTATGCAGAGTGACATGTGCTACAAAGCTCATCTCTCTGAACACTATGTGGTCCAGAAAAGGCACAAAGCCATCTGGGGTAAGATGAACAAGGGGATCAAAGAAATACGTCATCGGCCAGGAGGATAAGATCCAGGGAAGGGAGATCTGTTTGAAGGGCCAAATACGGTGGTGAGCAATACCATGTGTCAACCTCTGGCCTGAACACATGCACACGCACGCACGCACGCGCGCGCACACACATATAAAGAGTAAGTATTCTTAGGAGAGCTGCTGAGATGGCTCAGCGGTTAAGAACACTGGCTGCTCTTCCAGAGGATTTGGATTCAAATCTCTGCAGCACAGTGGCAGCTCACAACTGTAACTCTGGTCTTAAGGATCAGGTAAAATCAGCCAAGAGATAAAAGTCATGGCAATACGTGAGCTGTGTTTTATGTGAAACATACCCCAAAAGTCTGTGAATTCCGTAACTATGAAACGGCTCAGTGGGCAAAAGTGCCCAAGATATAAATGGTAGAAAGAGAGAACTGATTCCCACAAGTTGTCCATTGACCTCAAAAGGAGCAACATGGCACTTACACAAATCCCTCAATAAATAAAGAAAACTTGTACACCCTTTAGGGGCTGCAGCGATGTCTCAGCAGTTAAGAGCACTTGTTGCTTTTGCAGAAGATCCAGGTTCAGTTCCCAGCACCCACACTGTGGGTTACAACTCTCTGTAACGGCAATTCCAAGGTATCGGATGCCCTCTTCTGAGCTCCACAGACACTGCACACACATGGTGCACGGACATACATGCAGAAAAAACAAACAAACCACCACCAACAAAACTACAAGTGAATTCATCTTTTAAAACAATCCTGACAATACCTCTCCAAGAATATGAATACTACATATGCACAAAGCCTCGCTTTCCTTTCTCTCTTGGCAATATATAGACATATGTATGAATGTATGTATGTGTGTGTGTGTATGAATCATCATTGAAAAAATATGGAAAAATGTTAAGACAGGCAGTGGTGGCGCATGCCTTTAATCCCAGCATGGAGGAGGCAACAGAGACAGGTGGATTACTGAGTTTGAGGCCAGTCTAGTCTACAGAGAGAGTTCCAAGACAGCCAAGGCTACGCAGAAAAACCCTGTAGAAGAAGGAGGAGGAGGAGGAGGAGGAGGAGGAGGAGGAGGAGGAGGAGGAGGAGGAGGAGGAGGAGGGGGAGGAGCAATGAAGGAGGAAAGGGGGAGGGGAAGAGGAAAAAGGGAAAGTGTCGGGCTATAGTTCAAGGACAGAGTGCCTGCCTAAGCATGCATGGAAACCTGAGTTCAAATTCCGACATTACATATAAGCATGTATATAGTTTTGCATACCTGTAATCCAGGCATTGGGGGAGCAGAGGCATAAGGATCAGAAGTTCAAGGTCAGCCTGCACTATATGATACTTTGTTTCTAAAATCCATTAATCATTCGATAAATAAAATATAAAACGAAAGAGAACACAAAATGTGCATAAGAAAACATAGAATATACTTTTATTTGTTGTTTTGAGACAGAGTCTCTGTGTAGCCCTGGCCATCCTGGAACTCACTCTGTAGACCAGGCTGGCCTCTAACTCATAGAGATCTTCATGCATGCACCTGTCAAGCACTGGAGTTAAAGGTGTCCACCACCGTACCTGGCTTAAAATGGACTGTTACGTACGAAAGAAGGGGCCATCTTAAAATGTATTTATTACTGTATGTCAGTGGATGGTGTGTGTGTGGAGGGGGTGTCGTAGCTAACACAGCAAACATGGCGCTTAATGACAGCTATGTGGACTTCGTTCTTTCTTTCCACTTTCATGTGGCTTCTGAGGATCTAATTCGGATTGCCTTAAAAAAAGAGCAGATGGCTGGAGAGATGGCTTAATGCTTGAGAGCACTGGCTGCTCTTCAAGAGGACCTGGGTTCAACTCTCTGTGCCACAATGGCAGCTTACAGCTATCTATAGCCCAAGTCCTAGAGGGTATGATGACCTCTTTTGGCATCTGTAGACACCAGGCACACATACGATGCACAGACATGCATACAGTCAAAACACCCCTACATACAGAAACCTTCCTAAAAAACAAAAAAATCCGAGCAGTGGTGGCTCACGCCTTTAATCCCAACACTTGGGAGGCAGAGACGGGAGGATCTCTGAGTTCGAGGCCAGCCTGGTCTATAGAGGGAGTTCCAGGACAGCCAGGGCTACACAGAGAAACCCTGTCTTGGAAAAAAGAAATAAATAAAAAGAATACGGGAGGGCTCAAGAGATGGCTTTGTGTTTAACATCACTTATTGCTCTTGCAGAAGACCCGCATTTAAAGTTACTGGCGACTGACGCCAGTAACTTTACTGGCGCATTTAGAGACTGGCGAGATGGCTTGGTGGTTAAGAGCACAGACTGCTCTCCCAGAAGTCCTGAGTTCAATTCCCAGCAACCACATGGTGGCTCACAACCATCTGTAATGGGATCCGATGCCCTCTTCTGGTGTGTCTGAAGACAGCGACAGTGTACTCATATACATAAAATAAATAAATCTCTTTTTAAAAAAAGTTCATGGCTAGCCTGATCCACTGTGAGTTCAAAGCCAGCTTGAGCAATCTAGTAAGACCATTGTCCAAAAAAGGGGAGTGGGGTGGGCTGAGAGTGTGGGTCAGTGGTAGGATGCTTGCCTAGACTCCCCCAGTGAGGGGCAGAGATGTGGAAGCAGAGGAGACTCACTAGCATGCATGAGGCCCTAAATTCAGTCCTCAGTCTTGAAATGGGGAAAAAAGAATCCATGTGCATCTGCTTGTTTTTGCAAAACTAAGCGTGAGGAGGGAAGCTGGTGAACAAGAGAGGCTGATTGCACAGGGAGGAGGAAGAACAAGGAGCCGAGGGAAAGTACACAAGTTTGCATGATTTTGATCCCTGGAATTATGTTAGTATTTTATACATTCAAGGAATAAACCCAAAGCCAGGTGTGATGGCAGAAAACTTGCTGAGCAGGGGGAGGGAGAGCTGGAGACCAGCCCAAGCTACACAGCAAATTCAAAAGCAAAGCAAAGCAAGCAAAGGCAACAACAATAAATAAATAACAAGAATGGAAAACAATCCCAGTAACTTTCCATTCTCTTCCCTCCCTCCCTCCCTCCCTCCCTCCCTCCTCCCTTTCTCCCTCCCTCCCTCCCTCCATCCATCCCTAAGTCCCTGCCTCCTTCTCTTGTGGTTGTTGTTGTGCTGCTCAAGGACAGGCTCTCCCTTGCTATGTCCCACAGCCTGACTTCACGCTGTTGATCCCCTGCCTCCAACTCCTGAGTGCAGCTCTTACAAGCATGCCACCGCACCTGCCTCAACTTCTTTCTGGATCCGTTTCCTTCGGGAACGGACTCCCTAAAGAATCACTTTCTCCAAAGCCAAGGACACTCATAGTAAAAGTGTCCTTTTGTCCAAAAAGAAGAAAGTACAACCAGGAGGTGGTGGCGCACGCCTTTAATCCCAGCAATTGGGTGTCAGAGGCAAGCAGATCTCTGAGTTTGAGGCCAGCCTGGTCTACAGAGCTAGCTCCAGTTCTCTAGCCAGGACTACCCAGAGAAACCCTGTCTTGAAAAGCATAAACAAATGGCTGGGCAGTGGCATAAGTCTTTAATCCTAGCACTCAGAAGGCAGAGTCAGGATCTCTGTGAGTTCGAGGACAACTCGGTGTTGGAAAGTGGTTTTTGTTTGTTTTGTTTGCTTTTTGAGATAGAGTCTCTCTTTGTAGCCCTGGCATTCCCGGAATTAGTTGTTCTGGCTGGCCTCAAACTCACAGAATTAAGTTGAGTTTGATCCCAAGTTTGTGTGTATATGTTTGTGTGTTCGTGCCTGCGTATCTAACTATATACTGATTGCTTATTTGACAAGGATCTCCTTACAAAATCCAAATGCTATACAGATTTTATTTTATTTGAAATATGGTCTCCACCTAGCCCAGACTGGGTAGAACTTGCTATGTAGCTAAATATGACCTTAACCTCCCCAGTTCTCCTGTCTCCACTTCCGGGGGTGACAAGCATGCACCGCCATGCCTGCCTTATGCATTGCTGGGGAGGGAAAACAGGCTCATCAATGCTGACTTCTGAAAGCTGTTCTCTGACTTGCACACTCAGTGGCAAAAGCAAATCTGCACTCATGCAAACACATATACTATGATGATGATGATGATGATGATGGTGGTGGTGGTG
>JADRCH010000849.1:746696-762740 GCA_019843965.1 Rhynchomys soricoides | reverse complement strand
TATACACATACACACACATAAACACACATGTACACACACATACACACGTACACACATGCATACAAACACACATATATACACACGTATACATATACATACATACACACACATACACATGTATACACACATATACACATACACACATACATGCACATACCCACAAACACACACACATGCATACACAGAGACATACACACAAACATGCACATACATGCACACATGTATACAGACATATATATACATGCATACATACATGCATACAAGCACACACATACATACACACGTATACATACACACATGTATACACATGTATACACACATACATGCACACATACATACACACATACATGCACACATGTACACACACGTACACACACATACAAGCACACATGTGTACACACACACACACACACACACACACGAAGATATGTAGTAGTAAAACATTAGAAATGGTTGCCATTGTAGGGTGACTCCTTTTGCTTACTTGCTGCTTGCCAGCCTGCCTTCTTCACTAGTTGACTGGTTGGTTTGTTTCTTTACATTTATTTATCTCGTGTGTTCTGTGTGTAAGCAGAGGTCAGAGGACAGCCCATGAATTGGTTCTTCCCATCTACCATGTGGATCCTGGAAACCAAACTCAGGCTATGGTCTTGGTGGCAAGCACTTTTACCCACTGAGCCATCTGCAAGCCTCACCGCGCCCCCCTCCCTCTTTTTTTTGGTAGGGTCTCACCACTATCCCAGGTTTGCCTGGACCTCATTGCTGCCCAGGCTGGTCTCAAATTTAAAGCCACCCTACCTCCAAAGTGCTAGGATTACTGGAGTAAACCAGCAAGTCCAGCCAGAAGAGGCAATTCTGAAGAAGGCCTGAGGGTCAGGAAGAGACTCCTGCAGGGAAGAATAATGAAGTGTAGAGGCCCTGTGGAGAAGCTGAGATCTGCATTCTCAAGCAACTGAATGAATTGAATTGGGGCAGCCAAGAGCCACAGGCAATGTGGGGAGCGTTGGTGGGTCACAGCTCTGAGCACCAGCTAGATTCCAAAAGACCTTGTAGGCCGGGAGTGAGCAACGTGGGTGTCTTCTGACACATTGCAAATGCACCAGAGGAATCCAGGAAATCTCGTGACAAGCTGTGGATGACTTGCAGGTGAGGCTGTCCTGCCGCGGGGTCTGGGCATTCGCAGTACTTTTAGCCTCACAGGACCTGCTCTACTGGACAGCTGATGATTGAATGTTAAAGCTGATGCAGGACTGGGGACGTTGCTTGGTCGGTAGAGTGATTCAGTCCTTGGCAGTACATAAAACAGGTACAATGTCATAAGCTGTAGTCCCAGAGCCGTGGGAGACAGAGGATGGGAAGATCAAAACAGGAAAGTCACTCTCAGCTACACAGAAGTACAAGGTCATTCCAGAGTAGGTTTGGGGAATTTTTTTTTTTTTTAAATCAAATGTACAGACTGTACTTTGGAACTGGTATGAATACAGAGTGTGTGTATGTCTATTGTGACCTACAAAAGGAAAATCTATGCAAGCTTCCCCGTGGTGGCACACTAAGCTTTGATTTCAGTACTGAGGAAGCACAGGATATCTTGAGTTCAAGGCCAGCCAATCCTAGGACAGCCAGGGCTACATAAAGAAATCCTGCCTTAAAAATTGGAAGAGAAAAGGAAAATCTGTGCCACCCTGGCCTCCTCCCAGCTCCCCTCTTCAGTCAGTCAGTCACTGGGTTCCATTGATTCCCTTTCTGTCAAGAGCCTTCACCTCCTAGCTGGGAGACACCTCCAGCCCAGGCCAGACCTCACCTGCTGTTGCCTGGACCACTGCAGATACAGTCCAGTTTCAGCCTTGTGATGGATAAAATTGAATATCAACTTGATGGACTCTACAGTCACGTGGGAGACAAACTTCTAGGCATACGAACAAGGGAGTTTCTAGATTGTGTAAACTGGAGCAGAAAATCTCACCCTAAATAAAGGTGGCATCATCTCACGGGCTTGGGTCCCGCATAAAAAAGAAAAGGCACTTGAGCACAGCAGTCATGGCTCCTTGCTTCTGATTACTGACGAAATGTGATTAGCTGCCATGTGTTCTTGGCACCAGGTTAGACTGCACCCTGAAACTGTGAATCAAAGTAAATCCTTCTATCCTGAAGTTTCTTTTAGTAGGTCTTTTGTTTCAGCAATGAAAACAAACAAACCCAAACTAATCAAGTCTCTTGCCCTCCACTTTGTTCTCCACACCCCTGAGGGATGTTTGACCAGGGACATCCCAGCTATCCCTTCCTACTACACCAACCTCCAATGATAAACTCTGAAGTGACTCCTGTCTTCACTGGGAACACGGCATCACTCTACTCTTAAGCTCTAAGGTATTGATATTATGCATGGAGTCCTGTCTGCTTTGATTTTGAGATAGGGTCTTGTGTAGCCCAGGCTGATCTTGAACTCACTTTGTAGCCAAAGATGACTTCAGACATCTGATCCTCTTACCCCGACCACCTGTTGAGTACTGGGATGACTCAAGTTTGGTGGCTGTGAGACAAGGTCTCACTACGTAGCTCATAGAGATCTGCCTGTCTTTGCCTCCTGCGTACTGAGATTAAGGTTGTACGCCACCATGCCCAGTGCTTTTAATGTTCATTCAAAACAGGGTCTTGCTGTGTAGTCTGGGCAGACCGGTCTCACACTCTCAGTCTTCCTGCCTTGGGCTCTAGAAGACTAAGCGTACGGACATGTGCCTGGTAGAGTTTTGGGAGCTCTGATTTCAGTGGGGTGTCACAGTGCTGTGGTGAAAGTGCCTGGTCTGGAATCCTGGACTCATTGGTGAATGACTTCCCCTCTGTGTCTGCTTCCACAGGGGCAAATGAAGATATGGGGACTGCAGAGACGGCTCAGTGGGAAGAAGTACCTGTTATGCAAGCCAGATTTCAATCCCCGAAACCCCCAAAGGTGGGAGGAAAGATCTGACTTCCCAAGGTCTTCCTCTGGTCTCCACAACTATGCCTTTGCGCTCCCAACCATTCAGACATCATGCACACACAGACATGCACACACACAGTAATAACGATGATGGTGGTAATAATACACACTTTAAATGGAGATACAAGTAGTCAAGGAAACGAAATAATGCAATTCCCATAGGGCAAGTCCGCCCAATCCCAAACAAGTCCGTGATGACTCTACCAATACCAACACATCTATGTATTCATCCATTTATTTCTGCTTTGTTCTGCTTCTATTTTTTTTTTTTTGTTTTTTTTTGTTTTGGTTTTTCGAGACAAGTTTTCTCTGTGTAGCTGCTTCTATTTTTTGAGACAGGAATTCTTGTAGCCCAAGATGGCATTGAACTCACTATATAGACATAAATGGCCTTGAACTTGTGATCCTCCTGCCTCCACCTCCCAAGGGCTGGGATTATAGGTATGTGATGCTGAGGATTGAATCCAGGCCAAGGCTTTTTGTAAGCTAGACGAACTCCCTACGAGTGTGTTACTACTGTACCCTTCGCTTATTTGTGTTTTACTATAGCTAAGCGCTGTTACAGCCCCAAAACATTATGCCCATGACTAAATCAGGGTTTGGACAACTGCAACGATTCTTCTGTCTGGTTTTGTTTGGTTTGCAAGCTAAGGTTGGGTTTTACATTTTTAATTTCCTGGTAGAAAAGGAGAACAACAAAAAGAAATACTTCAAGACATGTTATGGCTTTTGAATGTGAAACATACCCTCACGGGCACATATGTGGGAAGTTTGTTCCCCAGCTGGAAGTGTGATTTTTGGAAACTTTAGGAGTTAAGACTTAGCCTAAAAGTAGATCACTTGAGGATGTATCCTTGGTTATAGGTTTTGTCCTGGCCTGGTCCTCACTCACTGTCTCTGCTTTCCAGTAACTTTGTCCAACTCAACACTTGTTGTTTATGATGGTGGTGATGGGGGTGGGGGTGGGGTCAGATGTGCATGCAGGGGATGGAGAGACAACTCAGTTATGAGTGTATACTGCTCCTGCAGAGGACCCAAATCCAGTTCCTAGCACCTGTATCAGGCAGCTCACGAACACGTGTAACCCCAGCTCCAAGAGATCTGACACCGTCCCCAATGTTCCACTCCTGTGCACTTACCCCCCGACACTGACACAAAGACACACATAATTTAAAATAAAATATTTTTTAAAAGAACAAAGAGAGGGGGGCTGGAGAGATGGCTCAGTGGCTAAGAGCACTGACTGCTCTTCCAGAGGTCGAGTTTAACTCCCAGCAACCACGTGGTGGCTCACAACCATCAGTAATGGGATCTGATGCCCTCTTCAGGTGTGCCTGAAAACAGCAACAGTGTGCTCATGCACATAAAATAAATGAATAAATAAATAAATAAGTCTTCAAATAAAAATTAAATTTAAAAAAAGGATGACGAGAGAAATGGGTGGGGTGGGAAGCCTGGAGTCTTCACCAATCACTCTCTGCCTTATTCCCTGAGGCAGATTCTGACTGAACTTGATCAGCTTAATCAATACACTTGAAGGACCACCTGTGTCTTCCTCCCCAGTGCTTGGGTTACAGGCATGCGTTGCCGTGGCCGCTATTTGTTCTTGTTTGTTTGCAATGTGGTGCTATTGATCCAAATTCAGGTCCTCAATCTTGCAAGGCAGACACATTACCAACTGAGCCGTCTCCCCAGCCCTAAATAGACTTTTGCTTCCATGATGTGCTACCTTGACACAGGCCCACAGCAATAGAGCCAGCCAACCAACGGAATGAAATCTCCAAAACGGAATGAAATCTCCAAAACGGAATGAAATCTCCAAAACATGAGCCAAAGTAATACTTTCTTCCGTGTAAACTATTCTGTCATCTCTCAGCATGAGCTCACCCAGACAGTAGGGGATTTGAACCCATATCTCTCAAAGGTTATATATAGCATGTGGCTCAGCTACTGAAACCCACAAGCTTGAAGGCGCAAGGGCAAATACCCTGGGATAGGGTGAATAGACTAAAATCTACTCACTCTAGAATGAATTCAAGAGAGATTCAGACTGGACATGACGATATATGCCTATAATCCCAGCACTAGGGAGGCAGAGGCAGGTGGATTGCCATGAGTTTCCTGCCTATATAGAAAGAGCTAGTCTAAGCTCTTCCTATGTATCTGTGCTGGTTAGTTCTACCTGGGAAGGGAGTCTTTATTTTTACACATTTTTAATTAAAATAAATGAAAACTAACTGTTTATTTGTGTGTGTTTGTAGAGATACATGCATGTGAATGCATGTACCCATGGAGGCCAGGTCCAGTTGTGAGCCATCCCAATGTGGGTGTTGGGAACCAAACTAAGATCTTCTGGAAGAAGATTTCAGAGCTTTTAACTGCTGAGCCCTCCCTCTCTCTTGTCCCATGAGGAAGGGAATATTAATGAAGAATTATGTAGATCAGGTTGCCCTAACCATTCATCTGGGCGTTGGAGGGCTTGTCTCAAATATTAATTGAGGTGGGAAGACCCATCCTAGATGGGAACATTTCCTGGGCTAGGCCTTCAGCTATATATAAGTAGAAGACACTAGCTGAGAAAGCAAGCAGGCAGCATGGGTGCTTTCGTTTCTCTCTGCTCTTGACTGCTCATGTGATGTGACTGGGCTCCTGCCTCACTTTTCCTAAGATGATGGACTGGAATATAAGCCAAATAAACCTTTTACTCTTCTAAGTTACTTTTGGTCTGGATGTTTTATTACAACAACAGAAATCAAACTAGAACACCACACACACACACACACACACACACACACACACACACACACAACGTCAGTCTCTCCCATTTGGAGACCAAGAATCTGACTCTCAGCCCCAAAGGCATCATTAATCTGCAGTTTGACCTTGGGCAGACAGTCACTGGTTCAGTGCTTACACAGTGGATTTTAGAATCAGAATACACTTGGTTCAAAGCCCAGCTCTGCCATTGACTGGCTGAATCGACCGGCTCCATTCCTGTGATCTGCAAACAGAGGGACTTTATATACAACATACTGGGTAGATTGAATAAAAGTCCCCATGGGATGCACTCTTGCCCCACTTTCTCTCTCTAGGCTACTATTTTTCCATCTCAGAAATGATGAGCCCTTTCTGTTCTGACACTTTTGGATCGTGATATCCAACATGTCTTATTTTAGCTCGGTGTCTGGCTCGAATGCTGTGATTTGAGTCTGCACGGAGGCTGCACCCTGCTTTCCTTGGAAAAGGTCTTCTCAGGTTAGGGTGAAGGCTCAGGGAAGGTTTGGCCTCAAGAGAGCTGGGGGAGGAGCAGGGACATCCTTCTGCAACTGCTTCCATAGTGAACTGTAAGGACGGACCCACGTGTAGCCTATGGGAGAGCAAAGTGAAGGGGATACACCATAGGTTGTGATACGCCATAGGTTGTGACAGATTATATACTTGTGTATGAGGAGATGGTTCCGTGGATAAGCGTACTTGGTACTCAAGCATGAGCATCCAAGTCTGAATCTCCAGCATCCATTTACCAAGTGGGCCTTGGTTACCCATGTCTGTAACCCCAACACTGGGGAGTCAGGGCAGAGACAAGCAGATCCATAAACCTCATTGGAGCCAATCTAACTGAAATGGTGAGCTTCCCAGGCAGCAAGACACTCTCTATCAAGGCAATGATGCAGCAAGTGACTGAAGGTCATGACATTCTGCTGTGGCTCTACATGTACATTCGAGGGTGCATGGACCCACATACCTCATATACAAAACACACACACACACATACACGTACACACGCATGCACTCACACACTCACTCACTTAAATATCAGTCTATTGTAAGGACCTGCCTCGATTTAAGTAAAGGTGAATTAATTTGGATTGAACAGGAGAGTTAAGTCACAATAAAGCAGGATTAGTTAGACTGGATGGGTGAGATGAAGTATGTTGGAATTACAGGAAACTGATCTGGAATAAACTGGATTGGACAGAGCTGAAAGGTAAGACTCCCCAACGAACTTCACTCAGATCTCCAGACACTGGCATCATCTGGAAGCAGTTCATGCTGGTGACTTGGGTGTGTGGATCTTTGATCCCTCACTTTATCAGGTGAGCGATAACAACACCCCACAGACTTCAGAGGATGCAGTGTGAGATCACACATGCTAAAGATAAAGAGCCTTGCACCTCAGAAGACAGAAGAGCTGTAGACGAAATCCACACTCTAGCTAACGGCATGCACTGTGAAGTGCTGAGAGTGAAGGAACTACACCTTGAAATGTTTAAAAAACAGTAGAAAGAGATGGATGGATGGATGGATGGATGGAGAGATGGATGGATGGATGGAGAGATGGATGGATGGATGGATGGATGGATGGAGAGATGGATGGATGGATGGATGGATGGATGGATGGACCCATGGATAGATGGATGGATGGGTGGGTGGATGGATAGGTTGTTGGATAGATAGATAGATAGATAGATAGATAGACAGACAGACAGACAGATAGAAGCTTAGATGAAGCACTTGGTTATTGCTGGGGTGGTATAGTGCTTCCCTAGGTGCATGAGACCTGGCTTTGACCCCTGGCACCATGTAAACTGAGTATGATGGCACATGCCTATATTCCTAGTGCTCGGAAGGTGAAGACAGGAAGCTCAGAAGTTCAAGGTCATCCTCAGCTACGTAGTGAATTTAAAGGCAACCTGAGCTATTTGAGAACTTTTGTCCAAGAATGGAAAAGGGAGAAAAAAGAAAGAGAAAGGGAAGGGGAGAGGAAGAAAGGCAAAAGAAATAGAAAGAGAGACATGGGGATAGATGAAGGAGAAGGAAAGAAAAACAGACACAGGTACAGATAGAAGGAAATGTAAACCCAGTAACAGACCGTCAGCTGACTGGAGATGATGGGCCTGGGAGTGCTCACTATAAAATTCTTGTCTGTTTGTTTTGGGGGGGAAATTAAAATAATAAAATAGTGCACCCAAAATAAAGATCTCTGTAAACTGTTAGTTGCTAAAACAAGTGTGCTGGTTAAAAATACGACTTCTGGGGGCGAACTAAGTGAGTCCGACTCCCAACTCTGCACCTCACTCTTTCGGCCCTGAGCAAATGACTTCATCCCTCTGAGCCATTGTTTCCACGTCTGTAAAATGGGACTATTAATAGCCCTCACCTTTTTGGCTTGTTTCAGAACAGAGCCCAGTACCTAATTAAGCACAAAGCTATCTATGCTTCAGTCCTCAACAAATCAACCACTCAGTGGAAGACGGTCCCTCCCTAGGTCCTGGAAGTCTCTCTCCTCCTCACCCCTGTTCCCACAGTTCCTTGGACTCACCTGATAAAATGAAAAAGATTCCGGAAACGAAGGCAAGAATGGTCCTCTGAGGTCGGATGTGGCCGATGTTGCTGATGACGAAGGCGGTGAACACGAGGAAGAGACTGACCATAGGGAAGGGTGTAGCCGTGCGTACTGTCTCTGGGGGACGTGGACAAGGAGGAGCAGGTGTGAGGGACAAGTCTCCAGGGAGACATCTCTCCATTCCCTTCACTTCTTCTTCCCTTTCCCAGGAACTCCACCCCTTTATCAGCCAGGTCTTCTCTGCTGACTCCGCCCTCAACCAAGCCACACCCTTGATTTGACCCCACCCCTCTTCTGGCTCTCAACTTGGCCATGACATTTCTATTTGACCTCGCCTCTCCCACTCCTCCTTCCCTCAACCCTCTGCCCTTTGTGTGAACCCTCCTTTTTCCTACCTAATCCACCCTCCTTCCCCCCAAACCCTCTTGTTGCCTGGGCCCCTTCCCTGCTCCCCCTCACTCAGAATATTCTCCGTGTTTTCCGTCACCAAGTTGATCTCTGGTTCAAGAAAGTACTCAGAAGCCACACAGCGCCCCTTCTCCCGACCTGGTGGGAAGGAAAGATAAGAAAGCAAGGGTGGAGGAGAGGCTCCCAGGGGCAGAACAGGAACCAGGATGGAGATGGGAAATCTTGCCCAAAATTTACAATCTGCACTGCTCTTGGGGTTGGAGAGAAGGGGCTGAGACAGATGAGCCTGGGGATACAGGACTGCTATCATATCTAAAGAGAGTCTGAGGCAGGAGGATTGCAAGTTCAAGGCCAGCCCATACATATTGAGATTAAGTCCAGCCGGAACAATTTAATAAAGCCCTGTCTCATATATATGTCTCATAAAGAGAGGGCTAGGGATGTAGCTCAGTGGTAGAACACTTGCTGAGCAAGCATGCACAAGGCTTTGGGTTTGAACCCAAGTACTGAAAGATGAGAGAGAGAGAGAGGAGGGAGGATGGGTCATGGTGTGTTGAAAGATCTTGGTTGTTCTGGGCATTGGAAGGTGAAGGGGGGGTAGGGCTGGATGTTAACATTCTCAATGAGAATGGAGCTGTGAGTGAGGACTCCTGTGTTCCTCATATCCAGGGAGCTGGGATCTCTTTTCTTGTTTTGTTTTTCTCTTTTTGCTTTTGTTTTGTTTTGTTTTTTCCAAGACAGTGTTTCTCTGTGTAGCCCTGGCTGTCTGAGCTCACTCTGTAGATCAGGCTGACCTGGAACTCACAGAGATCCACCTGCCTCTGCCTCCCCAGTGCTGGGATGAAAGGCGTGCAGTGCTGCCTGGCTAGAGCCAACGTTTCTAAAGGGAAATGGCCTCAGTGTTCAGCCAGCAGGAGCGGAATCGTCCTCGCTACACATGAAACTCTGGAACTGTCCAAGGAGCCAAGTTCCATGGTTAACTGGTTTTGTTTTTAATTTTCTTTTCGTTTTTGAGATAGACTCCTATGTACCTCAGGCTGGCTTTGAACTCCCTACATAGCCAAGGAGGACCTTGATCCTCTTGCCTCTAATCTCCCAAGTTCTGTGATTACAGACATGTACCACCACACATAATTTATAAAGTTCTAGGATGTGTGCTAAGACATTCTACCTACTGAGCTACTTACAGCTCTAATCCTAGAATTCTAGGTTGTTTTTTTTTAATTGTCACTTTAAAAATTATATTACTTGTTTTTAGGAAGTACAGGTGTGCGCGTGCACGGTGCAAGTGTGGACATGAGAGGACCACTTTCGAGAGTAGATTCTCTCCTGCCACCATGTGGGTCTGGGGATGAAAGTCAGATCATCAGGCTTGCTGCCAAGCACCCTATCTGCTGGAGCACCTCCCTGTCCCTAGGCTGCTGACTTTATAGTTCTTGAGACCCGAGGAAGGTTAGAGATATGGATTTTGAGTATCTGCGCTTCAATATCTAGGGAATAAAGGGGTAAGCATGAGGGTTCTGGGCTGAAATTTAACATCCAAGGGAGAAATCAAATCAAATCGACTTCTGGATTCTTGGAATCCAAGATACATGACTATAGATAAGGACTTTGGGGTGAGTCAGGGTAGTTGAGGGGGCACCTGCAAAGAAGCAGACTCTCCAGAGGCCAGCGTGCAGCGCCATCTTGACCTCGGTGGTCTGGTTCTGCGGCAAAACGGTCCCCTCCTCCATGTACAGCCAGTAGTCTGTGCTGACCGCGATGCCCACAAGGAGCAGGCCGCAGGCACCAAACACGCTGCTCAGCAGGGTCAGGGCGCGGCTGCTGCAGTGACTCATCCTGAGCGGCGGGGGGCGCCCTGTGGGGCCTGCAGGATCAGAATCTATGGTAGAGAGTGGCCAGAGTTCCCAGACCCGGGCGGGCATCTGGGACATTAGCTCTGGTCAGAGACACAAACTCCAAAACCAAACTCTCAAGTCTGATTCTGTGCAATGGATAGCCATCCCAGCTCTGAAGTCTGAAAAGAGACACTAACTGTTGACTCCAGTTAACATATCGGGCTTCCCCAACCAATCACTGTGCTTTTGTCCTTACGGATGCAGATCTTCAACTTGAGACAAGACTTCCAGCCATAGTCTTTAGTCAGACCTGGAGATGATTCTTGACTCAAGTCACATCTTAGACTAGAAATCCCAAGTATCAGGATCTGATTAGATTATGAATTCTCAACCCAAGACAAAATCCCCCAGATCTAACTTCCTATGTTGGTTTACAAGTCCAATTTTAGAAGCCAGACCTTAGGAGAATCCTAAAGCTTTGAAGTAAGCCAGTGACTCAGAAACTAGCCTAATCAACAGCCTCAAATTTGAATCTAATAAGCCAACCCTGACTCTGCCCTGATTTAAATCCTCAGCTGTGAACACTAGACCCCTCCCAAAGGATCTGTTACCACATTTTAAGCAGAGCTAGAGTACCAGGCTTAGACACTGAAGGATGGACAACTTGATTTATTTGGAGATTCTATCACATGCCCCCAGCTTTAACTCTATGTTCTGACCTGGTATATTGAAATGTTTTCTTTAGAGCTGTCTCTGAATTACATCCAATAATCTCCAAAAGTAGGTCACCACTCAAGGCTCCCTAACCCCATAACCTGGACTCCCACACTTGACTTCAGGCCTACGTGAGACTTTGAGCAAAGTCCTTCTCCTGAGTTGATACTTTTGGATGCTTATTTTAACTGTTATGCTCAGTTGGTTGTTTTTTTTAAAATCTCCTCTTTGTGAGTGTGTGTGTGAGTGTGTGTGTGTGTGTGTGTGTGTGTCCATACATACATACATACATACATGTATGGGCATACATGTATGGCTGTCAGAGGACAACTTCAGGTGTCAGTCTCCTTCCACCTTGCATGAAATAGGGCCTCTTGTTTGCCCCTTCACATGCCAAGCTAGCTGGTATGCAAACTTGAACTAGATTCTCCTATCTCTACCTCCCTCTCACCATGGAAATTCTTCAGTTTCAGATCCATGCTACTATCCTTACATGGGTTCTAGGAATCGGAATTCAGATCCTCACACTTCTGTGCCTTATGCTTTCTACTTGGACCCATCTCCCTAACTTGGGATCAAATCAGTTGTACAATCTTAGACCCAGACCTAACCCTACCTAATCCAGGCATGCCCATGATCCTGGGGCTCTGGAATCTGTTCCCGGACATTGAAACCCAGAGATCTGAAGCTATGATCTGGATTTGAAACTCAAGAGCTAGAGCTGAGCCCCTCCAACCCAGCACCCCAACCAAAAAGCTCCAGTAAAACCAATGTCCCTCATCCAGCAAACAAGAAAACAGCACTCTGAATTGGCTTTCCAATCAGGAATTCCCCATACACCCCCATCCTCCAAATTCTGCCAGATTCTGGACCCTGATAGCCCATGCTAGAACTCTTCAGCCAGTAATATCTATGGCTTGTATTCTCCAAACAAGAAATACCTGGTCAGTGTATATCTGAGACCTCCCAAGTTCCAATGGGGAGCTTAGAAGTCCTAACTAGGGGGAGGTCCTGAATTTTTTCCCTATGTTTATATGCATTTATCATGTTTGTGTGCGTGCGTGCTTGTTTATGTGCATGTGTGTGATCTCCATGGCACTGGTGTGGAGGTACTTTCAAGAGCTGGTACTTTCTTCTGACTATGTGGGTCCCATGGATCTAACTGAGGTCATTAGGCTCAGAAGCAAACACCTTTACCAACTGAGCCACCTCAACAGTCCCCTAATTCTTTATCTACAATTCTTACACGACCACATCCCTACAAGAAGTCTCTCCTTGACACAAAATGTAATGATGAACCCTCAGGACTCACCTTGGTATCCTCAAACTATCAGCCAGAGAGTCCTCTATGACCAGACAGATACCCACCCACTTAAAAACAAAATCTGTGTAGGTGTGTGTGTGCATGTGGGTATGTTTAAGAGAATGTTCCCCAAGGCTAGAGGTGATGGTTACCTTAGAAGAAGCCAGAGATGATGGATCCTCTGGAACTAGTGTAAGAGATAATTGTGAATAACCTGACAGGGGCTGGGAACCAAACTCCAGTCCTCTGGAAGAGCAGCAAGTGCTCTTAACTTGGCCATCTCTCCAGCTCCCGCCCACCATCTTTTTCATTGTAAAGTTTGAGACAACTCCCCCAAACATTTCCCAAAGATGCAGTTAAGACACAGTACTTTACTTTGCTCAATCAGAATTCTGTGAGCTTTGGGATTCTACCTCATCCCAATAAAAATCATAGAATCAGAGTCACCCCCAACATCCTGGGACTCTTAGGTCCAGTACCCCTCACTTCCAACCCCAGCCTCATGGAGGACCCAAAGATCTAGATTTGACAGAGCTCTGTCTAGCTTTTCTTCCCATCCCCCTCCAGTGGCTCTGGGGCTTGACCGCCAGCTGCCTGCTCCGCTTCCAGGACTCAGCTCATACAAGCAATCACCCGGACTGTCTTGGTCTGGGTAGCTGACCTCAGCCTTCGGGTCTGCTTCTCCTGCTAGACTAGCAGTTGGGGAGCAGGACCTTTCCAATTCCCCTCACTTCTCACGTCCACCCCATTCTTTCTCAGGTCCAGTCATCTTCTTTCTACCTGACCCACACAGAGCTCTTTACTCTGCAGCCATTCTACCTCTGGGACACCCCCACCTCCACCAGCACCAGGCCTGGAATCTCCTTCTGATCCTTTACCCCGGCGTTTCCGCGATCTGGATATCTGAATGGCTTAAGTGCCATTCCTCAAAGCCCTAGTCCAAACTCCATCTCCCTTCGATATTCTTGAAGACCGCAACTCTCCGCTTTACTAAGGACCCTTTCCCAGACTCACAGCTTGCTCTTACCGGCCTGGGCCCTCCTCCTTCATCGTGACCCGCTTCCTCAAAGACCCCGCCTAAAGCCTGCCCAGTAGCGACGGTCTCTGAACTCGCAAACACCATGAGTTTGTTTTCTTATTCTCGGACCCTCGGACCCCAGGACCGCCGGCGTCCACCAGGCCCAAATGTTCCCCTATCCGCCAAAACCATCCCAAATCCAACATTGGAGCCCTCAGGATCCCATTCCTGGAGCCCCTCTAACCTCCCCGAGCCCCAACTCCGGCTGAGAGTGGTCTAGCTCGGAGACCCCCTTGCCTTGCCGGACCCTCCCCTCGCTCTTACCTCTTTCAGGGCTGGGCGGACGCTCCGGGCCGCGGGCCCCGCAGCCGCATGACCGGCCGCGCGGTTTTCCCCGGCCGCCGCTGCCGCCACCGGGGTCTCCGGTGCCCGCGCCCCCCGCCCCCGCCCCCGAGCCCGGCGTCCCGGCCCCCTCCCGGCCTCCCACCCCCCACCCCCCGCGCCCGCGGCCTCACTCAGCGGACGCAGCCGGGAGCAGGGACCGGCGGCCGCTCATTGGCTAATGCGGAGGAGGGGAGGGGCGGGGAGGGAGGGAGAAGGATGCAGAGAGGGAATGAGATGAGCCTTCAGGATGGGGGGGGGGGAGGCAGGGAGACAGGGAGGGAGAGAGAATAGAAACAGAGGCAGAGAGCCCGAGAAGGGCAGAGAGAGAGACAGAGAGAGACAGAGAGAGAGAGAGAGAGAGACAGAGAGACAGAGACAGAGACAGAGACAGAGAGAGAGAGAGAGACAGAGAGAGAGAGAGACAGAGACAGAGACAGACAGAGAGAGATTGAGATTGATTGATTCTGGAACTCACGAGTCCTGACAGACAGAAAGGGGAGACAGAGATGGAGTAGTTTCAGGTATCCCCACCCCCACCACTCCAGCGGCTCAGAGATTTTGAGGCCCTGGGAGTGGAGAAGTCAGAAAGCCCCAATACCCAGGCAGGGAGAGCTCAGAGGCCTTGGACCAAAGGAAACTGAAATCCAGGAACCTTAAGCTTGTAGGAGATGGGATGGAGGAGATAGAAAAATAGAGATAGATGAGAGAGAGAGAGAGAGAGAGAGAGAGAGAGAGAGAGAGGCGCAGACAGATAGATAGATACTTTCTGAGGAGAGCCCGCAGGGGCAAGCCAGGATGGGATGTCCCCTGGTGAGGACTGGGGATGTAGCCAGGCAAGGGGCGGAGCCTGGGGGTCTGGGCAGCTGAAGAAGGCGGGAAGGGGCGTCCCGGGCCGGGGTCCCTAGAGCAGCTGGCGGGCAGGCGCAGAGCAGAGCCGGGTCCTGCAGCCGCCGCGGAGCCGGGAGCGGGGCCAGCCCCCCCCCCGCCGTGATGTCAGCGGGGCCACTCTTAAAGGGGCAGGCCGCCCGCCGAGGGTCGAAACTTGGGCTGGGGCTTTCAGGAACGGGATAAGAGTACAGGAGGGGTGATACCAGAGAAAGGGGTAGCCTCAGCATCCAGATGGAGTGAGACTCGAAGATCTAGAGAAGAGGTGCCAGGCCTTCAAAGGAGCCTGCTAAGCTTTTGAGGTTCTGTCCCCTCCAAACACACTGACAGGCACACCATTCCGTCTTGCCCGATCCAGAGACTACATTCCCCATCAGCCCTGGCGGCCAGAGGCCAGCACCTGGGGTTGGGGGCAGGGTCTTCTGCGATGTCTGCTGGGAAACGTAGTCTATCTTGATTGGCCCCTTCCACTCCCTGCTCCCCTCCACACATACTTGCAAAGTGGGTCAGGGGAGAAAGAGGCCGGGAGGACGTTTCTGCCTGTCTTCTGCCTTGCTAACTGGTTTCCAAGCTCCCAGGTTCTGGTTCTCTCTCCTTTTATAACACAGGGTCCTTCCGATCATGTCTGTCTCTCCACAGGAGGCCAGCTTTTCATGTCCCTTCCCAGGACTTGTCTAGATTCTGGTGTGTGCTGTCTGTGTGTGCACTTAGCTCTGGATGAATATGAGCATGTGGTAATTGAGTGGAGGACCAATCACTTGCTGACACAATGGTCAAGGGTTATTCATTGAGTATGATACCAATGTGGTCATATTGATCTCTGAAACAGCTTGAACGCCTCTCTCAGGCCGAAGTTGTCTTCTCTGTCATTTTACAGGTCTGTGCATTCTCTCTCCACTACCCCCCATGTTTGTTTCTATGTACAGCCGGCCCACCTCCGCACCCACTTCATCCCCCAAGCTTTACGAGAAAACATCCAAACATTTTAGCATCGGCATCCCAAATTTATTCTCCAGCAGCTGTGTCTGGGTGGGAGAGGATAAAGGAAGGGGGTGGGGGATGAGAAAGTCCCAGAAAGTGGCAGGCACTGCGGAGGACAAGGGGTGTGTGTGTGTGTGTGTGTGAGAGAGAGAGAGAGAGAGAGAGAGAGAGAGAGAGAGAGAGAGAGAG
>JADRCH010000849.1:736215-746686 GCA_019843965.1 Rhynchomys soricoides | reverse complement strand
AGAGAGAGAGAGAGAGAGAGAGAGAGAGAGAGAGAGAGAGAGAGAGATATTCCGACCAAGGCTGGAGCCATGCACAGGACAGGTGAGCAGTGAGGGGTTCTGGAACAAGTCTAGAACAAAAGCTGACTGAGAAAAGTCGGGGAAAGAATCCTCCGTACATGCCAGGAATCCCCAGAGCGTGGAAGGGAGGGAGGCCTGGATTGCGGAGCCCAGCCTCCCACTTAACTCTACTACTGAAGAGGAGGTGGGAGGGGCCTTGAAGGATGCGGGGAGCGGATATGGAATCTTAGTCTGGAGCAGGCAATCTCATGAGACTTCCCCCCTGGGTGGTGTAGGGAGAGAGAGGGCATTAAACTACCAAGATACAGTCTAGAACCCAACACGGAGTGGGGTTCTGGGAAGAGTTGGAACAGCATCCAGATGTTGGGGGTGGGGAAAAAATAGGGCTCAGCACAACGGAATCTAGAACACAGAAAGGCTCTAGAGACTGTCTGGAGTTTAAAATGACAGCAATGCTGGGGAACAGCGTCTAGAACCCGTTGGGGTGCGTGAAAGAGGCCAGAAGGCTGGGTGGGGTAAGAGACCTAGAACTCGGACTAGAGGCGGGGGTGGGGGTGGATGAATGTTACAGCCGGCTTGGCGGAGGGAATACTGGGGACACCTAGCGGCAGCAGGTGAGATTACATGACAGGCACGGGCACAGGGCTTGTGGGGCTGCGGGCATCTGGGTGCACGAAGTCCGGGTTCACATAAGTAAAGCCCTGGAAATCAGCTTGGTCGATGCTGGCTAGGACCAAGCGGTCTGGCGGGGTCAATGCTGGCGCCGCCCGCGTGAAGAACTTGTCAAAGTTTTCACCACTGCGGCCACACTGCGATACGAGTGAAAGGACAATTAAGCCCTGATCATCACAATCTATGCCCTTCCTTTGGTCTCTGTTCATCCTTTGAGGAGCATCTCTGCAGAAGGGTCCCCCCCACCTCCACATACAAGTATGGAAGCTCGGGAGCCCCAACTTCCAGGACGGAAGTTGGGAGGGCAACTGACCGGACGTGGTCTGAAAGGAGGTGCAATTTCCAGTCTCTCCAACCTCTCCCAATCGATCCAGCGGAAAAATCCGTGAGCTCGGATGGTGGGTTCCCCATCTGGCCCTGAGCCCAGGCGCTTTCCTGGGTGCTTGGTCAGGAACTGTGGAAAGCACACAGAGAGTGCCTGTCAGATAGCTCAGTGAGTAAAGGCACTTGTCACCATGTCTGATAGATGACTCGAGATGACTCGTTGGAAAAGGAAAAATAACTCTTCAACATTGTCCTCTGAACGCCACATCTATGTTATGATGCATGTGTGCGCATGCGCACAAATGAATCAATAGATTAAAAATTCAATTTAAAGTGCTTTTAAAAATCAAGTGTGTTGGTATAAGGGTCAGAGAAGGGGGAAATGGAGACATAGGAAAAATCCAAAAAAGGAGGAAGGAGAGAGGAAGAGATGAGGAGAGCTGGAAGATCTCCTATAGGCCATGAACTTTCTTCTGTATCAACCGAGGAAGAAGAAACTGAGGCTCACAGTTTGGATGATTCATCAAGACCCATGAAGAACATGTCATGGGAATTAGGGGTAATCTGACCTACCCCGCTCTAGAAAGACAGGCCTTGCCCTTTTGACATTTCCTACAGTGGGCCAGAGTGAGGCAGAGGCCGCTCTTGGTCTGGGATGACAACAAGGTAGCAAACTATTGTTCAAAACGACTTTTGCAGGAGAGGGTTGTAGTAGGAAGGTTCAAGTGACAGGAGCCTTTTTCTAAAAGAGATGGCCACCGGAGGTATAGGGGTGTGGATCTGAGAAAGCTGGAAGTCGGGGCTCTCACCCCTTTGCAGATAGCCACAGCTTCCCGGGAAAGTGACTTGGGATAGGTGACAGTTTGTTCCATGATGGCTTGAAACAGCTCCTCCTCGTCTTCCCCATCAAAGGGTGGCTTTAAAAGAGGAGGCAGAATTCAGTCAGAGACTTGAGAGGCTGCCTTTCCCAAACCTGCATCCCTTCAGTACTCACTTCAAACAAATGCATCCTGACAATGTATCTCCCCACCCCACCCCTATGGCCAACTGCCTTGGATAAAAGCAAGAAAACTATTCCATTTCCATCTCTAATTCCTTATCATATATGCCCTAGTTCTGTGCATCACTCTACTGTCTGGCTGTCTTCTTCTGCTGTGTAAATCACTGGCAATATGGGGGAGGGAGATGCAGGAAAGACTGGAAATGATTATTCTCACTGAATAAGTGGCTTAGACTTCCTTGGTTAGGAAAGGCAATACAATGTTAAGTTTGTGTTTGGTTGTTTGTCTGTTTGTTTGACAGGGTCTTATGTAGCCCAGGCTATAACCGCCAAAGATGATCCTGAACTCCTGATTCCCTTATGTCCAACTCCCAAGTGCTGGAGTTACAGGCACCCAATACCACATACAGTTATCTCTTTTATTTAAAAAACATCTTTCCAGCCGGGTCGTGGTGGCGCACGCCTTTAATCCCAGCACTCGAGAGGCAGAGGTAGGCAGATTTCTGACTTTGAGGCCAGCCTGGTCTACAGAGTGAGTTCCAGGACAGCCAGGGCTACACAGAGAAACCCTGTCTTGAAAACAACAACAACAACAACAAAAATCTTTCCATGTGCATACTTTGGCTATCACACTATTCTAGCCATTGCCGATACGGTTCAGGCTGCTAAAGAGGTTCACAAGGAAAAGGAACAAAAACCAAAACATCGCTGTTAAAACAATGCTTCAGGACCGTGGACAGCGCCATGCCCTCCTGGCTTCCTGGCAGGCGAGCATGTTTTCTTAGACTGGACTACCTTTCCATCCTGTTCCTTCTAGAATAATGCCGCATTAAAAGGGACAGCCGGCTCTATGTGGCCATTACCTAAGCCAACATTCTGTACTTTGCCTTACCTGTCCTGCCAACATCTCATAGAGCAGGACCCCAAAGGACCACCAGTCGACAGACTTCCCGTAGGGCTGATAGGCAATGATCTACAAGAGGAAGAGAAAACAGAGTGTGTGACAATTTTTGGAGGCAGGGTCTCATGTGGTTCAGGCTAGCTTTGAACTAACTGTGTGTCAGAGGATGACCCTGAACTCTTTATTCTCCTGCCTCCACTTCCGGAGTGCTAGGAATACAGATGTTAGTTTTTTAAGGTTACAGGATACCTGTGGCCTCTCTCTCTGGATCCTGACCCATTTCAAGAACTTTCCACTCTGACTATTTTAGTAAGAGCTCCACACTTTGGAAAATCCAGAAAACAATGTTTATATACTCACAAGCTTCCTTAACTGTCAATATATAAAGTCCATGTAAGGGCCAGCAAGATGGGAGCAGGTTAAAAAGCCTCTTGACACACAAAACCTGATGACTGGAGTTCAATTCCTAGGACTCACATAGTGGTAGGAGAAAACTAATTCCCTAAAGTCGTTCTCTGACCTCAGTATGCAAGCTGTGACACACACACACACACACTCAAGGATGCACGATGTTTTTTTTTTTTAAAGCAGAGAAAAATTAAATTAGACTCCATAAAATTTTTCTCTGACCTCCACATACATGCTATGGCATGTGTGCCCATGAATGCACAAAATAATAATAAATTTAATAATATTTTAAAGCCTATCTGAGGATCAAGTCATAAGTACTACCCATGTAGAATATTTGCGTAACCACACCTTCTGTTTGAATGCTAAGGATACAGAGCTAAATCTTTTTCTTTGTTTTTTCTTTTTTTGGGGGGGGAGGGTGGTTGAGACATGGTTTTTCTGTGTAACATAATAGCTCTGCCTGTCCTGGAACTTACTCTGTAGATCAGGCTGGCCTCAAACTCACAAAGATCTGCCTGCTTCTACCTACCTTCTGCGTGCATCACCAGGCTTGAGCAAACCTAATTTTAAACACATTTTCTTTATTAATTTACTGAGAAAAATATATGTTTCTCCTGTGTAGAAGAAAAGACTTGTTCAGGAGCCAATTGTTTGCTTCCAGTGTGTGGGTGCCTGGGGTAAAACCCAAGTGATCAGTCCCGGCAGTAACTACATTAACCACCTGGGCCATCTGGCTGACCCTCGGATGAATTTTAAAGGCCAGAGAAACATTTCTTGTGACAAGACCTCATGAACCCAAGTTGGCTCTCTATGTAGACAAGGATGACCTTGAACTTCTGAGCATCCTGCCTCCATCTCCTGCATGTTAGAATTACAAGAGTGAGCCATCATACCTGATTCGATTATTTTCTCATTCCTTTTATTTTCTGGTTTTCTCTCAAGACAGAGTCTCACTAGATATCTCTAGCTATCCTCACCCAAACCGGAGATTCTCCCAGTTCAGCCTAATGAATGCTGAAACAGGAGATTCTGTGCTGAACAGAACCCTGGCTGTCCTGGACTGTCTTTGTAGACCAGGCTGGCCTCCAACTCACAGAGATCCACCTCCCTCTGCCTCCTGAAGTGCTGGGATTAGGGTGTGTGTCACCATACCTGACTGAGACAAGAGACTCTTAAGCCTGAAGAATTCTAGCCTCAATAACCCAGAGTGAGAGTCAGGATTATATGTGTATTTTTTCTACCTTGTGGCAGTGAGTTCAGATTACCAGGAAGGTTTTTTAACCAGTGACATTGATTACTTGGGTCCTAGCACTGATCTATGGTAAAGATGAAGAGACAGCACCCCTACCGAGTACAATGGCCTCCACAGCTTAGTAAAGCCAGTGTAGGCATCTACTCCACTACAGTATGAACCTTCAGAATATTAGCTCCAGCCTCTAACACCATTGAAAATATCTGAGGGTCAGCCGGGCAGTGATGGTACCTCCCAGCACTCTCAAGGCAGGAAGATCTCTGTGGGTTTGAGGCAAGCCTGGTCTACATAGTAAGTTCCAGGACAGCTAGAGCTGTCACAGAGAGAAGCCCTGTCTCGGAAAACAAAACAAATGGGGGGGGGGGGTAAGAAAGTAAGGGTGTAAAGAAAGAAAATATCCAAGGATCAGTTTTCTGCTCCTCTGGGAAGTTCAAGTGTCTAATCTCAGAATGTCAGGAGGCTGATCTACTTACACTACAGAACCATGGGTAAGTTGAAGGCCTGTGCTCAGCCCCCAATATTAAGAGAAAATAGTACGAGGTGCACAGGCTTGCGGTAGAGCTGAGTAAAGTGCTTCCTCCCCCAGGAGACATGAAAACCTGGGCCTGAACACAGTAACACAGAAAGCCAGGTATTCTGTCAAATGCCGGCTGTTGTCCCAGCACTACGGAGATGCAGGCAGAAGGACCAGAAGGTCAAGGCCATCGTCCTTTACACAGTGAGTTCAACGCCAGCCTGGAATACACGATACCCTGCCTTAAAAACAGGAAGAGGACCGAAGGGATGGCTCCGTGATTAAAATTCCACATAACTATAAGAGCTGGCATTTGGATCCCCAGAACCCACAGAAATGCCAGGTGGGTGTAGCAGGCCACCTGTATTCCAGCCTCAGAAGGAGGGGTAGAAGATCCTTAGTGCAAGTTAGCTAGGGAGATCAGCACATCAGCAAGCTCTGGGTTTGACTGAGAGAATTTACCTCAATGAATAAAACAGGAGGGTGGTACAGGATTCCCTGGGCCTCCACATGCATGCATGAATGTGCCCACACATGAAAATATGCACACACATACGTACATACATATACACACACACACACGTAAAAATCAACAACTAAGCACCATGTACTGCTTATCAATGAGCTGCCATTCAATTCTGTACAAAAGGGTAAGCCCCACCCAACCAGCATACAGAAGACACAAAGCCTCACAGTAGGCATAGTGTTCTCAGGCCTGCCCACTCAAAACACACTGGAAATAGTCTCCACCTTCTCCACTTTGGAATAGTGTGTGTTCTACTCACACTCCTACAAGCCAATCTTACTCCGTACACTATTCATCCTCAAGTCCTGCTTGCTTTACCCATTTATGGTAGGCAGATCTAGCCCACTGTGAGTGGCACCATTCCCTAGGTAGGGAAGCCTGGAAGGTATGAATGGTATGGCATGTGTGAGCTGAGACTAAATGCACATGGCAGTCCGCTGCTTTCTTCTCTCACCATGATAGGACCAGTTCCTTGACTTCAAGTGCTCAGCATATAGCTCTCCCCGCTCAGGGCATTGGTGGAGACTACCATAGGTGGGAGCTGGTAAATCACCCACAAAATTAAGGACAAGCCTTGCCTACTATGACTACAAGACAATTGCACCCACTGAGAGATGCCCACAGAGCAGCAGGCTCCGGGTTACCTCAGGTGCTATGTAGTCCGGGGTCCCACAGAAGGTGCGAGTTGTTGACCCAGGGAAGACATTCTCTTTACACATGCCGAAGTCTGTGATCTTGATGTGTCCTTCAGCGTCCAGCATCACATTATCCAACTTGAGGTCCCTGGAGGATGAGAGTACAAGGAAGGACAGTGTGGTGGTTAGCTTTCAATGTCAGCTTAATATAATCCAGTATCTCCCAGAAAGAGGGATTGTCTGGATCAGGTTGGCCTGTGGGCAAGTTTGTCCAGGACGTTCTTCATTACTTTAATTGAGGTAGGTAGACCTAGTCTACTGTGGGTGTCTTGCCTAGTCTACTCCCCAGGCAAGAAAGCTTATGGACTATGTAATCTGAGCACTAGTTTCATGAATTAATCCATTGCTCTCTGCTCTTTGTTTTGAAGCAGGGTTTGTCTGTGTAGAGTTAGCAGTCCTATAACTTGCTCTGTAGACCAGGCTGGCTTCGAGCTCAGAGATCCACCTGCTTCTCCCAAGTACTGGGATTAAAGGTATGAGCCACCACTGCAGATCATGTTCTCTGTTCTTCACTGTGGATGTAAATAGCGTCTTCAAGTTTATTTTACTTTGACTTCCCCTCAATGATGGAAACTGTGAGCCAAGGCAAATGCTTCCTCCCTTTGGCTGTTTTTGTTGTTGTTGTTTTGGGTTTGGTTTGGTTTTTGGTTCAAAAAGTAAGTGTGTGTGTGTGTGTGTGTATGTGTGTCCAGGTGCCTGGGGTTGGGTATAAACATGGATGTCATATCTCCAGGAGCTGGCATTACAGGCAGTTGTGAGCAACCTAGTATGGGTGCTGAGACCCAAACTTTGGTCCTCTACAAGGGCAGCATCCAACCTTGCTGAAGTCATCCTTCCAACCCCCTCGTAGTGTACTTTAGCACAGCAATAGGAAACAAAACCAGAGGCAACAGCACTCAACAATCCAGAGCTGTGTGTTGGAATCCCATCCCCTACAGGGACCTATTTCCCTCTCCAGAAATTGTTGGGGCTACTGACCTGTAAATGATGCCCTGGTTGTGAAGGAAGAAGAGGCCTATGGCGATTTCCGCCGCGTAGAATCTGGAGGAGCACGTGGCACGTTAGAAGGTCGGGATCATTCCCCCCACCTCCCACGCTCTTCACCACTGCTGAGACTTACGCTGCGTGGGGCTCCTTAAACTTGCCCAGTTGCTGAATGTGGTACATTAAATCGCCCCCAGTGACATACTCCATCACAAAATACAGGCGGTCCTGAGGAGGAGTGGGTGGCTTAGTGACAGGGACACACCCGCACCTGAACAGAAAAGCTTTTTTCTTTTCTTTATTTTTCTTTTCTTTCTTTCTTTTTTTTTTTTTTTCTTTTTGGCTTTTCGAGACAGGGTTTCTCTGTGTAGCCCTGGCTGTCCTGGAACTCACTTGTAGACCAGGCTGGCCTCGAACTCATGAATGCATGTATGTGTTATGTGGGGGGAGGGGGGGTTCAGAAGACATACAATGCCCATCTCTCCCACTCTGCCTTATTTTCTTGAGACAGGGTCTGTTAGTGAACCCAGAGTTAAGGTGACAATCAGTAAAGACCCCATGACACTGTTTCCATTCCTACCCACAGCACACTGGTGTTGTGAGTATTCATAAAGCCACATCTGGCTTTTTACATGGGTGATGGGGATTCAAACTCGGGTCCTCAGGTGTTCTTACCCACTAAGGCATCTCTCTCGCTCTGATTATTATTATAGTCGCTTACTCTGTGGGCCAGGTTAAGCTCAAGCTCGTGGCAATAATCCTGCCTCTGCCTCCCAAGGGCCAGAATGACAACTATGTGCCACTACTCGGTTTTTGCTCAGACCAAGGAAAATGAAGTCATGCCCTCTCTGAGCCCTGAGGATTCTAACTTCTTGTACAATCCCTCAGTCTCAGGGAGATACTCTTTTATGACTCATCCTTCGGTCAGAATGCAAAAGTGATGAGCTCACCCTGGAAGCCCAG
This sequence comes from Rhynchomys soricoides, assembly GCA_019843965.1. Taxonomy (NCBI): domain Eukaryota; kingdom Metazoa; phylum Chordata; class Mammalia; order Rodentia; family Muridae; genus Rhynchomys; species Rhynchomys soricoides. The sequence continues at coordinate 738,384 of JADRCH010000849.1, read as the reverse complement.
TCATTCTTGCCATGTCCAGTTAGAAGAAGACATTCCTAGGAGCTGGGGACAGTGTTTGGTTAGAGATTGCTTGTCTAGCTTGCCTAGCTTACACAAAGCCCTGGCTTTGATCCTCAGCATGGCGCAAACTGGTTCATCCTCAACCAAAAAAGGGGGGGGGGGAGGAAGAAAAGGAAAGAAAAGATTTACATTTACATCTAAGTCATTAGACTCAAAACCACAGAACACTAACTCCAGGCGTTGGAAACTGAGCTCATAGGAATCACAAAGGTTCTGACCATACCTACTCAGATCCCAAGCTCTGGCTGTACCCCCCAAACAGCACCAGCATCCCCACCACACTGGATCCTCCTGTATGCCACATTTATTCATTTTTAAACTTAAATTTAACATTGTTTTGAGTTACGTATTTGTGGGGGACTTATATGTGCATGTGAGTAGAGGTATCCTTAGGGACCAGAACATGAAGTCCCCTGGAGCTAGAATTACTAGTGGTTATGAGCCACAGCACATGGGTGCCAGAGAACCAACTCAGGTCCTCTGCAGGAGCAGAATGTTCTTCTCACTACTTAGCCACCGCCCATTCATTTTGTTTTGTTTTGTTTTATTGAGACAGGGTCTCACTATATAGCTCTGGCTGACCTGGAACGTGCTCTGTAGAGCAGGCTGGTCTCTAACTCAGAAAGAACCACCTGCCCCTGTCTCCTGAGTGCTGGGATTAAAGGTGTGTACCATCACTCCAAGACTTATTCATTTATTTTAGGAATTTCTTTGTGTTTGCATACAAGTGTGATTACACACTGCCTATGGAGTGTGAGATGGTATGAGCCCAAGCATCCCATGTGATGATCTCTTATTGCCTTGAAACAGGGTCTTTCACTGAACGGGATGCTCACCAAAATGACAAGGCTGGTTATCCAGAGAGCTCTTGGGACCTACTCGTCTCTGAGCCCCAATGCTGAGGTTACAGAACACACGGCCAAGTCTGGCTTCTTAAGCGAGGGCTGGGATTCCAACTCGGGCTCTCATGATTCTGAGCTAGGGCTCTTACCTGCAGGCTCATCTCAGCTCTGACCACACCCTGACTTCTAAAGTGTGCCCCCACCCCTCCTTCCTCACCGGAGTCTGAAAGGTGGAGTGAAGCTGCGTGAGAAAGTGTGGCCGGCCTCCAGGACCTCGGCCTCCCAATGCCAGGACGCGCTTCTCCACGAGGGTGCAGTCTACATCGTCATCCTGGACGATGACGTCCTTTTTCAGTATCTTGATGGCATAGAGTTCATCGGAGCCTCTGCGCTCTGCCAGCATCACCTGCAGACAGAGGTTCGAAAGGGGCGGTCCGTTTGAGAAACTTTGTCAAGGGAGGGATGTGTGGTGAAGTCAGTAACAACTTCCACTACAAGGGTCCTAGGGATCAAACTCAGGTACTCTGGTTTGGTGACGAGTACCTTTATTGGCTTTACCATCTCGGTGGCAAGTGCCCTTACCCGCTGAGCCATCTTGCCATTGAGACGTTTACAGCGGTACTCCAGGTACTCCAACTTAACCTAACTCCATTTAGGGACGCAGGAGCCCTCAGTTGAGTCACCCACCCAAACTTCCTGCTATTCCTCTTAAGGAATAGCAATCCAACCTCTCTGCAGAACATCTCCCATCCCCCAAGAACACCAGAAATCTGACCTTCCCAAAACTGCCTTTCCCCAGAACCATGAGGAAGCTGAAATCAGAGATGTGCAGGCGTCCTGGGCCGGCACCGAAGAAGCATCTCTTGGAGTCCGTGGGACTGGGGGATGGAGAAGGGATGGGGGAGGAAGAGGGGCCCATCCTCACTCTCTGTGAGAAAGGAGAGAGGGAGAGAGAGAGAAGAGAGAGATCCAGAGACAGTCAGAATCTGGAGATGTTCCTAAGAGGCACAGTACTCCCCCCCACCAAAGAAATGAAAAAAACAAAGGACCAAGAGAGACAGATGGAGAGAAAATGGCACTGTCTCCATTCTATACTTGGCTTAAGGACTATCTTTGGCTAGGCTCACCTGTAACCCCAGCAATAGGGAGCCTGAGGCAGGAGGATGGAGAGTGTAAGGTCAGTACAAGCTATACAGGAAGACCTTGTCTCTGAAAATGAGAGAGGGAGGGAGGGAGGGAGGGAGGCAGAGAGAGAGAGAGAGAGAGA
>JADRCH010000849.1:695996-733490 GCA_019843965.1 Rhynchomys soricoides | reverse complement strand
ACTGGGGGATTCTAGTCAAGTGCTCCACCATTGAGCCACACACACCCCCAGCCCCTTACTGGGGATTCTCGGCAGGTGCTCTACCACTGAGCCACGCCCCCAGCCCCTCACTGGGGGATTCTAGTCAAGTGCTCCACCATTGAGCCACACACACCCCCAGCCCCTCACTGGGGGATTCTAGGCAGGGGCTCTACCACTGAGCCACGCCCCCAGTCCCTCACTGGGGGATTCTAGGCAGGTGCTCTACCGCTGAGCCACGCCCCCAGCCCCTCACTGGGTCTTCTAGGCAGGTGCTCTACCACTGAGCCACGCCCCCAGCCCCTCACTGGGGATTCTAGGCCGGGGCTCCACCATTGAACCACGCCCCCAGCCCCTCACTGGGGATTCTAGGCAGGGGCTCCACCATTGAGCCACGCCCCCAGCCCCTCACTGCTAAGCTATAATTTCAGACTCCTTACCATTCCCTTTTACTTTTTCATTCAGAGACGGGGCCTAAGTTGCCCAAGCTATCTTTGAACTAATTCTACAGCTCAGGCTGCTGTTGAACTCACTCTGAGGATGGCAAGCCATGATGCCTTCAGAGTAGCTGGGATTGCTGGCCTGTACTACCAGGCCAGGCTTGATCTATTTTATATCATGCCTTACACCATAGGTGAGTTGTCTGAAGGAAGGACTGTTCCGTCTTGTTCTCAGTTGCATAGAGATCCCTGTGACTAGACCCTTCCCTTGGACACAGAGATGTGCTATCTTTTGAAACAGCAAAGGAGGGCTATTTACTGCCTCCCTCCCTCCTCTTCTTCTGTTCTTCCCTCCTTCCTTCCTTCCATCTGCCCTCTCTAGAAGTTGTCCTAACTCTCAGGCTATGCTGGCTCCCTGGTGCCTGAAACTATTTTCACCATCAAACACATTTCTGTTCTGATGTCTCAGGCTGCTTCCTTCATTAGAGGAGAGCCCCAGGGAACGGCCTGATTCTATGCTGGCACCATGCTTCAGGAAATAGTGTTCAGTGAGGGGGCGTGAATGGAGACAACAGTGTCCTGTCCACAGAGAAACAGCAAAGCTCAGGGGGCAATGCAAAGAGAAGCCTTCACTGTCCACTCACTCTTGACAGAATAATGCCTCCTGCAGGCCTTTGAGATTCCCTGAGGTACCCGGAATTGAGCTCAGATACCTATGATAGTAGCCCTGTCTCACACGATCACTGACTTTATTCAACAAACGAAATGTAAGTGCTCAATAAATGTGTTCAGAATTGAAGGTAGGAATTTGGAAGATGCATCCAAAGATATCTAAATGATACTCACCTCATACAATTCCAAGGGGTAATTACAGGCCTGGAGGAAAAGAAAAGCCACAGTCAGGACCCCTTGAAAGATTGGTAATCGCCCTATAGCAAAGGCCCACAAGGGCCCTTCACACCCCAAAGCTATGGGGATAGAGAACTACAATTCCCATGAGACCCTGTGGCCTAGACCCATAAGAGTTGAGGAGGGAGCCCTGGAGTCTTCTGGGAATTGTAGTCCCAGTACCAGTGGTCTACGGGGATAGAGGGCAAAAGCCAGCTCTTTAGTTGGGAAAGCTGGGCTGGGCTCCCCTGGGGAAGCCAGTCAGTCGGTCAGGGTACCTCGAACTTCTGGAGGAGGCTGCAGTTGTCAGCATCGGCCACCGGTACATTGTAATACTCGCCCTCCTCCTGGTTCAGTAACTTGTACCTGACATACAGACGGAGACCAGGGCCGGGCAGGGATGGGAGAAGCAGGGCACCCATGGGAGAGGCAAAGACATCCAAAGGGAGGTAAGTGACACAGAAAGACCGACACAGAGATGGAAAGAGAGAGAGAGAGTGAGATAAGAAGAGAGGGGAAAGGCGGGAGAGGAGAGAAGAGGAAGCAGAGGAGGAAGAAGAGAAAGAGGGGAGCTATGTTGGAAGGTAAAGGGGGAAAGATGGTGGCCTAAGAGAGACCACATATGGAGGGAGAAGGTGACACGCCAGCCCAGCCTTGCTCCTCACCATCCATCCACAGGGGCCTTGAGTAGCTCTGAGACACCAAAGGACATGGCACCCATGAAGTCATTTCGGGAAGTCCTATCCCAATCCCACACCTCCACACTGAGCCGGCGCTCCACATCCCCTGGCTTCAGGTTGCTGTGGGAAGGGTAGGAGCAGAGTGAGGAGCCAAGGTCATGGCTTTCCACTTCCTCACCCCAAACACCTCTGACCTCCAGAAAGGCTCCCCACTATGGCAAATTGGGCAGTCAGAGATTATAAATATAACTATCACGAGCTCCCTCCATTCCCCCCGCATTCTGGGCCCCTTCTCGCGGTCTCCTGGTTCTTTTTTCTCTTTGAGTTTCCGTATTCCTGTCCTGGCTTTTCGCTCTGACCTTATCACTTTCCTGCCACCCGCCCCTTCTCCCTTCCTCTTCCACCCCTCCCTTCTCTCCTCATTTCTTCCTCTTCTCCCCTCACTTATGCCCTCCCTCCTTTTCTTTCTCTTGGCTTGTTTGTTTATCTGAGACAGAGTCTCTCTGTGTAGTCTGGGCTAGCTTCGAACTTGCCTCAGCCCCCAAGTTGCTGCCTTTGCAGGCATGCACGACAATGCCCAGCCTCTTGTTGGTTTTCTCTCCCTACATAATTGCCTCTGCCTGCCCGCCCCTGTCCTTCTCTTCCTGGGACACTCTACTCCCTTTCCCTTTTCTTCTTCTGGACTCTTCTCAGAACCTTCTTTTCTCTTTCCTGTTCTCCTCATTTATTCTGAGCACCTATCTGAATATCCACTTGTCCATCAGCTTGCTCTCTCAATCTCTGTGTGTTTCCTTAGGACCATTTTGCCTGCACATGCCTATGCAGCACAGTGTGCCTGATGCCTGTAAAGGCCAGAAGAGGGCATAGGGTCCTTTGCAGCTAGTGTTACAGGTGGCCATGCCTTGCAGGTGTTAGGATCTCAAGTCCCCTTCAAGAGTAGTAGTCACTCTTAACTACTGAGCCACCTCTCCACTCCCTCTGTCTACTTCTTGAGAGTCCTGTCTTTCTAGTTCTCTGCCTGTCCTCTGATCTCATTCTGACGAGCAGGGCACACTGAAGGGAAGTAAATACCAGAGAGACCAGAAGTCTCTCAGCTCCTGAATCCCCATCCCTCTCTCAATCTTCCCATTCCTGTCTCCCACCTTCTCCTGCCTCTTATAGAGATGTCCTCCATCCTTACACACACCCCTCCCTGACACCCTGGGCTCATGTATGACTAAGACCCTCAGATCCTTCTCTCACAGCCCCAGAGCTCACAACACGAAGGTCTCATTCCACACGGGATTCAGTGTGGCTTTCACGGTCTTTGTCTTCTGTTTTGTCAGGTTCCGAGGGTCCGGGATGAGCTTCAGTTTCACATAGGGATCAGACAGGCCATTGGGGTCCATAGGAATGAGGTTCCGGGCCTCACCAACTGAAGGTAGAAGGCAAGGAAGGATGACTTGAGTTAGAGACCCAAGAAATAGCTCTCAGCCTTCCCATAGCCAGGAGTCAAGAGCTGGGAATCACAGCCAGCAAGATGGCTCAACTGGTAAAGGCGCCTACCGCCAATCCTGATGAGCTGACTGGTATGGGAAAAATGACTTCCCTGCCAGTTGTCTTCTGACTTTCATACATTCGCTGAGAAACAAAAGTGTGTGTGTGCACACGCACACACACACATGGGTAGATAAATAAATGTTAAAAATAATAAGGGGCTGAAGAGATGGCTCAGCCATTAAGAGCACTTGGTTTTCAAATGCCTGAGTTTGATTCTCAGCACCTACATGATCATCCACAATCATCTATAACTCCATTTTTTGGCCTCTAGGGGCACCAATTACGAACATGATGTTCACCCATACTCACACAGAAAATAATCAATAGATCTAAAAATAAAATAAAAAAACAAAGAATTCAAGATCAGTCTCCACTATCTGTGATTTATCTTTCTATCACCTATATCCAGGGCATAAGGCCTGTTGCATGGGGCATGTGCTCAGAAATCAGACTAGGTATCTTTTTCTGCCACTAGGACTAAGGAGTCTGGAGTCTGACTCTCTTGGGTAAGTCAGATCTTGACTCTCTTCCTACCTTCTCAATGACCACTAATTGGAAATCTAGAGTGGGGGTGGAGGTCAGTGCTAGAGAGATTGATAAGCACGATGAATTCCAAGGTTTAATCTCCAGTACTAGGGGGGAAAAGCTTAGCATGGCTAGAAACCCAGCATTTGGGAAGTAGGGGCAGTCAGGCCACCAGCTTGAGACCAGTCTCTGCTACATATCCAGTTTGAGGGCAGCCTGGCTATATGAAACCATATCTGAAAGACTAAGGCTGAAGGCAGATCTTCTGCTAGAAAGGGAGTGAATAGAGCCCAGACACCGGATTGGGGATGGAGTCAGGGATGTAGGCTGTGGTCTGTAGGGTGTATGCATCCTGGTTCCTGGTATGGAACACCTTGGATGAGCTCAGTCAGCCTCAGTTCCGGGCTGGGGCGTGGCTAGTGAGGAGGCACAGCCTCACCAGTAATATGGATCTCATCTGACGTCGGAGCCCGGATTTCCAGTTGCAGACGTCCACGGCGCTCTGTGTGGTCCACACCACAAAGAGAGGGCACACTGCGCACACAGCGTCGGTGCACATTCATCTCACAACCTGGTGGAACAAAACTGGGGATAGCATTTCAAGCCCAGGCCCTCACCAACCCCACCTTAAACCTCCCCTCAACCTCAGACATTGCACTGTGGTTGAAGGATAGCGCCCTCTAGCGTCTGATCTGGGCTGGGGCAGCAGACATTCTGTGGGGCACACTCACAGGAACATTTCATGCCCTGGTGCACCAGCCCGTAGAGGAGGGAACCACAGTGGTCGCAGAAGGTGGGACTGCTGTAGCTGTGCAGACGGAACTTGTGCTTGTTGCGAGGATCCTAGGGAGCAGAGAAGATTCATTTAGGGACGTAGGGGCTGGGGGAAGGAACCTAAAACCCTGAGAGAGGTGACTATTAAAACAATTTATTATTAATTTTGTGTATGCGTGTCTGCATGTGAGTGCAGTTGCAAGTAGAGGCCAGAAGAGGGCATCAGATCCCCCGGAGCTGGAATTACAGGAAGTGTGAACATAGGTGTTGGAAAGTAAATTAAGGTCCTCTGGAAGAGAAGCAAGTGTTCTCGTGTTCTCAGCTGCTGAGCCATCTCTCCAACCTTGGAACTTTTGGTTTTTAGTTTTAGACTTTTGAGACAGGGTCTCATTTAGTCCACTCTGGCTTCAAACTCAAAATGTAGTGAAGGATGACTTTGAGCTCCTGATCCTCCTGCCTCCGACTGAGATTGTGGGCATGGACCACCATGAGTGGCGTAGAACTACCAAGAGAGAAATGTCCCCAGCTGGAGAGAAGCCCTTTAGTTTTTCTTCCTTTGGCCTTGCTCGCTGTCAGCTGTCTGCTCTAGCTCACTCCATTCAGTGTACACACTTTCACTGAGACCCTGCTGTATGATGGGCCCAGCAGAAATACAATTAGAAATCTGTGACAAGGAGGCCTGGACGTGTAGCTCTACAGAATGCCTATCTAGCCTTCGAAGAGCCTCTGACTCCCAACACACCAGCAATTGGATGTCATGGTGCATGCAGGAGGGTCAGGAGTTCAGGGTCATCATCCACTGGCTTCGGGGTAACTCCACGACCCTATTTTTAAAAACAGAACAATAACAGAAACCCCTGTTACCTGACATTTTTCTTCCTAATGGAGGGAGATAGAATAATAAACACAGTGAATGATAAATAAATAACATGGTAAGGTGAATGGCTGTATGTGTTTTGGAGGGGGATAAAGCAGACATAGGTAAGTTTGGTGGTGTGTGTCTGTCATCCCAGCTTTTCTGAGGCAGGTAGATCAGAAATTCAAGGCTAGCCTGAGCTTCACAGAGCGTTCAAAGCCAGTTTGGGTAACTTAGTGATACCCTGTCTAAAAATTTAAAGGAACTGGGAGTGTCTCTCAGGATAAAGCAGTTGTCTGCTGTACATGAGGCTCTGGGTTTGATCTCAGTACTTCAAAAAGAAGCAAGGGGTGGGGTAGGGTGGGGAGGGGGCTGGAGAGATGGCTCAGCAGTTTAAGAGCACCGACTGTTCTTCCAGAGGTCCTGAGTTCAATTCCCAGCAACCACAGGGGGGCTCACAACCACCTGTCATGGGATCTGATGTTCTCTTCTCATATGAAGACGGTGACAATGTGCTCATATAAATAAAGTTTAAAAATATAAAAATTAAAAAAGAGTTAGAAAGAAAGAAAAGAAGTAGGGGAGAAAGAGATGGGGACAAGGAGGATAGAAAGGAAAGAGAAACTGAAGACAAGCAGAGGGGGAGAAAGAAGAGAAAAAGGAGGAGGCAGAGCTGGAGGGAGGAAAGGAAAGCAAAGAGAAGTGGCGGAAGGAGAAAAGGAGGAAGGAACAGAGAAGGAACACCTGCAGCTGGAGGCTCAAGAAGCTATGGTCAGGCTGGGCAGTGGTGGCGCGTGCCTTTAATCCCAGCACTTGGGAGGCAGAGGCAGGTAGATTTCTGAGTTCGAGGCCAGCCTGGTCTACAGAGTGAGTTCCGGGACAGCCAGGGCTACACAGAGAAACCCTGTCTGGAAAAACAAAACAACAAAAACAAACAAACAAACAAAAAGCTAAGGTCAGGGAAGGTCTCACTAGCAAAGTGGCATTTGGTCAGAGCATGAGAAGATAAGACCTGCCAGGACCCTTCCCACCTCCACACCTTCTCCTCCGAGTTGCTATCTGAGGACCTATGGGCTACCCTTAGCCCCAAGTCCTCCATTCCCTGTATCCCTGCAGGCTGCCTTCTCTGAGACCCATGTGAGACAAGAATCAGTTATAGCAGGCACCAGAGGGCCTGGCCAGATTAGTGGGAGACTCACAACAGAACTTAGTATGGGGAACGTGCCCGCTGACAGCGGTTATTGGTGCTGTGGCCATTAGGACAGGTTTTATTGCTGGCCTTGATGAGCCAAATAAAAGCCAGGTCACTTCCCAGATGTGTAATTTTGAGCAAATTCATTTCCCAGTTTTGAGACTCAGCATCCTTCACTGTCAAATGGAAATGAATATTTGTTCTATGTCTTGAAGCAACACTAAATGTCCAGGGTCCGATTATGCAGGAATTTAGGACATTAGCCAGTATCTTCCCTACCCACACCCCACCCTACAAGGTAAGGCCAGATTCTTAGAAAATTATTTCCTCCCTCCCTTCCTTCTTTCCTTCCTCTCCTGCATTTTTCTTTTCTTCCTTTTTTACAGGCTAGCTTGGAACTTACTGTATAGTTCAGGGTGCTCTTTAAGTCCTGATCTTCCTATCTCTACCACTGAGATTCCAGGCATCCATCACCCTGGCCAGTTTACACGGTGTTAGGGATGGGACCCAGTACTCAGCCACTTGAACTACAGCCCCAGCCTCAGACTTACCTGACTGAGAAAACACTGAGAGAATTATCCTGAAGAGAGAAAAATTAAGACATTCTTGGGCTTGTATTTATTTTGGTGAGATTTCTAGTTTTAATTTTTTTAGATTTATTATTTTACATGAGTGAGTGTTTTGCCTGTATGTATATATGTGCACCATGTACATATTCCTTGTGTTCACGGGGGTCAGAAGAGGGCATTTAGTCCCCTGGAACTAGATAGTTGTGAGCCACCATGTGGATACTTGGAATTGGAACTGCGTCCTTTACAAGAGCAACAAATGCTATTAACTTCTGAGCCACCTCGCCAGACCCTAGTTTTCTATTCTTAGTGTGCGCGCACGTGTGTGTGTGTGTGTGTGTGTGTGTGTGTGTGTGTGTACATGTGGACGTCAGAGGTTAACTTGCAGGAGTTCATTCCCTTCTTCCAAAATGTGGATCCCAGAGATGAAATTCAGGTTTGGCAGCAAATATCTTTACCATCTGAGCCATCTCAATAACCCAATATTTTACTTACTATTCCAAGTGTTTGACTCAACTGAAACTTGGAAATGACCCCATAAGTAGGCACAATTCTCACCTCAGTTTATAGCCCAGGAACTTAAGATGTACTGTAAATAATTAAGTCAGTCGTGATGACACATCCATCTCATCTCAGCACTTAGGAGGCTAAGTCATCTGTACAATGGGGAGTTTGAGGGTAATCTAGGCTGCAATAGAGAGACCCTGTCTAAAAGTAAAGAAAAACAAAACCAAATACACAAAAACAGAGAAAAACACAGGGCATGGTGGTGCACACTTTTAATCCCAGCACTCAGGGGACAGAGGTAGACCTCTATGAGACCAGTCTGCTCTATAAAGTGAGTTGCTGGCCATCTCTGGCTATATAGTGAGGCACTGTCTCAAACAAAACAACAAAACAAGACCTTCAAAAGAAAGGAAAAAAAACTTTTGACCTTTTCCTAGGAACAGAAAAGACTTTTAAATATATTTAAAATTTTTAATAAAAGAGAAAAAAAAAACATTGCAAGAGATGATTCCTCATTTAGAGAGGACTGGGTTTCATATCATGTGTTTTAGTTCAAGAGTCTTTGCTCAGATTGGAAAATGGAGGAGGAGGAGGAGGAAGAGGAGGAGGAGGAGGAGGAGGAGGAGGAGGAGGAGGAGGAGAAGAAGAAGAAGAAGAAGAAGAAGAAGAAGAAGAAGAAGAAGAAGAAGAAGAAGAAGAAGAAGAAAGCAATCTAATCTTATGAGCAATTATCCAGCTTCAAGCCTACACTGGATGTAAAAGAGCTATTGAGTATGTATGTAATCAGGACCTCAGAAAACACAGAGAGGCAAGCAGGTGCACAGGCAGGCAATAAACATATCTCGGTGTGGTACACAGTGGTACTCAATTTGTGCTCTATGTATTCACACCCTGCATGCAAATTCTACTTTGTTTTTTTGTTTGTTGTTTTTCAACAGACAAGCTAGCAGGTGCCTCATGAGCCGGTGATCTTTCCGCTTGCCTTTTCTTTGACACAGGTCTCCATATTTAGCTTAGACCGGCCTCAAACTCACAGCCCTGGGATTGCTATCTCCCCACTATCTGTGAATCATACAGCTCTTTCTCTCCTTGTATCAAATTCTTGGGGGAAACAATCTGCTGAACTGCTAACATAAGATTGGAAATGTCTAGATTCATGTTACCTGGTTAAACGATGTAGCTGTTCAAATTTAAATCAATATGAGGGAAACCGAGTTTAGATTTCTGTTCCTTAAAGCATCCCTGTTTCATGCCAGCCGCATGCCACTGAAGGCAGCTGTACAAAGAAAACATCTCTCTTATCACGGGCAGTTACTTCCACTGGTCATTGCTAGTTTACAGATGCATTTTACAGGGAAGAATCAGAGGCTTGGTTTAAAGTGAAGGAGGGGAAAGAAATCAGCGTCCAGAATTGACTGTGCTCATCAGCCCCCCCGCGATGCAGAGGGAGGGGCAGGGCGAGGTGGTTGTGGATCTGAGTGCACTCATGTGGGTGAGTGCCTAATGTCTGTTCACTGTGGGGTCTCTTTGAGTCTCCCTAAACATCTAAACATCTTCTATCTCTGTCACTTCCTTTTTCACACACACCCCAGATTAAGATAGGTCTTATGTAGCTCAGGTTTGCCCGGAACTATCTATGCAGACAACGATGGACTTCAATTCTAGATCCTTCTGCCTCCACCTCTTATGTGCTGGGATAATTGGCTTGTGCTGTGACACCCAGATTTGAATTTCTCTTTTCCTACATCTCTGTCCAGTGTCTGAGATTCTCTCTGCCTATTTCACAGTTTCAGATTGATATCTCTCTCTCTCTCTCTCTCTCTCTCTCTCTCTCTCTCCCCACATTCCACTTTTCTTTAATTTCCTCTTCCCTGGATGGCAGTCTCACCCATCCAATGATAACTTTTGGTCTCTTAACCCCTGTTTCCCTTTCTGTCCCTCACCTGTGTCCCCAGCTTCTCCCAGGCCCCTTCTCAGTCCCCCTTTTCAGGCCAAGGGCAAGGAATCTGGGCCAGACTAACTCTATCTTTCCAGCCCCCCTCCCCTCCCAGCCTTAAAAATAGCAAGAGAAATTGGGACGGACGCCGAGGGGGTGAGGGCGGGGACGTGGCCTGAGGAGTAAGAACCAGGTGTCTGGGCACTCACGTCCGTCTGGGGGCCCTTTCCAGCGCCTGGACACTCGAAGGTCACAAATTCGTGGCATCTGCGGTGAACCACAAAGCTGCAGACTAAAGATGAGAACGCAAGAGACACAGAGGGAGGGAGAGACAAGGGAGAGATCCCCAATAAACGAAAAATCAGAGCCAGAAATTCCAGCCCAGAGAAAACCACAAACAGAGGAATTCCCACATGGAGAGTCCAATGAAGAGAAAAATCAGAGGAGAGACCCAGACCAAGAGCCGTATGGAGACAGACAGACACAGAGGCATAGAGAGCAGGACCCAGAACCCCGAGAGATGGACTTGAAGAAAGACAAAAAGAGACAGAGAAACACAAAGTAACACAATCCCCAATGTGAGCACACACACAGAGAGAGAGAGAGAGAGAGAGAGAGAGAGAAATAGAGAGAGAGAGAGAGAGAGAGAAGAAAAAGAGTAGAGAGAGAGAAGAAAGCAAGGAGAGAGGAAGACAGGTTTTGAAGAGAAACAACAGAAATATCCTTGACAAGGGAGACTAGCAGAGAGCAGCAAGTTGAACAGAAGTGAGTCTGGGGGTGCTGCTTCGGCCCGCCTCCCACCTTGAGTCACTCTGTTCTCAGCCAAGAGGCAGCTGGTGTTTTAGGACTCGCCCCCCTTGCCCGGCCCCCACCCCCCCCTTAGTGACCCCACCCGGCCCGCCCCTGCTTTAGGATGAATGGTGTTGTCATAGCAACAGCAGTCGGGGGGGGGGGGCTCTGACTTTGCATCTATGAGCCCCTTCCCCCCTTCAGCTCCCCTTTTCCAAATCTCCCTGTTCCCATGGAAACAGATTCTCCAAATATCTGTCCCCACCTGGAGCCGGCCGAGGGAGGGGCCCCCAGCACCACCTCCGCGGTGGCCCTGCCATCAGAGTTTCCTCCCCACCACAGGCTGTGTCTCTGCCACACCCCCCCGCCCAGTGCTCCCCCGCGCCTCTCTGGGGACCACAGAACACGTGTGTCAGCCGCCTCAGCTGTGAGGCCCCAGCCTCCACCCTCAGGGGTCCCAGGAGTCCAGGTCCCCTCTCTTACCTTGACATTGCAGGCCCTGCTTTCCAATGCCCCTGGAAGAGTCAAGGATCTAAGGTCAGTGCAAAGAGGGGTACTCGGGCCCTCCCACCTTGCAAGATATAGGTTTGCAGTTTCCCAATTTCACCCAGATGTCTGAGTCCCAGTTGCCTTCTCCTGGAACCCAAAATTTCTAGTTCCAGTTCTTTTATCCTTGGACCCTGGAATCCAGCTCCTGGCCCCTCCTCCCTAAGACCCAGGAACTCAGACTTCCAACCCCCTCCCTCGGCATTAAGCCCAGGAGTGGGAGCTGCAGCCCCTCTCTGCTCAATCGCTTGGGGAGCCAGTGTGACATGACTGTTCCCAAGTCCCCTACTTCTCCAGCCCTCTCCCCCAGTCCACTTCCCTCACCAGATGAAGTCGGTACAGTGACTGCAGAAGGTTGGCTGCTTGAAGAAACGAGCGGTGAACTTGTGGCTCTTCACCTCGTGGACCACCTTCTGCCTCAGCGCCCCCTTTCTGCAAAACAGGGGTCGGGGTCCCCCCTCTGAGTCGCCTCCGCCAGGGCCCAGACCCGCCATGGCCCCAGGAACGCAGCAAGGATCACGAGCTGGCCCTTTTTCTGAGGAAACAGGTGGACGGCGATAGGGGGACTCCGCAGACTCTCAGACAGGAAGGACAGGGGCAAGGCACCTAACGGTGCGCAGCGCAGGGCAGAAAGCAGCACCCCGGCACCGGCTACACCGACGGGGGAGAAGGCGGGTGGGGTCAGAGCAGAAGGCTGGGGCATCGAGGAGCCGCAGGCACGGGCGGCGGCGGGAGCTCCACTCTCGGCACCTGCTGAAATGTAGAAATCGGGGGTGGGGGAAGGCGTTGCCATGACGACCAAGGGGCGGGGTTTCAGTTTAAAGGCGCTCCCCCACCCCCCGCGAACCCTGGACAGGTGCCCCTCCCTCCTCTCCACGTGCACACTCTCGTTCCGCAAGCTCTCTGCAAGGAGGGGACGTCCTCCAAGCCTTGTCCACCCCCTTTCTCCCAAACACATTCCAGTCTGTCATCTTGGCCCCCACACCCATCTTCCTCCCCCACTCAGCCGCATGGGTGGGTCTTGTCAGGATCTAGAATCTGGGGTAGACCTGTATGTCTCTGGGCAAACTACTCTTTTAATCAAGAAACTTTGTCGTCAGTGCTGAGGACTTTCTGATGAACACGGAGGCTAGTGTCTCATTCTTCGAGATGCTTCGGGCTCTGTATCGCTCGCTCCTCGAGCCTCAGGGCTTGGAGCTATGTCTCCCTCTGGGTGTGTCTCTCTCTGCCTTCTCACTCTTGTCTCTTTTCCTCTTTCTTCTCTCCTGTTTACTCTCTCCATTTCTCCCTCTCTGGTTCTTTCCTTTTCTTGCTCACGTCTCTACTCGTGCCCCACATGGTGTACTGGAAATGCTTTCGTTTCCATCTTCCTGCCTTTCCCGGTCTTCTCTAATCTGTGTTCACCTTTGCCAGTTAAATTCTGCGTTTCCCTATATCCGTCACTCCCTGCTTCTGTATTCCTCCCTTTCTGTCGCTAGGGGGTGCTCTCTCTGAATAGTCCCCTTGTCCCTTCTGTCCTTTTCTCTCCGACCCATTCAGGATTTTTCCTTTTGGCCCTGTGACCCTCTTTATCTCTGCGGGTCCATCCCCATTCCTTGTGACTCTGCCTCTAGTGGTCTCTTTTCCCTCCTTGTCTCCCTATGACTGTCTCTCGGAGAATCTCGACCCTTGTCGGTGTCTCCTTGGGACTGTCTTCGGGGGAATCTCGACCCTCCTCGGTGACTCTCTGTGACTGTCCCCTCTTAGTCGTCTCTCCCTCCTCTGCCTCCCTGTGACACCGTCTCGGGGGTTTTCTCCACTGTGTCTCTCCCTACGGCTCTCCATTTCTCCTTTAGCCATGTCTCCCTGTAACTATCCATCTCTGAGGGCCTGTCCCCTCCGTATCTCCCTATGATGATACCTGAATATGTCTTTTTTTGACTCTGGATCTCCCTATGACTCTGTCTTGGGTGTCTCTCCTGTTTCCCTGTGACTTTCCACCTGGGGGGTTCTCCCAACTCAGTCTCACCCTGGGATTTCCTATGCACACGCCTAGGTTTCCTCTCCTGGGTTCCTCCCCCCAGGTCACGCCCCACGATGAGCCTTTCTCGCGGTTCCAGCCCTCCTATGGGTCCATTCTGGCAGGAAGCCGTTCTGGGGAGTTCTGGCCCGCCAGAGGCTGTCGAGCTCAGTGCACTCTGGGACTTATAGTTGGGGCCTCGTGTACGCTATTCTTGGGACGCAAAGGAGAACTACTCCTCCCGGCGTGCAATGCGCGTCAGGCTGGCCGCTGAGGTGGCGCTTGTATCTGTTCAGCACCACTTTTTCTTTGCGGTTTTGCTAAGGTCGCTGGGGAGTCGGAATTATATAAAGTGCAGGGGAGGTGAAGGAAATAGCGTCAACCCTCAAACACCCTTATCTGAACGCAGTTTCCTGACCACCCTGCAAGCCTATAGATGTCTGTGGTTACCTGGGGCCACGGGTGGAGGGCACCGGGAGTACTTCTTCCTGTGTTGTTTTTCCGAGTTCATACAGCAGATCACTGAATGGTACCGTTCTATTTTGTTTTTTAAAATAAGGGCCTGCACACCTTTAATCCCAGACAGAGGCAGGAGAATCTCGGAGGTTGATGCCAGCCTGATCTGCATAGCAAGTTCCAGATATCTGTCTGATAAATGTATTTCTGGCTGGCTTCAAACTTGCTAGGTAATCGAAGATAACCAACGTCTGAGCTTCCTGCCTTCACCTCCCCAAGAACTGGGTTTATAGGCATATAACACCCGTGGGGTTGGGGGAGGGGTGTTCAGGTGCTGGGGATTGACCCCGGATCTTGTGTTTGCTGGGCAAGCACTCTACCAACTGCAAGCACATCACAACTCTCCAGCTGTTCTTTCTAGTATCTTCCAGAAGGCATTCTTGAACCGGGTACGGGAAGGAGTAGATGTGACGCCCTCCTCTCCTGAGAAGAGGGATTGATGTAGATATGTCTTGGCAGGCACTGAAGAAATAAGACTTCTCACCCCCGAGTGTGTACCCTCGCTGGCTCTTCTCCCATGTACTTCCTATTAGGTTTTAAACCTGGGGCAAATGGCAGAGGTGCCTATTTAACATATCAAAGCAGACTGGCTGCCAGGTTCTCCCAGCATTCCTCAGTCCCTATCTGTTACGAAGTACGGCTGGTATACCTCACCCCCTACCCTAAACCCCAGCCCAGGGGCTGGACTGCCCTTCCTCCAGTTGCTCTCCCCTATATAACACAGGCATTTTGGTTACCAGGCCCTTTTTGTCTACCCTTTACCCTCCTGGCCTCTTGGTCTCCTAGCTTCCCCTCTCTCTTCTATGCCCCTCACATGGTGCACCTCAGAGTTACTCTGGACTCTGCTAGATGTCCCTGCCTCTGACTATGTTCTCCCTTTGATCTACAATAAACCTCCATACCTAGGGGCAGTCAACTCCTTTCCTATTTTTTTTTCTTCATTCACTTCCAAACTTTGTAATGCTTTCCAAGTTGTCTTTGTGTGGGCACAGGTGCAAAAAGAAATTGTGTGATTCTTACTGTGTGCGAGTGCACAAATGCATGCATGCATATTTGTGTATGTGTTTACATATGTATAATCTTATTCAGGTGGATTTCAACAGGGAAGGGCCAGATCTGACCTAGATAGAGTGGGTCCCTCTGGAGCACCGGTGAGCTGGACCCAGGCTAGAAAAGGCAGATAGATATGAATGGCACTTAGGAGAAAGAACAGTGTTTTCATGAATTGTCAAGAGGCTGTGCTGGAAACATGGGGGAATGAGTGCATTTTTGAGAAACCTGCTGCATATATGTGCAAAACCATACATGGTTTTAGATTGTTTTTGAGGCGGGGTTTCACTGTATAGCTCTAGCTGTCCTGGAGCTCACTCTATAGACCAGGCCAGCCTTGAACTCAGAGATCCACCTGCCTCTGCCTCCCAAGTGCTGGGATTAAAGGCAAGGCCAACCATACCTGGCTTGGACGTTGTATTTTTTTTTTTTAAGATTTATTTATTTTATGTATATGAGTACACCATTGCTTTCTTTAGACACACCAGAAGCGGGCATCAGATCCCATTACAGATGGTTGTGAGCCACCATGTGGTTGCTGTGAATTTCACTCAGGACCTCTGGAAGAGCAGTTGGTGCTATTAACCACTGAGCCATCTCTCCAGCCTGGATATTGTATTTTAAGACTTGTGTGTGTGTGTGTGTGTGTGGTCATGGAGGCCAAAAGGTATCAAGTGTTTTAACATGAGCTATCGTTCTTGAGCTACTGGTATGGGTGCTATGAACTGGACTCAAGCATTTTTTTTTTAAATTGCAAAATCACCTCTCCGGCCCCAGGCCATTGTATTTCTGAATTGCCAAAGTTTTTTTTTTTCCTGAATCTGTGTGTGTTGCTCGGGACAGGCCTGCCAGGGCCTTTGTACATGCTAAGCAAGTACTTTCCCTCTAAGCCACTTGCCAAGCCACAGCCTTGTATTTCTCATGGGATTCTCCAGGGGAGAAATCGCATTCACATCTTTCCTAGTTTCTTTCTCTTTTTAAGATTATAATGTATGTTCTTGTGAGTGCAGTCATGGAGGCCAGAAAATGGTACCATCTGTCACTTCCTTACTGCCTATTTGTCTAAGGCAGGAAGCCAGGAAGCCAGTGAACCTCTGTGCCATGGGGGTGTGCTGCATGCATTTGATGGGATGTTCCACTTGTTTCTTGGATACTGAGACTTGAACCTTGGTTCTCACACTGCTAAAGCTTTTAACCAACCCCTGAGCACTGCAGGCTTCCACTCCCGTTTTGAAGAATTAAGACTATTGGACTACGGTATATAGCTCAGTTGGTATAGTGCTTCCCCAGCATCTGCAGAGCAGTCCCCCAAACTGCATAAACTGGGTGTGGTGGCTATGCTGAAGGAGGTAGGACTTGGCTACATATTGATTTAGAGGCCAGCCTAGTCTATCTACATGAGACCAGCTTAAAGGGGTGAGGTCGGGGTGGGGGAGTCTGGAGAGATGGCTCAGCAATTCTCTTCCAGAGAACATGGGTTCAATTCCCACCATCCACATGGCAGTTCACAACTGTAACTCCTGTTCCAGGAGACCCAACACCCTCACACAGACATGCATGCAGGCAAATCAGCAATGTACATAAAATTAAAATAAATTATTTTTTAAAAGAGGGGGAGGGACCCAGACTCTGCCACTGTTTTCTGATGAGCCCAAGGTTGTCTTATTCCCACCCCCCTTCTGTCATCAAACTGAAGAACCCGAGTCTCACCCCTCTCAGAGTCCTTCCTTCCTCTCCACCCACCCACACACCTGGAGATAAAGAAAGCATGAGTCTTCCTGTTATCTTTATATTGAGATTTTTTTTTTTTAAAAAAGAACATTATGGATGTGAGGGGTGAGAAAGCATGACTGACAGTAGGAGCTACGGAAACCCAAAGCTCCAGAAAATTAAAAAAAATAAAATATATATTTATACATTTATATATATATATACCAAGTGATGCATGTGAGTCCCAGAGAAGCAGAAAGCAGCAGCGAGAAGCAACTAGCACACGAGGACCTAGGTTCATGTCCAGCACACACAAGCCATTTCAATCCTGATAACCCCAAGCCCATCCCCTAACCCCAAGAAAAGATGTTTAAGAAACTTCTCTCTTAAATGGGGCTACACAACTGGGGTATGGTGGCACATGTGTAATCTCAGCACCCAGAAAGTGGAGACAGAAAAACAAGGGTTCAACGGTAGCCTCAGCTCCACAGTTAAGTTTGAGACCAGCTTGGGTTATATTAAGAACATCTCCAAAGCTATTTAAAAAAATAAATAAATAAAAGAAAAGGGGCTTCTTAGTTGTTTGTTTTTGTCTTCGTGTTCAGAAAAGGACAAGATCATAATGCCTTTGAGGCCGGCAGAGGCCATTTCTCTTCTCATCCCTGCTAAAGCAGATCGAGTTATTTTTAACACTGAGATAAGAGAGCAGCCATTACTGTCCCTCAGAAATACTTCAGAGTTGTCTTTAAGACCGTGTGGGTTGCTGGGCAGTGGTGGCACACACCTTTAATCCCAGCACTAGGGAGTAAAAAGCAGGCAGATATCTTGAGAGGGCAGCCTGGTCTACAGGGCAAGTTCAGGGGAGCCAAGGCTACACAGAGAAACCCTGTCTCCAAAAACCGAGAGAGAGAGAGAGAGAGAGAGAGAGAGAGAGAGAGAGAGAGAGGGAGAGGGAGAGAGAGAGAGAGAGAGAGGGGGGGGAGAGACATATTTTTTTGGTGGGTTTGTTTGAATAGCACAGAGAATAATTTAGGAAAAGGTGTCATCATCTAGGGTAGCCTCTAGGTAGTGGGCTTTCAGAAAGCCTGGTAAAAAAATCTAGAGCCAATTTGATTCAAACCCGAGTGACAGGTAGGAGCAGAGACTCTGTGCATAATGACGACTCCTGGCCACTGGGAATTGATGACCTCCAGGATTTTGTTTGTTTTGGTTTGAACTTAAAGGAGAGGTTCACTATATGGCCTGCTTCCCAATCCCCTTCACACACACACACACACACACACACACACACACACACACACACAAAGGCACAGCTAAGGCAGGCAGGCAGGCAGGCAGGCATGCTTTGGCAATGAGGCCGTAAAGAGGCCCATGGGGTGAAGAACTGTGAAGGGGTGTGGGATGTGTGGGGCCAGCACCTTTGAGGGGTGAGGGAGAAAGCAAGACTTCTGAGGGCTCCCAAGAAAACAGGCAGGTGACAAAACCCACAGGGAAGAGTAGAGATAGAAAAATGAAAGAGGCAAGGGTAAAACAGGCATACAGGGAAGAGGAAAGGTAAGAAAGGGTTGGAAAAGAAAACAGGGAATAGGAAGAATATACATACCCAACAGGGAAGAGGAAATGGGAGGAAGACAAGGAGCAAACAGGACGGACGGTGGTACCAATAACCTGGGTAATCAGGTTGAAGAGGTTGCAAGGAGAGACGGGGAAGGGAGCCCCTTGTCAATCTTAGACCTTAACGAACACCAGACGGGTGGAGTACACTAGATCAGACACATACGCCAGCAGGTTGATACCTGTCAGGATGGACACCGCCAATCGTCGGTCCCAGAAACACACGGTGTTGGGTTGCATAAAAGTATAAGTGCAGCTTGGATCCATTGAACGGCGGGGTTGGCCATGATACCTCTGATCAAATTGGTAGAGGGGCCAGAGGACGATGGCAGTGGCGTAAAACAGGACCGACAGTAAGGCCAGGCCCGACAGGAAGGTAGGGAAAGGGATGGGCAACACGTTGGTACAATCCCCCAGGTTGAGCAGGATGGTGACCCCTGCTAGGATGAAGCAGATGGCAAAGACTGCCACACACCACTCCAGGGCTGGCCTCTGCTGGTACAGGGCCGGTTCGCTGAGGAAGGCAAAGATGACACAGGCCACAAAGGTCTCAAAAACTTTGAGCAGCCCTGGCACGGTAGCCATGTAGCCAGTGATCTCACCAGGCCTTGCACGGGTCCAGGCCACTTCAGTGGCGTAAGCCAAACAGGCAACACAGGAGAAGGTGGTGGCAGCGATGGCGTGGTCCCGGGAGCGTCCGTGAGGTAGGAACTGCACATAGGTGGAGGGGTAGATGATGGAAGATGACAGGCAGAAGAGGGCCGCGTAGCAGGCAAAGGTGATGGGGAAGTTTCGCCATGACAGAGGGAAGTGGGCCTGGAGTCCACCTAACTCCACAATCAGGATGATGAGGGTAACAGCAAAGCAGAAACACCAGGTGAACATGGCCCAGTTACCCATGGGCCCTGTCCAAGCACCCACACTGGCCACCAGCGAGAAAGCCACACAGGTGGATACTAGCTGCAGGAGGCGGAGGAGGCCCAGGGGCTGGGTGAGCGCCCGAGCGGACCCCACAGTGGTGGAGGAGGACGTTGTAGTCGTGATGGTTGTACGGGTTACTGTTACCGGCATGGCTGAGAAAAAGAACAGCATTTGGATAAGTCTCGGATACTGAAGAACCCAGGTACCCAGCCCTCATCCGTTTTGAAACGAATTACTTGGAATTCTGTCTGAATACTTGGAACTTGTCTATAAACTATAAAAATGAATTGGTCATCTAGGTTCTAGGCTCATCCTAGCCCTACCCATGAGAAAACTCAGAATCCAGATACCCAAAGCAGTACTTCTCGATTCTTCCCTTCCCCAGGGATTTAGCATCCTATCCACCGGAGTACGTGCTGCCATGATGGAAAACCAGAGCCAGATCCTTGGGACATACCTGGTGGGGGGAAAAATCCCACTTCTGACCTCCTCCATATGAGCACAGACAGGCTCACCCCAAACATACACCTACAACTGTGGTCTTGGAGATGTGGCTCAGTTGGTAACCTGCTTGTCTACCATTCAGGAAGCCCTGGATCTGAACCCTGCACTGTGCAAATCAAGTGGAGCCGTGCACGCCCGTGACCTTAGCATCTGGGAGGCTAAAGTAGGAGGCTGACTGTGAGAGGGAGGCCAGCCTGGGTTCTGTAACAAAGTCCAGGCTAGCCTGGGCTACAAAATGAGATTCTGCCTTTAAAACAAACAAAACAAACAAACAAACCAGCCTGGTCTACATAGTGAGTTCCAGGATGGCCAAGGCTCCTCAGAAAAACCCTGTTTTGTAACAAACAAACAAACAAACAACAACAAAACCACCCAGCAACAAAAGATATGGTCTAAGATCCAGCCTGTGCTTCACTTCCTCCTGTGTCTGACCAAGGGATTTTTACCCCAGGCCCTGAGAACAAAGTTCCCCCTTTCACCCACAGCAAGTCAGTTATCTCTACTTCTCCATAGCCAACTTACTCATACTTTAAGACCCGTGAAGGATTTCTTTACGTAAGAGCCTAGACATTAGCAGCCCCTACCCATCCAATAGTCCAGCTTCCCTTCTGCCTTCCATATCTAACCAGAGTACTGGACCTCTACCCTCCTCCTCTGTCCTCGCCCGCCCGGAGATCTCGGGCCTGGAACATCGAGCTTTTCTTTCCCCCCTCCCTTCAAGCTTCACCCATCCCCCCAGCCCTACCTCAGACCTGGAAAATCCAAGACAGCTCAGTTTCCGCTTTCCTATCTCTGAGTTTATCCCTTCCTCCAGGGACTGGGCTAACAGGTACCTCAAGTTCAGGAAAATTCAACTCCCTCTATTCTCATTGGGTGGCCCAGCTCCCTCCACTGAAATCTCTAGTTTTCAAGGTTAGTCAGGCAGGGCTGGACTTCAGGACAGGCCTCTCGGCCTTCTAGTGTACCATGTGACCCAGACATGGGATGTGAGTAGAAGGTCTGTCTTTTTTTTTTTAAACACTGCGCCGGGCAGTGGTGGCGCACGCCTTTAATCCCAGCACTTGGGAGGCAGAGGCAGGCAGATTTCTGAGTTTGAGGCCAGCCTGGTCTACAGAGTGAGTCCCAGGATAACCAGGGTTACACAGAGAAACCCTGTCTCAAAAAATCCAAAAAAAAAAAAAAAAAAATCCAAAAAAATAAACACTGCAAACCACAGCTTGTCTCCTTGGCCTAGAGGCTCAGCACCAGGACCAGATGCCAGAGCCCTCCTCAGGATGCTGTCTGACCTCTCAGCTGACGGCCCTAAAGATATGAGAAGGCGGTTTCCAGATCCACTTTTCTTATTACTATTGTTGGTTCTGTAGTTATTTCTTTGGAATTAAGCATCAGCTGCTAGAGGGAGGGGAGAGGCTCGGATAACCCAAAAGCTATAGACTTGGGGCCAGCTAGATGGCTCAGTGGGTAAAGAAACTTACAACAGAGCATGAGAAGCTTTGTCCAATCCTCAAGACCCACATGGAGCATAGAACCGAATTCTGCAAATTGTCCCCTGTCCTCCATACCCTTGCTATGGGGTGTACATACACACACACACACCACATTCGCGCCCACACAATAATTGCACACGCACAATAATTACATGTTAGAAAAACCATAGAACTTCTGAGGCTCAGGAAACATACTCAGAAAGTTACAAGGCTGTGCTATGAGGCCCCTCCCAAAGCTGAAGTAATATATGAACAGCAAGCAATTAAGAGAAGACAGGAAGGTTCTTCTGCCCAGTGCACCAGAAATGCATCTTTCATGAGTCATCACCCATCCTGGGGTGGGCTTTTTGGTGATACCTATGCCCCTGCAAGTGTCTCCAGTCAACTCACTGGCCCACCAAGATGCATTTGAGTTACTTAGGTTTCTTTGATCTAGCATCTTTTTTTGTTTGTTGTGACTGTCTTGGAACTCATTATGCAGACCAGGATGGCCTCGAACTCACAGAGATCTGCCTGCCTCTGCCTTCAGAGTGCTGGAATTAAAGGTGCCTGCCACCACCGTGCAGCAGTCCATTATTCTGTGCTTTGAGATGAGCATAAAGTTATTCATAACTTTCCCCCCAGGAAAAGTCATGCTAAGGTCGAGCCCATGGAAAGACAGAAGGGCATACTTTAACCTCTGGAAGCTCACACTGTCCCAGAACAGCTCCCAAAGTACACAGGAGCCAGCTTCTGGATACAACTTCTTAGACACATGGACGCTTCTGATTCTATCCTTTGGAACCCTCCCAGGTCCTTTGTCTCTCAGGATCTAGGAATCTAGACACCATTCATTCCCCTCCTTCTCATACCCAGGGATCCAGGCTCTAGTCCTTCCTCTCTTCCTGTAAATCCAATTCAGTATTCCCGACTAACCAGTTAAACCAGGAATCCCCAACTCTCCTACCATAGACTCAGTTCAGTTTCCAGGCGCTATGCTCCTAAACTGAGAGGTCCATGCCCCTGGTGCACCTCCATCGGACTCAGAGCAGGGCTCTAAACCCTCTCCCTCTTAGACTCCGGTCTAAAACCCAGGTCCTCTTCCCTTAAAGTTGGACACCAGTCCCACACCCCAAGTCCTTGACCCTCAGAACTGTAAGTCCAGACCGCAGGTGCTCCACCCTCAAGAGCTAGGATTTAGGGCTTGGAGCACACTCACCTGCTGCCTGAACAGAGGACAGGAGGGAGAAAGTTCTGGCTGCGAAGGCTGCGAAGGCGAATAGGGTTGCACACCTGGGAAAGGCTGATCAGAAGCCCTGGAGGAAGAGAGAGACAGCGGGATTCAAACAGTCCTCCCTTGCAGCACTCTGACCCCGACCCCTAGACTCCACAGCTGGGACGTGTCTTCCGGTGGGGACGCACACAGGGCAGAGATCCCCGAAGCGAGGTCCCAGAGGTTGCCCCGAGGCGCCGCCCCTCTCCTTCCTCTCCAAGAACTTGCTGCGTGGGTGGGGTGGAAGCAAATGTGGACAAAGGGCCCGCCCTCCGGCTCGGGAGGGGCGTGAGTGATGTTAACCTAGCCCGGCTTTGCAGTGTGCCGAGGGAGATCCCTGGGCGGTGGTGGTAGAGGCGGGAGGCCCAGCCTGGCCCCGAGTCTCCGCTCCTTATAAGGGCTTTAAGTTGCCTCAGACAGGGCAATGTGGCAGGGACCAGTAGGTGGTGCCAAGACCCCCGCCAACGAGAGAGCGACAGTGGGGGGCGGGGGGGGGAGGAGGGAAGGGAGAGGGAGGGAGGGAGGGAGGGAGGGAGGGAGAGAGACAGAGAGAGACAGAGAGAGAGAGAGAGAGAGAGAGAGATTGATTTATGGTCCCTTGAAAAGTGTGAGTTTGGAGCCAGGCAGGGCAGAACGACTCCCACGAGTTGTCCTCTGACCTCTTTCCGTGTCCTGCGGTACATGCGTCCCTCACCCACTGCAATATATATATATTTAAGGATCTATTTCGAGATAAATATTTGCTATATAAGCCTCGCTGGCCTGGAACTTGCTATGTAGACCAGGCTGGCCTTGAGTTCACGGAGATCTGCGCCTCTTTCTCCCGAGTGCTGGGATTAAGGGGAAAAAGATTTTTTTTTTTTTTAATTCCGAATCCCTCCAGAATGAGGAAAAGCTTGCCTGGGAGTGCAGAACAGCGTTTGCAAAACATGTTAGGGCAGGATTGGAAATTCAAGGCCTTCCTCGGATGGGGGTGAGGGGAGAGAGGGGGAGGGAGAGAGTTCAAGGCCACCAAGGAGTGGGGAAAGGGAAGCTGGTGAAGGTGAGGTAGGTAGGGTATTTGACTAGCATGTGTGAGGTTCTGGGTTCAACCCCTAATGGGTGGGAATGGGATTAGGGGAATGAGACCCTCCTGAGTATTACCAGCGCGGACTCCTTTAAAACTCCTTAAATTGGACTGAGCTCGAGGATACATCCCTTCCTTGACTCCAGGCTAGAACTCATGCTGGAGTTGGAATTCTCCCTGGGAACTAGAAGCCTCCAGGGCAATAGGGAGTAGAGACAGAAAGGCAGAAACCTCTAGCTCCCAACGGGATGGGTTTTTGGGAAGTCAGGCCTAGTCGCCCCCCCCCCCCACTACAATAAGTGGGCAACAGATCGCCTTTTATCCCAGCATTTAGGAGGAAGAGACAACGAATCTCTGTGAGTTCAGGTCCCAGGACTACAAAAGCTATACATAGAGCCTGTCTTTAAATACTTTTTTAAAAAAGGGCTGGAGAGATGGCTCAGGGTTAAGAACACTGACTGCTCTTCCAGAGGTCCTGAGTTAAAATCCCAGCAACCACATGGTGGCTCACAACCATCCGTAATGAGATCCGATGCCTCTTCTGGGGTGTCTGAAGACAGCTACAGTGTACTTACATATAATAAATAAATCTTAAAAACAAAAAGGCAGGTGGTTACTGTCCCGCCACAGGCACTAGAAGGAAGAGGGGAAAGCATCCACCCTTCTGTCCGAAAAGTCAGGAAAGGAGGAATACTAGAAAGGAAGACCTTGGAGAGGTATCGGAACTAGCGGTTCAGAGGGCCTCCAGCATCATTTGAGGTCATAGCTCAGGAATGCTCAGCTAAAGACTTAAGCAGGATGAGGAAACGCCCCTAG
Source organism: Rhynchomys soricoides (assembly GCA_019843965.1). NCBI lineage: Eukaryota > Metazoa > Chordata > Mammalia > Rodentia > Muridae > Rhynchomys > Rhynchomys soricoides. Next base: position 709,296 of record JADRCH010000849.1, on the reverse strand, counting down.
AGCTTCCTCCTAGGTCTAGTTCCACTCTTGGGGCCACACCCAGCACCCCTGCTACCCTCCCCCATGCCACACTCCTGAGGTCATCCATCACTCCACAGGCTGGGCACACGCTGGGCACAGCCCTGATCAGACTCCAGGCCACGCCTCACACCAGTGGTGGGCTCAACCTTAAGCCCTCAAAGCTTCCTAGCTACACCACACACACACACACACTCACACACACACACACACACACATACACACTGTAGTGCCGGTTGCTAGCCTCTGGAAGGAGGGTCAGAACAGGGACTTTCCCCCTCCTGACTACCTCTAGGCACCAGGTACAAGCACCCAGGAGCTTCATCTTCTCGGATTCAGGGATATACTCCATCTTTCCAAGTCCTCAAACCAAGAGTCGAGATTCCAGCCCCTCCCTTCTTCCGTCCAAATTCAGACCCCAGTACCTTCTCCCTCAGAACAAATTCAGACCCCCAACTTCCTCCAGATTGGGGTCTGAATCCAGCCCTCCTCCCCCAAGACCCATCTTAAATCCAGATCCCAAGACTTTTTGGTCAGCCCTAGGAGTCTAGATCCCCCCCTACCTCTCTCAGCCTCAGGGGTCCGAGTACCACCGTCCTTCCTGAGACCCACGTGCCCACTCCCCAGTCCCTTCTGTTTCCCGTGTATGACCTGTATGCGCTAAGATGTTCAGCTCTAGAGCTTTGAGCTCAACTGTTGAGTCCTGGCTCAACTGCAGTGTTTCTAGGGATCCAGACACCTGAATCCGTGCCCACTCCTCTTTCTAGACCCAAGGATCCTGGACCACTATTCCTTCCCTTCGGGATCCCTGCAGCCTCACCTCTCCAGCCAGTGGCGTCTGCAGCACAAACAAGGACGACAGCTGCAGACCGAAAGGGTCTTAGGGCTGGGTGGAGCTGGCCAGCTGAGGGAGCGCGCGAGGGAGGGGTTAAGGCGGGGTTTGGGCCTCACTAGGGCGGTGAAAAGGGACTTTCTCTTCATTCAGGCTATCCCTGGTAGGCCCCGAAGGCGGAGCTAATGTCACACCACGCCCCCCAGAAGGCTAGTGTCCAGGCTCTCCAACCCTACCAGGGAGGGAGTGCAGGGCTGAGGTCACCGTTGCCATGGAGACAAAACAGGAAGACAGCAGCTGGAGGCGTGGGGGCTCCCGGGGGCTATCCTCCTTGACATAACTCCAGAAATAAATCTCCAGGGTAGACCGGAGAATGCCGTTGCCATAGAAACGTACATGTTTATGGTTTGTTTTAGATAGAAACCCCCCTCCCCACTAAGCCGGATCCCCACGCCTAGTCTTACCTTTCATTCAATTCTCCCGCTCTCTGCCCCACGTCCTTGTCTATCAGTTCCCCCGCGCTGACTAGAAAAAAGGAAATCTTACACATCCGGGTCCCAGCAGTTTGGGGCCCAGCCAGACCTGTTTAACAGAGTCTGTGGGCTAGGGTCTTGTCTACCTGAAGAGGAATTTAGGGTACCGGGTCTTGAGCTTTTAGGAGTTCTGAGCAAGCTACCTTGACTAGTGAGGCCCCACCCCCAAAGACTAGATTCCTGTGTTTAGGGGTCTGCATGGAGGAGAGTGGGCCACTCTGTAATCGCGGCCTGAGGACTTCTGGGCCACGTCTCAGAATATCATAGCCGGGAGGAGCGAAAGGATGATGGATAATATCTAAATTCCTGGAAAACTGGAAGGATGGTCCCAGATTTCTGAGCATTCAGACATTTTTCAAAACATACGAGGTTGATTGGTTGCCGAACCGCCTAGGTCTAGAAGGGCGCGCTATTTTTTGGCCTAAATTCCTGCCTTCAGGACAAAGGGAGGGACTCAGAATCTTTATGAGGACGGGGCTGGGGCCGGGAGCTCTGGATTCTAGGTTCTACCATATGGGAAGGATTCGGTGGAGCCCGTTGTACCTGGAGGAGAGGGGCAAAAGCTAGAAAGAGATGCAGTGTTGGGCTTTAAAAAACAAAAAAAAAAAAGGGTCGGACTTGAGGGCCTGAAAGGACTCGACTGAGCCGAATGGGAAAGAAGCTGAAGGTCGTGATGCTGGAGAGACCTTTAGGAGAGACCTAAAGGTCGCAATGCTGGCCCCCTGGGCAGGGCGGAGACCCGGGACACCTGGTTCCCTCCCTCCTGGCTGCACTCACTCACCTCGCTCTGCCGCGGTGCCGGGCGCGGCCCTGCTCTGCTGCTGCTGGGCGGGGCCTAGTGGCGGCTGCGGCTGCTTGTCTTCTTCCCCGCGGCTGTTTCTGATCACCTTCCAGGAGGACTAAAGAGGCTTACAGACCTAGCCCTAGAGTGGAAGCCAGGAGCTTCGCGAAAGGAGGGGTCCGAAGGGGTCCAAGCGCTCACTACAGCCAGCTTCGTGTCCTACAGAGGAGGGAGGAGCTGGAGAGGGGACCTGGGCGCTTGCTTCGTGCTTTGCAGAAGTGGGGGTGGGGAGCAAGGTGGGGATGGGTAAGCGAAGGGCTGTGTGCTCACTTTGCATATCTGGGAAGTGACACAAAAACAGACCCTCTGTCTTTTATGCCCTGCAAAAGGGAAGGTTTTAGTTTAGTTTAAACACACACACACAAACATTTACTACACACATACTTTATGTATGAGAGTGCAAATGTCAGAGGACAACTTGTGGGAGCCAATTTTCTCCTTCCAGCGAGTGGGATCAAACTCAGGTCATCAGGTTTGGTTGGCTAGTACCTTTACCCACTTGAGCCATCTCAGTGGCCTATGAAGGTATGGTTTTTGGGTTTTTTGTTTGTTTGTTTGTTTGTTTAATTTTGTTTCAATTTGGTTTTTTTTTAAGACTTATTTGTTTTTATGTGTCTGAGTGCCTTTTTGGATATATGTGTACCATGTGCATACCTGGTCTCCTCAGAGGTTATAGGAAGGAATCAGATTCCCTAGAATTGAAGTTACAGGTGGTTGTGAGCCACCTTGTGGGTGCTGGGAATCAAACCCTGGTCCCTCTACAAGAACAAATGCTCTTAACTGCTGAGGCATCTCTTCAGCCCCCTGAGGAGGAGTTTTTACTATGTCTAGCATCAGGCATTACACACAAACACACACACACACACACACACACACACACCACAGGCTCACATAAGCCTATAGTCTATAGATAATAGGTTGAGTTTCCCGGGTTGTATTTACAAGCCTCCTTAGTCCCAAGAGTTCAGGCTTAGTAACGTCTCTCTCCCCTGTACTCAGATCAGTCACAGCCATCACCAATACCAAGTTGGAGATATCTCTAGTGATCTACAGAAGTCTTGGCTGGTACGACGTAACCATGCTCTGTCCTGTAGTGGAAGTATTTCTTGTGTATGTGCCGAGATGGCTCAGTGGGTCAAGCCAACCCTGATGATTTGTGTTCCACATCTAGGACCCATGTGGTAGAGAGGAGAGAACTGATTCCCAAAAGTTTTCCTCTGACTGACACAGGCTCATTGTGTCATGCAATGGCATGCGTACCACCACCACCACCACTACCCGAACAAAAATGTAAAACAAACAAAAATCAAAACACCTCAGTGTTCAGGGTAGCAAGAACAAGATACAAGCATCTGGGGTATGTTAGTGTCTGTTGCTGAAGATTGAACCCCCTACCTCAAACATGCTAGGGCGAGCACTGTATTGCTGAGATCTTCCCCAGCCCAGTTTGCAAACATTTCAAGAGTGAGTCACAGGGTGTAATTTTGGGGAAATGTAACGCTTGGCTTTCCAGATCTGTGTAACCTGTGGTCATAGACTGGTTCAGCATTTACCCGCGTTTTAGGACCGAACCCCCACTCAAATGTCCCAAGCCCATTACTATTACTCCCTGTCCAACGGACTGTGCTTGTGTTCTAGGGTGCTAGCTGCTTTGGAAGTGTTGCAGACTTGAACAACCCCTCTCCAGACTCATACCAACTTCCAAATCAACCGTGTCCCTCGATCAGAAGCAGTATTGTGTGGTTTAACATGACAGTGAACAGTGAATAGAGCCATTCATTGTGCACACACAAGCTGCTTTTGGCAGGGGTGCAAAGGTTGAGGAAAGCAAATAACAAGCACAGACTTACTTATTCCATGGAAGGAAAACTTGTTGCCCAACCCATGATGGAAGAGGTCCAATGTAATCCTCAGCAGACTGGGCATTTGGCTGGCCTTCCTAGTAAACTGTGCTTCCTTGGGGGCCTCAGCAAGTGTCGCTGCCATCAGCAAGGTAGACAGTCATTGCGGATGTGGCTGGCTAAGATTGGTGAGATATATCCATTAGGGTCAGCCCTAGCCATTTTTACTTTGGAGCTCACTGAGCAAGTCCTGAAGTATCCAGAGAAAGCCCGACCAAGAGACAGCAGGCAGCGAGCTGGTCTATCTTACGTAGTAACGTGGTTACTGAAGAGTTAATGAGATACAAACTACGAGTTGGTTTTTATCCCACAACTCCTACGCCTACTATGTGCGTTTTATTTTCTAGACTACCCATCAAATCTTTTTCTGTCTTATGAGTCGATTAAAAGAATATTTTATGCTACTGTGTGTGTGCTTGCATGAAGTTATGTGCTCCACATGCATGTCTCAGAGGCCCAACGGTGGTGTCAGATACCATACATGTCGACAGATGATTGTGAACCATCGTACGTGTGCTAGAACCTGAACTCAGATTATCTGGAAGAGCAAGGTTTTGCTATCCCAGGCTGGCCTCACACTCACTGAGATCCATCTTCCTCTGCCTCCGGAATGCTGGGATTAAAGGTGTGCTCTGCCACCACTGGCTGTGTGAGGTGGTATTTAACAAAGGGAACTGCTTCCATGGGCTGCTGAGGGCTTTGTGGTTAATCGCACTCACTGCTCTTGCAGAGGACCTGAGTTCAGTTCTTAGCACCTACATTGGTGGATCACAATCAACAGTAACGCTCACTCCAGGAGATCTGATGCCCTCTTCTGGATTTCAGGGACTTTGCGCGCACACACACACAGACACACACACACAGACACACACACACAGACACACACACACACGGGGGCCGGGGTGGTGGAGAGAGAGAGACATTTTTTTAAAAATATAGAAACAAATCTTAACCAATTAGCGTCCCATGTCTTTTGGCTGGGTGCCATGAGAAAGTCTGGTAGCTCCTGACCTCAGTGACCTACAGTCCTAAACTGAGATTATACTCCAGAAGAGTCAAGCATCAGTCAGGTCTGCTCACCACAGCCCCACCCCACAAACCACTTCTCTTTCTCTTTTGCGGCCACCTGGCTCAAAATAAACTCCTAGTCCCTCAGCCTTCCCCTTTCACTTTTGCCTTTCTTGGATAGGGATCCAAAGTCCTTGATTTCAAATGACAAGGTTTTTGTTTCTTAAGATTTATTATTTTATTTACATGAGTACACTGTCGCTGTCTTCAGACACTCCAGAAGAGGGCATCAAATGGTTGTGAGCCACCAGGTGGTTGCTGGGAATTGAACTCAGGACCTCTGGAATAACAGTCGGTGCTCTTAACCTCTGAGCCATCTCTGCATCTCTCCAATAAGGTGTTTACTCTGTCAAGGTAGCTGACATCCTTCTGCCCTTCCATCACTGTATTGTCTCCAGTTCTATGGGTTCTATGCTTATTGTGTCTGCTTGGCTTTGGTTCTTTAGCGTTCTCTCTCTCTCTCTCTCTCTCTCTGTGTGCACGCGCACACAGCCATGTGGGTACTAATGTGGAGCTTACAGGACAGCTTACAGGGAGCAGCTCTCTCTCTCTATTACATGGGTCTCAGGGTTTGAACTCATGTCATCAGACTTACAGGCAAATGCCTTTACTAGCCAAACCATCTCCATGGACCTGTTGGTGGTTTTTGTTTGTTTGGTTGGTTTGGTTTTGGTTTGGTTTTTTTTGGTTTTTTGAGACAGGGTTGCTCTGTGTAGCCCTGGCTGTCCTGGAACTCACTCTGTAGACCAGGCTGGCCTCGAACTCAGAAATCTGCCTGCCTCTGCCTCCCGAGTGCTGGGATTAAAGGCGTGTGCCACCACTGCCCAGCTTCCCTAAATGTTTTGAGACAGGATCTTATTCTGTATCTCAGACTAGACTGGAACTTACTATCATCTATCCCAGTGTCTTAGTTAGGGTTTTATTGCTGTGAACCGACACCATGACCACCAAGGCAACTCTTTTTTTTTTTTTTTTTTTTTTTAATTGGATATTTTCTTTATTTACATTTCAAATGTTAACCTCTTTCCTGGTTCTGCTCCCCCCCCCCAAACCCTCTATCCCCTCCCCTCTCCCCCTGCTTCTATGAGTGTGTTCCCCTACCCACTCAACCACTCCTGCCTCCCCACCCTCAAATTCCCCTAGACTGGGGCATCCCTCGAGCCTTCACAGGACAGAGGGCCTCTCCTCCCAATGACACCGGACAAGGCCATCCTTTGCTACATATGCAGCTGGAGCCATGGGTACCCCATGTGTACTCTTTGGTTGGTGGTTTAGTCCATGGGAGCGCTGGGGGGTCTGGTTGGTTGATATTTTTGTTCTTCCTGTGGGGTACAAAGCCCTTAAACTCCACCAAAGCAACTCTTATAAAGAGCAACGTTTAATTGGGACTGGCTTACAGGTTCAGAGGTTCAGTTCGTCATCATCAAGGTGGGAACATGGCAGCATCCAGGCAGGCATGGTGCAGGCAGAGCTGAGGGTTCTACATCTTCATCTGAAGGATGCTAGCAGAATTCTTGGTCTCAGGCAGCTAGGACAAGGGTATTAAAGCCCACACCCTCAAGGCCACACCTACTCCAACAGGGCCACACTTCCCAACAGTGCCACTTCCTGGGTCAAGCATATACAAACCATCATACCCAGGCTGGCTTTGAACTCATGGCAGTCCACTTTTCTCAGATGTTGGGGTTACACTTATGTTACAATGCCCACCCCTATGGGTTAGATCTTAAATGCCCCACAAAGTTCCATGTACTGAAGGCTCAATCCCCTGATGGCACTATTTTGGGGGAAATTCTATAAACTTTGGAAGGTGGGAAGACCTGAAGGAAACAGGTCATTATGTGCACATCCTTGGAGGTTACACCAAACGTCCAAGCCTTTCCCCCTTTCCCCCCTTCTCATTTCCAGATCATCTTGATATGAAGTGCTTCAGCATGCCTTCTCTGCCATGGTGGACTGAACCCTCAGAAAGCATGAGCCTTTCATGTTGTTCATGTTGTTCTTTCAGGTATAGCGATCATAGGAACAGGAAGTACCAAGCACAGCCAGCATCACAGCTACACTCGCTGTTAAGTAAAATAAATGTCGCTTGGACATCAGTGCTGTGATACCATGACAGTCTGCCTCGTCCCCAAGACAGCTACAAGTGCATGGGGAATGTAGCATCCTGGATTTAATTCCCAGGACCACATAAACCAGGTCATGGTGCATGGCTGTAATATCAGTCCTTAAGAGATGAAGAAAGGGGGATCAGCAGTTCAAAGTCAGCCTTGGCTACATAGTGAGTTCCAGGCCAGCCTGCGCCATGTGAGAATCTGTTTCTCAGTGGGGTGGTACTCATTGGATAAAGGTACTTGCCTCCAAGCCTGATGATCTGAGTTGATCCCTGGGACCCACGTAGTGAAAGGAGAGAACCAGAACCAGCTCCTTCAAGTTATCCTCTGACTTTCATTCTTACAAGGTATGATATGCAGAGCCTGGCATGGTGATGCAAGCCTGTATTTTCCAGCACTCAGGATCTCTGAGTTGAAGGCCAACCTGGTCTACATAGTGAGTTTCAGGACAGCCAAAGCTCCATAGTGAGACCCTGTCTCAAACAAAATCAAAACCAAAGTGTGGCTCACATTTCTGTGTATGAACATACGTAATAAATAAATGTAGTTTTTCATGTAATAAAGAACACTGAGGAATATAGCTTCATGGCAGAGCACTTGCCTGGGAATCTATGAGGTCTAAACTTGGATTTCCAAGACCAAGGGTGGGGAATCTACTTGCTTCCTTCCACGTTATGAGTCTGTAATCTATTTAAGGAAATACCTTTTCCAGTTGCCCAGTACCTCCCTCTTGCTTTTACTGGTCTATTTTGTAACTTTACAAAAATACCCATTGCATAATATCCATTATTTGTGTTTCCAGATCTATTCATGCACATGTATTCAAGAAGTGTAGGTGCCCATGTCAGAATATGCTGAGGAAAGATATTTTTAAATGTCTGTGATGGCTTAATTGAGAAATGTCCACCATCATATCAGGCATTTGAAGCCTTTGTTCAAGTCCCCAGTCTACATTCTCATAGAACTCAGGACTACTAGCCCAGAAACCACACCACAATGGGCTGGACCCTCCCCCATCAATCACTAAGTAAGAATATATGCAACAGGCCTTCCTATACCTAGATCTTTTTAAAAAAAGATTCATTTATTTTATGTATATGAGTTCACTGTAGCTAGCTGTCTTCAGACACACGGGAAGAAGGCATCAGATCCCGTTGCAGATGGTTGTGAGACACAATGTGGTTGCTGGGAATTGAACTCAGGACCTCTGGAAGAGCAGTCAGTGCTCTTAACCACTGAGCCATCTCCCCAGGCCACCTATACCTAGATCTTATGGAGGCATTTTCTAAATTGAGGTTCTCTCCTCTGAGAGGACTATAGTTCCTGTCCAATTGACATGAAACTCAGCTGCCGCAAGAGGTGTGGCTTGTCAGAGGAAGTATGTCTCTTGCTGTGGGGGCTGAGATAGTCTTGTCCTAGCTCCAGTTCATTCTCTTTGATTTATGCTTGCTGTTTAAAAAATGTGATCTGTAGGGGCTGGAGAGATGGTTCAGCTGTTAAGAGCACTGGCTGCTCTTCCGGAGGTCTTGAGTTCAATTCCCAGCAGCCACCTGGTGGCTCACAACCAATGGGATCCGATGCCCTCTTCTGGTGTTTCTGAAGACAGCTACAGTGTACTCATATACATAAAATAAGTGAATCTTTTTTTTTTTTTTCCAATGTGATCTTTAAGCTTTCTGCTCCTGGCACTAAACACTGTGCCTACTGCTTCCTGCCATGCCTCCCCACTGTGATGGATTTATCCCTCTGGAACCACAAACCCAAATTTCTCTAAGTTACATTTGGTTGTGGTTTATCATAGTAACGGAACACAAACTAGGACAACATTTTATGTGCATGGAATCAGGTAACATATACCACAGTATACTAGTTTTGGATGTCTTTTTTCCCTTTGGCTTTGTTTTTGTAACAGGGTTTCTTTGTGTAGCCTTGGCTGTCCTGGAACTCTCTGTGTAGACCAGACTGACGTTGAACTCAGAGATCCACCTACCTCTGCCTCCCGGGTGATGGGATTAAAGGTGTGGGCTGCTACTAGCCAGCTACAATACATGTTTAAGGAAATAGCGTACTGATACAATTAAAATCAAAATATTAGACTGGACATGTGGCGCAGTCCTTTAATCCCAGCACCCAGGAGGCAGAGGCAGGAGGATCTCTGTGACTTTGAAGCCAGCCTGGTCTACATAGTGAGTTTTAGGACTGCCAGGGCTACTTAGAGAGACTCTGTCTCTAAATAAATGAATAAATAAATTCACATAAAATATTTAGAAAGGTTTACTGGCTTATCATCCAGCACTTGGGAAGACAAGACCATCAGGAGTTCAAGATCATTCTCAACTGCATAGTCAGTTCAGGGCTAGCCTGGGACACATGAGACTCTGGGGGCAGCAGAGGAAGCACAGAGTGAATACATTAAGTGTAGATAAAATACTGAACAGAGGTTTACTGTTTTACATGGTCCCCGAAGCCTCAGGCTCATGGAAGTGGCAAAGCCCTCCCCCAAGGTGAGCCTCAGAGTTATGGCAAAGCTTTCCCCTGTTCTTATTGTGAATATTGCCAGTGTGTACAAAAACGAACAGCTGCAGATTCCTCCCAGGATGACTACAACCTGAAACTGTCCCTTAGAAGAGACCTGTTACCAGTATTAGCTCACTCCTCCTGGGCTGAACATAATTAATATACTGGGTTTTAGGCTGTTGGTTAATTTATGCCAAACCATAAGATCAAGAACAGCCCACCCATTTCCGTGGGTGTGGCTGTCCTTTCTTCAGTCCCTTGTCACGCTGGTCATGTCAAATCTGAAAATCACAAAGGATGCAGTGAGATCCAGTGTTAAAAAAACAAAAAAGTCAGGGGGATGGCACATGCCTTTAAGGCCAGCACTCTAGAGACAGAGGCAGTCTGGAGGCCAGCCATGTTGGTATAGTAGTTTCAGGTCAGCCAAGGCTACATAATGAGATCTTATCTCAAAAAAACCCAATGAACGGGGCCGGAGAGATGGCTCAGTGGTTAAGAACGCTGACTGTTCTTCTGAAGGACCTGAGTTCAAGTCTCAGCACCCACATAGCACTCACAACCATCTGTAACTCCAGTTCCAGGAGATCCAGCTCCCCCTCAGGCCTCTAAGGGCACTGCATGCATGTGCACAGACATATCCAGGCAAAACACCCACGCACATGAAATGAATAAAGCCTTTTTAAATGATATTTATTTGTATATATGTGTACTGGCTGGTTTTGTGTGTCAACCTGACACAAGCTGGAGTTAATACAGAGGAAGGAGTTTTAGTTGAGAAAATGCCTCCATGAGATCCAGCGGTAAGGCATTTTCTCAATTAGTGATCAAGGGGGGAGGGCCACTTGTGAGTGGTGCCATCCCTGGGCTGGTAGTCCTGGGCTCTATAAGAAAGCGGGCCGAGCTAACCAGTAAGGAACATCCCTCCATGGCCTCTGCGTCAGCTCCTGCTTCCTGACCTGCTTGAGTTCCAGTCCTGACTTCCTTTGGTGATGAACAGCAGCATGGAAGTGTAAGCTGAGTGAACGCTTTCCTCTCCCGCTTGCCTCTTGGTCATGATGTTTGCGCAGGAACAGAAGCCCCGACTAAGACGGTATTGTTGAGGAGAGGTACACCAGAGCAGTCTGTGGAGGTCAGAGAACAACGTACAGTTTTCTCCTCTCCTTGCACTAATTTGGGTCCTGGGGAGTCACACACTTGGGTCGTCTTTCTTGGCCAAAAGTGCCTTTACCAGCTGAGCCACCTCAATGGCCCAAACGGTCTCAGTTTTCTCACAGTAAGATTGTGTGTTCGCCCTAGGGTGAATTGGTACCCAAGGCGCGGGGGGGGGGGGTGTCTCCCCTTCTCCTCAGCGAGGGAAGGGGGAAATGTGGGGAGGAAAAGTGCAGAACTGGGATGAGAGGAGGGAGTAGGGGGTACAATCAGGTGTAAAGTGAATAAATAAGTAAATGAAAAAAAAAAAGAATTGTGTCTTCATACCCCATTTTATACCATGCTTTTTATTTTATTTATTTATTTATTTATTTATTTATTTATTTATTTATTTATGGTTTTTCGAAACCGGGTTTCTCTGTGTAGCCCTGGCTGTCCTGGAACTCACTCTGTAGCCCAGGCTGGCCTCGAACTCAGAAATCCACCTGCCTCTGGCTCCCAGGTGCTGGGATTAAAGGCGTGCGCCGCCACTGCCGGGCATACCATGCCTTTTAAACTTAATGCTCTCTCCTGAATTTTTTCCTTTATGTAAGCATACTTTTCTGATTCTATTTTTAAGTCATGCACCTCGACGGCTGTGGTTCTGCACAGTCATACCTGCAGTTTCAGCACTAAAGAGCCTGAGGCAGGAGGATTGTTATACTTTTGAAGTGCCAGGTCACCACTGTGTACCAGAGAAAGAGAAAGATGTATACAGTGTTGCATTATCTTTAAAACTTCTGAAGATTTATGTTATTTTTTATGTGTATGAGTGCTTACCTGGGTGTATCAATGGGCACCAAGTATATGCCAAGTACCCACAGAGGCCCCAAGAGGACATCAGATACCTTGGAACTGGATGGTTGTGAGCTACCGTGTGAGTGCTGGAAACTGAATCAGAGTCTTGTGCAGAGCAGCCAGTGCTCTTAATCCCCGGGCCATCTCTTGAGCCCCTTACTAATTTTACGGCACTAAAATACTTTATTAGGGGGCTGGAGAGATGGCTCAGTGGTTAAGAGCACTGACTGCTCTTCCGAAGGTCCTGAGTTCAAATTCCAGCAACCACATGGTGGCTTATACCCATCTGTAATGAGATCTGATGCCCTCTCCTGATGCGCCTGAGGATAGCTACAGTGTACTCAAATATAGTGGATGAATAATCTTTGGGCGGGAGCTAGAAAGGGAAAGGGAGAGGAGGAAAAACATTTATTAGGTTTATTTGTGTCCAGGATGGAAACTGTGAGTGTGTGGAGATCAGAGGAAAATCTGTTCGAGTCAGTTCTCTCTTGGGCCACCATGTGGATCCTGGGGATTGAACTCCGGTAGTAAAGCTTGGCAGCAAGTGCGTGTATTCACTGAACTATCTCAATGGCCCACATTTCTAATTGTGTGCCTGTGTGTGTATGACATGCTAGTCACAGGACCGTTTGTGAAAATGTCAGTTCTCTTCTTCCACCCATTTAGAGTCTGAGGTAGTCAGGTTTGGCTACAGCCACCTTTACTCCTTTACTCTTGGAGCCTTGTCAACAGTCCGTTACATTGTCTTCACTCTTCATTGTTAATGCAGTTCCCTCAACATGGAGACTTGATTCATTTCCAATCTGATACATGCATTTAGCAACTTTGAAATCAAGTAGATTTCCTTCCTCCCCTCTCCCCCAATGCAGCCCACGCCCTCATAACAGACACTCCATCCTCCTCACTTTAAGGACAGCATAGCGGCCATCTGTTAATCCAATCTGCATTGTGTGGAACAGAGGTTCACTTTACCACATAAAAACCCCTCTCTCACTCCTCCAGGGGGAATTTCCCAGGGTCTCAGCAGGGCAAAGCAGCCATGGGGACTTGTGCCTATCCTGGCTCTTTGCTGATTATAAATTTGCAAACCAGGAAAGGAGAAATGAGTCCGAGGGTGAGGAGTAAATCACGGGAAGCCACGGGAAGGCTAGAATCAGGCCCAGGGATTTGTCAGAAAGCCAAGCGCAGACAGCAAAAGGAATGCTTCCTAAGTCACATTGCATCGTTGTAGACAGCCTGCCTGTGAGGCTGCCTGTCACCGGCAACTCTGTTCAAGATACCCGAGTGACACTGACCAATGGTACCTCACCCTGCTGCTCCTCCAAAACATTCCCAGACTTCTTTGTTTTTTTCTTCTCTAATTAGTGTACTGTGGATTTTAGCTTGAGTGCCCTCACCCGCCCCCCAAAGAGAGTCGTGCACTGAGTGTGGTCTTAGACCTGGGTGTGGCAGAGTTGAGAGGTGGTGGACTTTTTTTTTTTTTTTTTTTT
>JADRCH010000849.1:645621-695596 GCA_019843965.1 Rhynchomys soricoides | reverse complement strand
GCTGTGGTTCTGCACAGTCATACCTGCAGTTTCAGCACTAAAGAGCCTGAGGCAGGAGGATTGTTATACTTTTGAAGTGCCAGGTCACCACTGTGTACCAGAGAAAGAGAAAGATGTATACAGTGTTGCATTATCTTTAAAACTTCTGAAGATTTATGTTATTTTTTATGTGTATGAGTGCTTACCTGGGTGTATCAATGGGCACCAAGTATATGCCAAGTACTCACAGAGGCCCCAAGAGGACATCAGATACCTTGGAACTGGATGGTTGTGAGCTACCGTGTGAGTGCTGGAAACTGAATCAGAGTCTTGTGCAGAGCAGCCAGTGCTCTTAATCCCCGGGCCATCTCTTGAGCCCCTTACTAATTTTACGGCACTAAAATACTTTATTAGGGGGCTGGAGAGATGGCTCAGTGGTTAAGAGCACTGACTGCTCTTCCGAAGGTCCTGAGTTCAAATTCCAGCAACCACATGGTGGCTTATACCCATCTGTAATGAGATCTGATGCCCTCTCCTGATGCGCCTGAGGATAGCTACAGTGTACTCAAATATAGTGGATGAATAATCTTTGGGCGGGAGCTAGAAAGGGAAAGGGAGAGGAGGAAAAACATTTATTAGGTTTATTTGTGTCCAGGATGGAAACTGTGAGTGTGTGGAGATCAGAGGAAAATCTGTTCGAGTCAGTTCTCTCTTGGGCCACCATGTGGATCCTGGGGATTGAACTCCGGTAGTAAAGCTTGGCAGCAAGTGCGTGTATTCACTGAACTATCTCAATGGCCCACATTTCTAATTGTGTGCCTGTGTGTGTATGACATGCTAGTCACAGGACCGTTTGTGAAAATGTCAGTTCTCTTCTTCCACCCATTTAGAGTCTGAGGTAGTCAGGTTTGGCTACAGCCACCTTTACTCCTTTACTCTTGGAGCCTTGTCAACAGTCCGTTACATTGTCTTCACTCTTCATTGTTAATGCAGTTCCCTCAACATGGAGACTTGATTCATTTCCAATCTGATACATGCATTTAGCAACTTTGAAATCAAGTAGATTTCCTTCCTCCCCCTCTCCCCCAATGCAGCCCACGCCCTCATAACAGACACTCCATCCTCCTCACTTTAAGGACAGCATAGCGGCCATCTGTTAATCCAATCTGCATTGTGTGGAACAGAGGTTCACTTTACCACATAAAAACCCCTCTCTCACTCCTCCAGGGGGAATTTCCCAGGGTCTCAGCAGGGCAAAGCAGCCATGGGGACTTGTGCCTATCCTGGCTCTTTGCTGATTATAAATTTGCAAACCAGGAAAGGAGAAATGAGTCCGAGGGTGAGGAGTAAATCACGGGAAGCCACGGGAAGGCTAGAATCAGGCCCAGGGATTTGTCAGAAAGCCAAGCGCAGACAGCAAAAGGAATGCTTCCTAAGTCACATTGCATCGTTGTAGACAGCCTGCCTGTGAGGCTGCCTGTCACCGGCAACTCTGTTCAAGATGCCCGAGTGACACTGACCAATGGTACCTCACCCTGCTGCTCCTCCAAAACATTCCCAGACTTCTTTGTTTTTTTCTTCTCTAATTAGTGTACTGTGGATTTTAGCTTGAGTGCCCTCACCCGCCCCCCAAAGAGAGTCGTGCACTGAGTGTGGTCTTAGACCTGGGTGTGGCAGAGTTGAGAGGTGGTGGACTTTTTTTTTTTTTTTTTTTTGGTTTTTCAAGACAGGGTTTCTCTGTATAGCCCTGGCTGTCCTGGAACTCACTCTGTAGACCAGGCTGGCCTTGAACTCAGAAATCGACCTGCCTCTGCCTCCCGAGTGCTGGGATTAAAGGCTGTGCTACCACTGCCCGGCAAGGTGGTGGACTTTTAAGATTAGTTATCTGGGACCTTGTCTTCAGAAAAGATTAATGTAGCTCTTGAGGTGACTGGGCTCAGTTCCCCCACAGTTGTTGTGTGCCTACAAGGAGGAGGATAGGCAGGTCTGTCGTTTCAGCACTCTGGAAGCTGAGGCAGCAGGATCAGTAGATCAAGGTCAGTCTGAGTTATGCAGACAGTTGAAGGTCTAGCTGAGGTACATGAGACCCTGTCTCAAAAACAAACAAACAAACAAACAAACTGTAAGTTAAAAACACCATCAATTTTACAGCCGGGTATTTGTAGTATACACCTTTAATCCCAGCACTCTGGAAGCAGAAAGGTGGATATCTGTGAATTCCAGCCCAGACTGGTCTACAGAGTGGTCTGACAGGGCTATACAGAGAAACCCTGTCAGGTAGGGGTAGAGAGGTGGGGGGACCCTACAAGAATCTGAAAGCCAGTATATACAGACACTCTCAAAAAGCAAATCAAGGGGCCGGAGAGATGGCTCAGCAGTTAGGAGCACTGGCTTAATTCCCAGAACCCACAAGGCAGCTCATAGCTGTCTGTAACTCCTTTTCCAGGGGTTCTGACACCCTCATTCAGACATACAAGCAGGCCCTGTGTTGCACCAATCTGTAGTCCACAAGAGATTTTGGTTTACATATAGACTGTGGAATGATAAGCAACTTCATGTATATATCACCTCATGTACTGTCTTAGTTTATTTACTTATTAGAGAGAGGGTCTCGCTATGCAGTTCTGTCTAGCCTGGAACTCTATATGTAGACCAGGCTGGCCTCCCAAGTGCTAGGATTAAAAGCACTCACCTGGCACGTAATTTTTT
Source organism: Rhynchomys soricoides (assembly GCA_019843965.1). Taxonomy (NCBI): domain Eukaryota; kingdom Metazoa; phylum Chordata; class Mammalia; order Rodentia; family Muridae; genus Rhynchomys; species Rhynchomys soricoides. The sequence goes on along the minus strand of JADRCH010000849.1, from coordinate 692,908 downwards.
TTTTCATGTGTTCAAAACACTTAAAATCTATTCTGATGTTGAACCAGCAGCGCAGGCTTACAGTCCCAACACTGAGACACTAAAACAGGAGGATGAAGAGTGGTCAATTAGTGGTGTAGACACAGAGGTTGCATCTCAAACAACAGAACAAAAGCCCCGGAGCAATCCATGTAGCAATTTGCTTATTTATTTATTTATTATTTTGGAGGGACAGGGTTTCTTTGTGTAGCTAACAGATTGGCCTAGAGCTCTCAGACACCCTCCTGCTTTTTCTACTTTCCAAACTGCTGGGATTAAAGTCTTTTGCCACACCCACCATCCCCACTAATTAGCAATTTTCAAGAACACCAATCATTGTTATGTGCTAGAGTTGCCCTGATAGACTCTTGGGCTTCTTCTCATCTGTCCTAATGAAACTTTGTGTCCTTTGAGCATCAGTGCCCACAATCCTCCCTCCTCCTCCTCCCCTCTTCTGACCGGGGTGCCACCATTTACTCTTAGCTTTCCTGAGTTGAACTGGGTTTTCCTCTCTGCATGTGAATGATTTGTCCTATGTCAAGTGTATTTCAGTTACTGTAAAGCCTTGCATAAAGTCTTCATTCATCTTGTAACATGACAAGGCAGGATGTGTTGGCACACGCCTTTAACCCCAGCCCTTGTGAGGAAGAAGTGGGAAAATCTCTGTGAATTTTAGACCAATTTGGTCTCTAGTGAGCCTAGAACAGCCAGGGCTATGTAGAGTGGCATTGTCTAAAACAATCAAACAACATACAAACAAACCCCCACAACATGTCAAGAACCCTCTCCTTCTTCCCTCCCCCTCCCTCCCCCTCCCTCTCTGTTCCTTCCTTCCTCTCTGTCCTGAGGATGGACTCCAAATCCTTGTACGCACCAACCAAGAACTCAACCACTGGATTACATCCTCAGCCCAGCTTCCCCCCACCCCCCGCCCCCAGGCTGAACAATAGTCCACTACAAACATATGTCCCATTTCTGTTATCCATGCATCTGTTGATGGGTATTCTGGCTACTTCTCTTGGCTGCTGAGACTAGGGTCTCCACAAACCTAGGGTACAGATGCCTCTTCCAAACACTGTTTTCATTTCCTTTGGATGTATACCCAGAAGTCGGATTGCCTCATCATCTGGTAGTTCTATTTTTAATTTCTTAAGGATTTTTGAAATGATAACATTTAAGCCAAGAACTGAAGGATAAAGAAAAACCAGCCATGGAATTATCTCAGGAAAGGTTAGGCATTCTGAACAGATGGTAGAGTTGATGTAAGGGTGCAGGATGTGGAATCCAGAATGAAAAGGCCCCGGAGCCCCATGGTCAGTGTCATGGAGTGCTGAGAGGGGACTAAGACAGAAGGAGAAGCTTAGTATAAAGCAGGCCAGGACGTGAGAAGGCTTCTGGCTTTCACTCAAGTATAAAGGGAAGCAATGAGAGACAGGAAGTGACACAATTCCAGATCTTGTCTGAAAGAATTTTTTTTTTTATATAAAGACAGGATTTCTCTGTGTAGCCCCTGCTGTCTTAGGGCTCACTCTGTAGACCAGGCTAGCCTTAAGCTCAAGAGAGTCACCTTCCTCTGCCTCCAAGTGCAGCAACCTCTGGGATGGAAGACTTGCTGTAGCCAAGTGATGAGTGGAAATGGGAAGGGAGGAGACTGATGTGCTGGGGCATGAGAGGGGGACACAGATGGACTGATGCTGGTGCTCTCTCATGGGTGGGCACAGGGGAGCCCAGCTCTGTAAGCTGTGAGGAAATTCCTTTATCTGGAAGTCTCTGTAGAGGGCTTTCTGCCTTGTTGTAAGCACTGATGAAGCTCTGAAGAAAACAAAGTCCTCTTGCCAGGCAGTGGTGGCGCATGCCTTTAATCCCAGCACTTGGGAGGCAGAGACAGGTGGATTTCTGAGTTCGAGGCCAGCCTGGTCTACAGAGTGAGTTCCAGGACAGCCAGGGCTGTCCTGGAAAAAAGAAAATAAAGAAAACAAAGTCCTTGTCCTGGCAGACAGAGGAAAGACAGATGACTGGGCACACAGGCTGCTGTGTGGCTAAGTCTTTCTCTCCTCTCTCTTCCCCTCCTCTCTTGTCCCTTCTTATTTCTTTCTTCATGTGCTTTTCTTTTTCTTTTTTTTCTTTTTTTGGTTTTTCGAGACAGGGTTTCTCTGTGTAGCCCTGGCTATCCTGGAACTCCCTCTGTAGACCAGGCTGGCCTCGAACTCAGAAATCCGCCTGCTTCTGCCTCCCAAGTGCTGGGATTAAAGGCGTGCACCACCACTGCCCGGCCGTTCATTTGCTTTTCTATTACAGGAATAAACAACACGACCAAAAGCAACTTAAGGAGAAAAGTTTAGTTTGGTTCACTTACACAGTCCCTCATGAAGGGGAGCCAGAATGTGATGCAGAGGACCCCTGCTTGCTCAGCCTGATTTCATACACAACACAGCCTAGGGGTGGCACCACCTGCTGTGGACTAGGACTTCCTACATCTCAGACTTGCCGACAGCTCAGTCCAGTGGAGATGTTTTCTCAATTGAAGAGTCCTCTCTTCAGATCACTCCAGTTTTACGTTAAGTTGATAAAAGTTAACCAGCACCCTCCCTCCTTTCCTCCCCTCACCCCCCCCCCCCCCCCATGTGTTTCTGCAGATTTCCTCTATCCCAGGAGGCTAATCACAAACTGAATATGTAGCTCTCCTAATCATGTCCTCATGTCCTAGTCCTCCTCCTCCTCCTCCTCCTCCTCGTCCTCCTCCGCCTCCTCCTCCTTGTCCTCCTCCTCTTCCTTCTCCTCCTCTTCCTCCTCCGATTCTTCCTTTTCCTCCTCCTCCTTCAAAACAGCACTTCTCTAGGTAGCTCTGTCTGTCCTGGAACTCACTCTGTAAAACAGACTGGCCTTGAACTCACAGGGATCTGCCCGCCTCTGCTTACTGAGTGCTGGAATCAGAGGCCTGTGCCACCATACCCAGCTTGCACTTCTTACCCTCCTGCTTCCTTGCTGAGTGCTAGCTTGCTACCAGGCCAGGTTTATGCAGGCATGAGGATGGAAATGAGAGCCACCTGCATGCTGGACAAATGCCTACCTACTGAACCACAGGCCCTACCCTGTTGTTTGTTGGTTTTTCTCTTTGTTTGAAAAGTTACATTAATGTTTTTACTTCTCTGGGTCTATATTCTGTGGACATATGTGACACTGATGTAGAAGTCAAAGGACAGCTTTTAGGGAGTTGGCTCTCTTCTACTATATGGATTCCAGGGATGTTCAGAGCTAGATCATCAGTCTTGATGACAGGAATCTTTACCCACTTGCAACTTGCCAGCCCATCTGTCTCTTAGGTGTTTTTCTTAATGGTTTATTTGTTTGCTTTTGAGATGGGATCTTGCCATGTATCATTTTTCTGACCTAGTACTCACTATGTAGCCCAGGCTAGCCTAGAACACAATCCTGCCTTAGCCTTCCAAGTGCTGCAATGATAGATGTGTGGCACTCTGTCTGGCCTGACTAACCACACAGTTTTCATGCTACAACAAATACCAACTCATGAGAAACAATTATGTGAGAAACTAGCTTGTTTTGGAAATTCTGAGGTTTAGCTTATTAGGTTAGAACAGAAAATACATCGGTCAAGTCTCAACCGAGAACCAGGTATGATGTATACATATCTGTAGCACCAGTGCTTAAGAAACTGAGGTAGGAGAATATGGAGTTCCAGGCTAGCCTGGACTACAGAGTGAGCCCTGTTTCAAAACAAGAAAGAAAAAAAGAGCCAGGCAGTGATGGCGCACACCTTTAATCCCAGCACTTGGGAGGCAGAGGCAGGTGGATTTCTGAGTTCGAGACCAGCCTAATTTACAGAGTGAGTTCCAGGACAGCCAGGGCTACACAGAGAAACCCTGACTTGAAAAACCAAAAAAAAAAAAAAACCAAACCAAACCAAACCAAAACTAAAAGACCCTGCCTCAAATGACTAAATAAATAAATAAATAAACACAACAATAATAATAGGAAGGAAGCTTGCTTCATTAGAGTCACACATGGTTGATTGTGCGCATTTGTAATCCAACCTCTCAAAAGTTAAGGCCAGAGGGATGTGTGATTTCCAGACTTCCAGACCAGCTCAGGTTACATAGTCAGATAGCACCTCAAAGGAAAAGCCCTTCTTCCTGCCTCTTCTCTTCCTCTTTTCCCTTCCTAGAAACAGGGTCTTATTATATAGTTCAGACTAGCCTCAAACTCACTATGTAGCCAGGTGTGGCGGTGCACACATTTAGTCCCAGCATTCGGGATGTAGAGGCAGGCAGATCTCAGATTTCCAGTCTAGCCCATTATACATAGAAGTTTCCAGTCTAGCCAGGGGATAGGGGCAAAACTGCATCATTTGCTGGCTGGCCTTAAACTCTTCATGATCCTTCTACTTCCAGAGTTCTGGGATTACAGGCATGAACAATACCCAACTTTATGTAGCCTGTACTGGCTGGTTTTGTGTGTCAACTTGGCACAAGCTGGAGTTATCACAGAGAAAGGAGCTTCAGTTGAGAAAATGCCTCCATGAGATCCAGGTGTAAGGCATTTTCTCAATTAGTGATCAAGGGGGGAGGGCCCCTTGTGGGTGGTACCATCTGTGGGCTGGTAGTCTTGGGTTCTATAAGCAGGCTGAGCAAGCCAGGAGAAGCAAGCCAGTAAGTCACATCCCTCCATGGCCTCTGCATCAGCTCCTGCTTCCTGACCTGCTTGAGTCCCAGTCCTGACTTCCTTTGGTGATGAACAGCAATGTGGAAGTGTAAGCTGAATGAACCCTTTCCTCCTCAATTTGCTTCTTGGTCATGATGTTTGCACAAAAATAGAAAACCTGACTAAGACATATCCTTTCTTATTTCCACAGATTTAATGAGCCTTGAGGCAGAGCTCCGAAGACAATGATTAAATGGTTTTTGCTCATTAAATTCTCCAGTCACTGAACAGTCCTGTGAGGTCCATGTTATATAACAAATCACAATGAGAAAAAATAGAAATAATGAGACACAGATATGGTTTCATCTGTGCCCTCCCCACATCGCACCCATTCCCCGTCTTCGCAGCCAGTCACATTGCCTTCATGTTTAGCTTCACACATGGGGAACACACTAAAGATGATGTAGCTGGCTCCCATAACCCACGCAGCCTAACCCCGTAAGAACTCTCACAGTCTGTGTGAGGCAGAGTGGTACCGCATCTAATTTTATGTCAGCTTGACACAGACTAGAGTCATCTTAGAGGAAGGAATACTAATTAAGAAAATATCTCAAAAAAAAAAAGGAAAGAAAGAAAAGATCTCTCCATAAGACCCGGCTGCAGGCCGGGCAGTGGTAGTGCACGCCTTTGATCCCAGCACTTGGGAGGCAGAGACAGGAAGATTTCTGAGTTCGAGGCCAGCCTGGTCTACAGAGTGAGTTCCAGGACAGCCAGGGCTATACAAAGAAACCCTGTCTTGAAAAAACAAAAAACAAGATCTGGCTGCCGGCAACCTGTCAAGCTTTTTTTAAAAAATTAGTAATTGATGTGGAGGGCCCAGTCCACTGTGGGTGGTGCCATCCCTAGGCTGGTGGTCCTGGGTTCTATAAGAAAGTAGGCTGAGCAAACCATAGCGAGCAAACCATAGTGAACAAACAACCAGTATGAAGCATCTCTCCATGGCCTCTGAATCAGGTAGGTCACTGCCTCTAGGTCCCTGACCTATTTTTCTGTTCTGACTTCCTTCAGTGATAGACTGTGATGTGAAAGCCTGAGCCGAATAACCCCTTCCTCCCCAGCATAGCAGTAGTAACCCATGCTAAGACAGTGTATGGCGCTGCATGCAGGTGTTTGTGGAGGCCACAAAAGGGTGTCTGCTGCTCTAGAGCTGAAATTAGAGTTGATCATGGAGCCACCTGACATGGATGTAAAAAATCAAACCCAGGCAGCAAGTGCTCTTAGCTGCTAATTGGCCCACAAGTTCATAACCAGCCTGGGCTACATAGTGAGTTCTAGGCTAGCCAACGCTGCAGAGTACGTCTCAAAGAAACCCCAAACAAACCACATGCGCGAGCATGGGTGCACACGTGCGCACACGCCCACACGCCCACACACACACACACACACACACACACACACACACACACACAAAACAAAAACAAAAAGAGACATAATCATTACTCATAGTTCCCAGGAGGAACCTTGACATTAGGCCTTGTAGGGTTCCCTGAGGCAGCATTTAGACAAGTCAAGAGGCAGAGGAAGGGGCTAGAGAGAGGGTTCATTGGTTAAGAACAACACTGACCGCTCTTCCAGAGAACCCAGGTTTGATTCCTAGCACCCACGTGTTAGCTCACAATCATCTGTAGCTCCAGTTCCAGAGGATCTGACATCCTCCACAGACATATATGCAGGCAAAATAACAATTTATGTGAAATTTAGAGAGAGAGAGAGAGAGAGAGAGAGAGAGAGAGAGCGAGCGCAGGGGAAGGTGTGGGTGCAGGCAAGAAGTTGTCCTTGGACTGTGAAAGAAAGCTGAGCAAGAGATTTGGGATCTGCTTGTATGAATTACTTCAGAGAGCTCAGCAGCACGATGGTATTCCTGGCCCTCTGGGACCTGCCCTGGGGTGACAGCAACCTTGGGTAGGAGAGCCTAGTGGAGCAGGTGTCACTTGGCATAGGCTCTGGGTTGTGTAACCTGTAGAGAAATAGTCACCCTTTCCCTCTGGCAAGCTGCTGACCACACAGAGAAATTTCTTAGCTCTGGGAGGGGCAGAACAAGAACCCCAGGTGTCAGAAGTTAGAAGTGAAGAGCCAGGCCGGGTTTTGTAGTATACAGCTTTAAAATCCTAGCACTTGGGAGGCATAGGCAGGTAGATCTCTGTGAATCTGAGGCCAGCCTGCTCTACATAGTGAGCTCTAGGAAGAAGAAATCTCTCAAATTGCCACCGCCCAAAAGTGAAGAGAAGATTACAGAGGTGCAGATAGAAAGCTCAAGAGTTCAAAGCCATTCGAATCCCTATGGATTCTCTTGGGACCTCAGTTTTGGCAGCAGGTGCCTTTACTCACTGTGCCATTTTGCCAGAGCTAGCTCTACACTTTCCCTACAGCTCAATGGTAAAATCCTTGCCTAGCTTTTTGTTTTGTTTTGTTTTGTTTGAGACAGGGTTTCTCTGTGTAGCCCTGGCTGTCCTGGAACTCACTCTGTAGACCAGGCCGGCCTCGAACTCAGAAATCCACCTGCCTCTGCCTCCCAAGTGCTGGGATCAAAGGCGTGCGCCACCAATGCCTGGCTTTGCCTAGCATTTTGAAAGCCTTAGGTTAAATTCCCTGAGCCAAAGAGGGTTATGGGAGGGGTTGGAGAAGGAATCAGAGCAAACCAGGAAAGTAGTACATTCCTATAACCCCAGCACTCTGGAGATCAAGACAGATAGTGAAAATGGGGTTAATTTGGGTTACATTGTGGGTTCCCCATTTCCAAACAAAACAACAGCATGTGTTTAAAACAAGAATAGCCTAGGTGGTGGTGGCACAAGCCTTTAATCCCAGCATTCCGGAGGCAGAGGCAGACAGGTCTCTGAGTTCGAGGCCAGCCTGGTCTATTGAGTAAGTTCCGGGACAGCCAGGGCTACACAGACAAACCCTGTCTAAAAAAAAAAAAAAAAGCTTACTATGTTACAATGTTACATCTCTTCTGGGGGACAGCTACAACTGCGGTAGTTTGACACACTTTGGGTTGGAGTCAGGGGATATTAGTGATAGATACGGAGATGAGGTCCAGATGGTCTTACTAAACATCCTAGAAGTTCTAACAACTAAGCATTTCAGCTATGCCAAGAACTAAGCTGACATTACTTTTCCGCAGCCCGATTTATTACATAGTCTCCCGATTCAGTGGACTTTTCTTCAGCTTCTTGTTGTGAAGAACAAGAGATGATGATATCATCTGCTGGATGCTCTGGGGCCTTGGAGATAGCCTCCAGCCCACGTGACTGCTGACTCAATCTCTCCCTCTCCCAGTGTGCTTCAGCCGGGAGAGTGCCGGCCAGCATGTTCATAGCATGGCATTCCCAACACCAAATAAATCGATTGTGTTGTTTTCTCTTTGGAATCCTAGTGTTTGGGAGGTGGAGGCAGGAAGATCAGAAGGTCAAGGTCATCCTTGGCAGTAATGGGTTGGAGGGCAGCCTTGAAGACGTGAGAAGTAGAAGGAACTGGAGTGTCGCTGTTCTAGACAATCAAGTTTAATTTCCAGCACCTACATAAAGTGGTGGCTCACAACTGCTAGCGATCACAGCTCCAGGACCTTCAATGCCCTTTTCTGGCCTCTGGGGCAACTCCTTCCATACATATGAATGTAAAAACTATAAATAAACAAGGGTTGGAGAGTTGGCTCAGTGCTTAAGAACATGTGTTCTTGAGAAGGACCGGGCTTGATTCCCGGCATGCACACGGAGGCTCACTATTTTCTCAAGCACTAAGTATTCATGTAGGCAAAGCACTCATATGAATAAAATAAATCTAGAAGAAAACTATAAATAAATAAATAAATCTTTTTTTTAAAAAAAAAAAAAAAGGGGGTCAGTTAGATGACCAGGTGGGTAAAGGCTCTTGCTGCCAAGCTTGATGACCCAAGTTCGATTCTTGGGACCTACATGGTGGTGAGAGAGAACTAGCTTCTACAGGCTCTCCTCTTGTCTCCATGTGCATGACATAGTATGTGTATAACCACACCTCTACACATAAATAAATACATGCTTTAAAAAAAAAAGACTTGGTGCTGGAGAAATGACTCAGCGGTTAAGAGCACCAACTGCTCTTCCAGAGGTCCTGAGTTCAATTCCCAGCAACCACATGGTGGCTCACGACCATCTGTAATGCGATTGTGAGACTGTGGAAATTTTTAAAGAACTGCTGCCTTCCTTGAGAACCTAAACCCCTGACCTTGGGGGATTGCCAGATGTTCTGAACATGCAGACATTTCTGAGAAGTCCCCTCCCTAACGACTCAAAGGATGACCACCTGCCTGCTATCACCCCAAGACACCTGGCCCGAGCCAATTAAACTCCGTCACTAATGGAAAGTTCCTAGCCCCTAGAACCCCATCCCGCTTGCAGTTTTTGAGCTTAAAAGCTGAGCATTTCTGCTGTTCGGGGCTCCACACGACTCTCCTGCGTGAGGACAGTGTTGAGCTCGCGCGTTGGTATCCTGAATAAAGCCTTGCTAATTGCATCGAGCCACGTCTTGGACGGTCATTGGGGTTGCCCAGCGCCCGGGGAGCCTATCAGGATCTGATGCCCTCTTCTGGTGTGTCTGGAGTGTATTCATATACATAAAATAAATAAATAAATCTTAAAAAAAAAAGACTCCATCCATACCCTCCCTTCCCCCACTCTCCTCCTCTCAAACCCCCCCCTTCCCCTAACTAAAAATGTTGAGTCTGTAATGCCTGTCATCCAGTAGTATTGGATATCCCAGAGATCTTGCTCCATGGTACAATTACCTCACAAATATTTGCTAAGTAAGCGTTTGGTAGAATGTGGTTGTGATTAATGTGTGTGTGTGTGTGTGTGTGTGTGTGTAGCCAGGGCCTCCCTGTGAGGTCCCGAGCAGCCTTCTGCCTCTGCTTCCCTAGTCCCACCATTACTGGTGGGTTTATCTTCTCTTAGTTCTTATGCATGAGCCCTTATGGGCTCGTGTCTCTGAGTACTAATGCATGAACTCTTTATCTCCAAAAGTGCTGGCTGACCTTGTGAACTGGCTTTATGCTCTGCAGCCAATTACCAGCTTGTGGAAACTAAGCACCCCCCCTTTCCCCTCAACAAACAATGATCTTTTAAATTTTGCATTTGATGGTGTTTTATTAAGGTCTCCACACTACTTCTTGTTATTTCACCAGCTAACACCTTTGTTCCTTTAGATGATTTCTGTTTATTTATATTTCCTAACTGCACCCAGGGGTGAGTCACTTAGTGGTTTATGGGCCATGTTTTTATGAGGTCCACTTCCTCTTTTAAGGCTTGTTCTCTGTGCTTTTTCTGTTCCATCTCCCTCTGTTCGCTTCCAAAGTCCTCTGCAGGCCAAAGAGGGTTTGGCTCTCCAGACAGAAATCAGAAGATGGTCTATAAAGCCCAGAGAGAAGAGGGGGATTTGACTCCCTTGGTAAAGTGCTGGCCTCATGGGAAAGCCTGGGGTTGATCCAAACACCTCGTAAGCCTGGTCTACCTAGTAAGTTCCAGGACGACAACAGAATCATTTGTCTGAGCAGAGCTAGCTCAATTCGATTGCATGAAAAAGATTCTCATAATGTGATGATGATGATGATTTATTCCTTTTTCTGACACTGAGGAATCAAACCTATGGTCTCATGGTTGAATGGCAAACACTCCATCAAATGAGCTTTGTCTACAGCTTTGAGATTATTTACTTATTTGTGTATTTATTTACTTATTCAGAGGCAGAGTCTCTCTATGTAGCCTTGGCTGTCCTGGGACTCACTATATAGAGCAGGCTGGCCTCAAACTCAGACATTCACCAGCTTTCCAATTATATTAAAGTCTTGGAGAGACAGTGTGGTTTTGGGGATTACTAACAAGCGTCTGCGTGAGGGGGACATACAGAAACAGAAGGACTCAAAGGCGGCTGCATCAGCAAAAATGCCCCCTCCAACATGGCTGCTGACTCATAAAAGCTGGAACCCTGCAGCTCTCTGCAGGACTTTCAACCAGCTGAAGAAGTTGACAGGCCAGAGAGTTCTGGGCAGGCAATTGGCTTCCTTAGGCACTAGGCATGCCTTTGGTGCATCGGCATGACATGCAAGTAAAACATTCATATACATAAAATACAGCAATAAATGTTTTATTTGGGTTTTTTTACCTCACAAATTTATATTTTATTTTATTATTATTTATCTTATTTTATTTTAATTATTCACTTTACATTCCACTTGATCCCCCCTCCAGGTCACCCTCTCCCATAAAAGTTCCCTCCATCCCCCCTCCCCTTCTACTCTGAGCGGGTAGAGGCCCCTGGGAATCTCCCCACAGGCCCATCAAGTCTCTGTGGGGCTAGGCATCCTGTCAGACAAGGCACCCCAGTTAAAACATATTCCATGTACAAGCAACAGCTTTTGGGGCAGCCTCCATTACAGTTGTTCAGGACTCACATGAAGACCAAGCTGCACATTTGCTACATATGTGTGGGGAGGCCTAGGTCCATCCCATGTCTATTCTCTGGTTGTGGTTCAGACTCTGAGAGACCCAATGATCCAGGCTCTTCTGGTCTTCCTGTGGAGTTCCTATCCCCTTCTGGGCCCTCAATCCTTTCTCTCTTCTTCCATAAGAGTCCCTAAACTCCTTCCACTGGTTGGCTGTAGAGGTCTACATCTGTCTGAGTCTGCTGCTGGGTGGAGTCTCTCAGAGGACAGCCATGTTAGACTCTTGTCTGCAAGCATAAGAAGGTATCATTAATAGTGTCAGGGATTGTCTCAAGTTGGGGCAGTTATTGGTTGGCCGTTCTCTTGGTCTCTGCTCCATTCTGTCCTTGCATTTCTTGAAGACAGGATAAATTTTGGGTGGAAAGTTTTATGGGTTTGTTTTGTTTTGTTTTGTTTTGTGAGATAGAGTTTCTCTGTGTAATAGCCCTGGCTGTCCTTGAACTTGTTTTGTAGAGCAAGCTAGCTTGGAACTCACAGAGATCCACATGCCTCTGCCTCCTGAGTGCTGGAAGTAAAGGTGTGTGCCACTATGCCTGGATTTATTTTTTAAAATTTTAAAAAGAGTGGATACTGACTGGTCTCACGGGGGACCAAAGCCCATATAGGACAGCAGACAAATGCTTGTAACTCCAACTCCAGGGATTTAGTGCCCTCTTCTGGCTTTCCCTGGCTACTACACCCACAAACTCATACCCAGATTCTACAGACTCACATGAACACACATAATTTAAATAAAAATAAATCCTTTAAGAAATAGACCAAGGATCTGAACAAAGAGTTCACAGAAGAAAAAATACAAATGGACAAAAATTTTTAAAATGTTCAGTTTCCTTAACCATTGGGGAAAATTCAAAGTAAAACTACTTTGGTATTTCATCTCACCCTAGTCAGAATGGCTATCACCTAAACAAACGAATGAATGGATGGATGGATGGATAACAGCAGACACTGGCGAAGAATGCGGGGAAGGAGAGTGTTTATTCACTGTTAGCATTTTGTCTAAGCTCTGCCCCACAGTTACCTGGCAACGGCCAGATATGCCTGACTCTTCTCCTCTCCTCTCCTCCTCCTCCTCCTCCTCCTCCTCCTCCCCCCCCTCCCCCTCCCCCTCCTCCTCTCTCTCTCTCTCTCTCTCTCTCTCTCTCTCTCTCTCTCTCTCTCGGCCTTTCTGTCTCTACTACCCTCTCAACTCCCCTCCCCATGCCCTAAACAAACTCTGGAAGGGATGCCTCAGCATGGGCCCACAGAGGCACCCCTCCCCCCCTTCCCCGGCACCTGACTACACCTCCACCAGACATAGTCCTTCTCTCCCTTATCTTTATAAACACAGCATTCACTGTTGGAAGTGTAAACTGTGCAGCCAGTATGTAAATCAGTCTGGAAGCTTCTTATAAAAATAAAACTATGACAGAACACAGCTATGTCACTCCTAGCTGTGCACTCAAAGGATTCAGGAACTGAACTATGACCCCGGGTTAAGATCCTACAGGGTTTTTAGGCCCCAAATCCACAACCATCTGTGCTAAGTTATTTCACCAATCAGGATTTAGGGATAGGAGATTTTTCCTGGCAACCTGTCCTTATTTACATTTATCCTGCTCCCATTGGTTGGGTATCCAACTGTGGCAGGGGACTTGCCTTGTCTAATATTCATGTCTTCACTTGTCTACCAGGATGGAACCTGCCTAACATTCATGCTTTTTTTTTTTTTAGGCATGTACCACCACTGTCCAGCTTATTTATTTATTATAAATAAGTACACTGTAGCTGTCTTCAGACAAGAAGAGGGCATCAGACCTCATGAGCTACCATGTGGTTGCTGGGATTTGAACTCAGAACCTCTGGAAAAGCAGTCAGTGCTCTTAACCACTGAGCTATCTCTCCAGCCCAACATTATGTCTTAACTTGTAACCAGGATATCAGTTACCCATGTACACGTTTCTGCCAGGTAGGATGTCAGTTCCCAGGGAGGACTCGGGAACTTAAACTTTACTTGATCACGATTCAAAATGGAAGTCTTATTCCAAGTGGTTTCTTATATTGATGCTGGTGTCTCTTTTATGTTGGGGTCCATCCTAGGGACAGCTTATAAAAGCTTATACATAGGTGCGGGAAGGGCTGTTGGGTGGTGGTTGGTTCGGGTCCAAGCTTATTGTGGGTAACTATACAAAGCAGTTCTACTGACTTTTATATTGATTGGTTTCCAAGGGCACACAATATAACAAAATATGTAATCAATCTTGGCATTAAAAAGTTTCTTAGTAACAGCAGAAACATATGAGAAAGTTTCCTTAGAATGGCAGGCTAGCCAAGTAACTGTGCCTTAGCATTTTATCAAGGTCTTAACATATTACCAGGGCCTTAATACCTTAACTAGGTCCCAACAGTCACAAACATTCCCCCCACCAATGGTGTAGCCACTGTAAAGATGTCTGTACATAAAACCGCTTATAAGCCACCATAATGAAACTTAGTGTGGTATTAAGAAAAATGTAATTAACAATAAAGCAGGTGTAGTGGTGCATGCCTGTAATCCCAGCATGCAGAAAGATGAATGCAAGTTCTACAGAAAGAATTCCCGGCCAGAGAGAGATCCTGCCTCAAAGCAGCAGCAAAAAAAAACTAATTGAAAGCCAGCGCCTCATCCTGATTAGTGCTCTGCTCAAATAGTTTTTTTCATTTTCTTTTTTTTTTTTGTTTTGTTTTGTTTTGGTTTTTTTTGTTTGTTTTGAGACAGGGTTTCTCTGTGTAGCCCTGGCTGTCCTGGAACTCACTCTGTAGACCAGGCTGGCCTCCAACTCAGAAATCTACCTGCCTCTGCCTCCTGAGTGCTGGGATTAAAGGCACATGCACCACTACCTGGATTTTTTTTTTTTTTTAAGATTTCTTTCTTTCTTTTTAAATATTAATTTATTTTATGTATATGATGAGTACACTGTAGCTGTCTTCAGACACACCAGAAGAGGGCACCAGATCCCATTACAGATGGTGGTGAGCCACCATGTGGTTGCTGGGAATTGAACTCAGGACCTCTGGAAGAGCAGTCAGTGCTCTTCACCACTGAGCCATCTCTCCAGCCCCTAAGATTTATTTCTTGTCACCTACGCCCGCATAGGAGATGAACTAGTCTGGACGAGGGCCTGCAGATTGAAAAGACGCTCAGGTCATTTGGAAGCCAAAGGCCAAAGCTGTTTATTTCCAGAGCTCTTATATAGTCATTTACACGAGGTTAAGCAAAACAGGAAGCCAACAATGCTATCTAAGTGAACGTCTTGGTCTCATGATTCTTAGCCCACTTGAGCAAAACATCCTTCAGGGGTCAGGAAATTGGCAAACAGTTCTCATGGGAACCAACACTCTTCCTGACCACAAGGGCAGGGTTAGCCAAGTCTCAGCAAGCCAAAGCCTTTCACCCCACATGTCACTCTTTTCTTGTTTATAAAGTAGCCTCTGTTTTAGGAATCGATCTCTGTCACCAGTGTCCTTACCCGTCTCTGGATATCACTGCAGCCTTTGGCAGCGACTCCTGTCTTAGGTTGGTACCCTGGCCGAGAAGGTTGCCCGTCATGGAGGTCTACTTGTTTAGCATAGACAGCCATACTTGAGTGGTCTCTGTCCGTTGGGATAAGAGAACCTGTCTCAAGACTGTACGCAAGCGACCCTGCTGTTTAAAGAGTTTACATAAACACCTGAGAGCAAGGCAGGCTGTGAGCAATCCTAAAACTCCTAGGGCTCCCAATCCAGCCCATTCTTTGATGAAGCTTCCCAAGCAGTGAAACGAGTCCAAGAGACCAGTACCATCTATTGGAGGAACCCTAGTCTCATTTACCAATAATATTTGGTGTAGCAAGAATTAGTAAAATTGACAAAGGTAGCATTCCAGGGTCCCAGTAAATACTTATTCAACTGATGAACCATAAAGGAGGCATTCTTAACATGAGTAGGTAGCATACATAGGAGAACAAGACCCATGACTAATGTCAAATAATTATCATGAGTATTCCATAACCAAGACGAGAGTTCATGTCTTGTTGGGTCAGCAGAGCGTTGGCCACTAGGGAGGCCAAGAGGTCCACAGTTTTGGCCATCTGGACAGAGCTTGAAATTGCAACGCCAGCTCCCACAGCAGCACACACGGAGAAGGCTATTGCTGTGACATCTGCTGCGGTGATTCCAAAGTCTCTCTTTTCTCTGACAACAGTTATGGGGAGATTCTCTCGATCGCTCTGCACAGGCATCATGAGTGGTCGCATCACTCGGACAATCACAGCTCCTTCATCTCTAGCGGCGTTCCAGCAATTAGTCAACCTGCACTCAATCTCAGAACAGTTAAGCCTCTCATTATCAACAGTATTATTGCTATTATTAAGCACAACAAAGAAAAAGGGGTGACTTAAGCAAGGAAGGGATACAAGAATAAAATTTTTATCTTTGATGATTTTTTAAGGTAATTTCAAACTGATCACTCTGGTTCCAGGAGCCTGTGCCATTAAAGGCTATGCCCTGTTGTAACATTATATGTGAGAGATCCATGCAAGCATAAGGTCCACACAAAGAGAACCCAGCAACTATGGAAAGTCGACCAGCTAAAGCTGGGTTGCGATACAAATTGGTGCCACAGCATCTCTAGGGAAAACACAAACTGTTCCTCGTACTTTTATCAACACTGGATCAGGACCTTTCCAGGCACCCATGTTCAAATCTTTCCACTTCACCTGGATCGAAGGTGCAGCCGTGCGCTGCCAATGTCTGTCAGCAGCTGTTCTACTTCTTTATCCACAATTAAAAAATTTAAAGTATATAAAATATAAGATAATTGAGCCTGACTGCAACAGTATTGCCAGCAGCAATAGGTCCGGGCAGATTAGAGTGCCCTCGGACACGCCCTACAAAAAGAGGTTTAGTCCTTTGCCAAATTAGACCTTGAAGTAATTTTAAACTTTTAAACAAAGGCGTGGAGGGACTAATACAGGAAACAGTTTCCAATGGCAATATAATATTGCAAACATAAACACTATCAGTATAAATATTCATGGCAGAATCTGGAAAATTTTGTAAAGCCATAATTACAGCTGTAAGCTCTGCCTGCTGGGCTGAGGTGGTAGTTCCCTGAAATTTAAAAACTTGATCCTGGCACACCACCACAGAGCGGCCATTAGAGGATCCATCAGTAAACACACACAGAGCATCATCCAAAGGAGTCGAGACCACTATTTTCGGGAAACACACAGGATGTTCCTTAAAAAACTGCACCAACTGATTCAGGGGATAATGATTATGTATTTTTGCAGGTGTAGCAAACATAAAGGATACCCAAGAATCATTATGTAAACACAAATATTTAATTTGGTCCATACTATAAGGTACAACAATATCAGAAGGTGACATGCCAAAGGTTTGAATGCTCATCCAGTCCACCTTCTATAACAATTGTATAATCATATCATAATAAGCTTCAGCAATCCTTTTAGAGGATGCAGATAAATGGACCCACATTATCGGCCCAGTTTGCCAAAAAACTGCAGTAGGTGTATGCTGAGAGGGAAAAACCAACTTAATTGATCTTTAATAATCTCATCATCTTCCCTCAACGTTTCCCGGACCAATTTCCATACGTGAAACAGTGTGCGGACTGTGTCGCTCCACAGTGCGGCACCATTTGCTCTGAATTCGCTGCCAATCGGTTAGATTTAAACTCCCATTGGTCACAAACCAGGGACAAAGTTGATTTACATCTTCCCACAAACCCCTGAGAGCTTTTTACTTTACTTCTGTTCCCCGTTTCTTTAACAAAATTAAAACCTGATTCTCTAAAAGTTCAGTTGAGTGTCGAGCACCCACGACTTTCGCAGCCTGTGCGAAAACTTACTTTCGGTTCGCTGCTGCCGCTTATATCATCAATTCGTTCTGCTCTTACTGTGACGCCGCTTTCAGAACGATCTGTCAGGGATTCCCTTCTTTTCCAGATCTTGGTGGAACCTCCACTGGTCACCTATGCCCGCATAGGAGACGAACTAGTCTGGACGAGGGCCTGCAGATTGAAAAGACACTCGGGTCATTTGGAAGCCAAAGGCCAAAGCTGTTTATTTCCAGAGCTCTTATATAGTCATTTACACAAGGTTAAGCAAAACAACAGGAAGCCGGCAATGCTATCTAAGGGAATGTCTTGGTCTCATGATTCTTAGCCCACTTGAGCAAAACATCCTGCAGGGGTCAGGAAATTGGCAAACAGTTCTCATGGGAACCAACACTCTTCCTGACCACAAGGGCAGGGTTAGCCAAGTCTCAGCAAGCCAAAGCCTTTCACCCCACAATTTCTTTTATTTGTATAAGTATTTTGCCTACATTCGCAGCTTTGTGCACCACATTCATGCCAAGTGGAATGAGTCTCCTGGAACTGGAGTTAGAGACAGCTGTGAGCTGCCATGTGGATGCTGGGACTTGACACCCACTGCTCTAGAGCCCTTAACCCTGAGCCATCTCTCCAGTACTCGATCTTCTTCTATACATAGTATCCAGATGTGTTTATTCCTTGGTCCCGTCTTCCTTTCTGCCGAGTGTTTCTTTGCACTGACCCCAAAATGTAACCTCCTCTTCACCCATCTTATTGATACTTTTCTTCCACATTGTCATGGTTTCTGCGGTCCTACAACAAACCCTTTGATATCCAGCTCTGCACACGTTCACCGCCAACCTCCCACGCTCCAGTTCTTGCCGGTTCAGAGGATCTGCTTCCCACCACCTCTCCCCACCAGGAGGGTTTTCTCTCCTTCTTACAGCACAAAAGCCCAGCCTCATTTCAGACAGGGTTTCTCTGTGCAGCCCTGGCTGTCCTGGAACTTACTCTATAGATGAGGCTGAGCTTGAACTCACACAGATCTGCCTGCCTCTGACTCCCAAGTGCTGAGATTAAAGGCCCAGTTGCCTAAACCTCTTTCTTTCTGATTGATTGATTGATTGATCTATTGGGTTTTCTGTGTACTCCTGGAACTCGCTTTGTAGAGTTTGCTGGCCTGGACCTCAGAGTGCTGGGATTAAAGGTGTGCACCGCCATGTCCAGCCTACCCGTCAGTCTCCCCCTCTCTCTCTGGCACTTTACCTGGTGCTTTTATCCTTCACTCTCTCCTCTTCGACGCTAGACCCCTCATCTTTGTCCAGCCTTTCGTGAAGCTGATCTTTATCACATACACTTGTTCTCTGATCTCTGGCTCCACCTTCATCACTTCCTGACCTCACCCTTGTTCTGTCTCTTTTCTGAATGGAATCAGTGGCTACACAGTTCTTGGAGAAACCAAACAAGAGGAGAAAACAGAAAACAAACAAACAAATCCTAAACTCTCTCCGAAACACAAAGATCCAAAGTTCCCACAGAGAACTGCTTGAAGTTGAGTTAATCAGTCCCTCAGAGATGACTGCAGTTTAAGTGTTCTTTGTCCCCAAGGTCTGAGGAATTGGTGAACTGAGAAGGAAAAGTCCCTGCTTTCACACTGGGGTGTGACCTGGCCCCTGAGATAATAGCATCTCTAAAGGGCCTCAAAGGCTTTTTTTGGTTTCTTTTCTGTGTTTGCCTGCTGCGTTTCTGATCCCTTCTGTTCTCTCTGCTTCTCTGTTTTTTATTTTTGTTGCATTCTATCTCAGATCTGTGTCTTTCCTTCCCTCCAGCCCTCTGACTTCTTGTTTCTCCCTAGCTGCCTCTCTTCCCCATCTCTAGTCCTTGTCATGGTCTTCCTTTACAGAGTCTGTCTGACTGTCTTTGTGTGTCTGGCCCATTTCTCTGTGGAGAATCTCCCTTAAGCTCATTTCCTGTCACTCCCCTCTGTGGAAAAAAAAAAAAAAAAACCTGCCAGAATCAGAACTTTGACCCTTCATGATAAAGGGGACTAATAAATTCCAGGTAAAAATCTTTTCTTCACAGGGGAGTCTCTCTGTGTAGTGCAGGCTAGCCTCCAACTCATAACGATCCTGCCTCCTTGATTGCCTATGTGCTAAGATTATAGGCTTGCACCGCTCCTGCTTTGTGGTCTCTATTCAACTCATTTGCTAGAAAGCTGGGGGCCACAGAGCAGAAGAAAATAACCAAAGATGTAGAGGAGGAGAGCCTTGGGCGGGGCTCATCATAGTCTTTTTAATGAGACTAGAATAGGCTATTGGAGGAGACGTTGATGGTCAGATCACCTTTGGATGGGTTTCCTGCCATAAGTCCTGAAGAGATGAAGAAGGCAGCCTGGATATCTTTGACACATTCTCTTGGCAAGCTACCAGCTTCAGATTTGAATGGCAAATCTTTAGCAGGATGGAGCTGGTAGAACCCGAGCACACTAATTCAGAGGGAGTGTGAACTCTGAGTTAACTCTTCTGTTTGCAGCACACATTATAACATAAATTACTTTATACCCATGGGTTTGTTAGGATGTCACCACGCATTGATGGAAAAGACCAAGGTGGTGTTAGTGTCACCTTAGAGGGAACAGAGACCGAGCCTCAATCAGGGAAAGCCCACATGCTGTGGGATTGGCTGATGTCCTTGTAATGGATTGAAGAGAACCCTGGCCCACAGTGCTCTTGTACTTTGTGACAGACAGGGAGTGGGTCATATCTAGGATTCTGAACTATTCTAAGTGTCTGAGCCTGGCAGAGTCATCCCTCAGCTTCCCTTTCTCATTCATTAATTAATATGTCTAACGGCCCATCTCCTCATAATCATCATTTCTTCATACCTTTTTTTCTTCTTCTGAGAGCTCTCCTTATCTGTTCACTTCTTTATCATCTGCTGAGGAGCTATGGTGAGATGCACATTAAAACCTCGGCTCGCTGGCAGTGGTGGGGCACGCCTTTAATCCCAGCACTCGGGAGGCAGAGGCAGGTGGATTTCTGAGTTCGAGGCCAGCCTGGTCTACAGAGTGAGTTCCAGGACAGCCAGAGCTACACAGAGAAACCCTGTCTCGGAAAAAAGAGAAAGTAAACTCCCTTGTTTTATTGATTGATTGATCGATCGATAGATTGATCGGTTGATTGAAGGGGCCATGTGGAAGTCAGGACAGCCTAGAGGAGTTCATTCTCATGTCCCACCGTATGGGCCCTAGGGCTTCAATTCAGGGTGCTGTAGCAAGCATCTCTACCCTTTGAGGCACCTCCCATCTCCCTTCTCATTCTTCCTTTTTCCCCTTCCTCTCTCCTTCCTTCTCCCACCCTACCCCTGTCTCCCTGTTTCCTCATTCCTTATCCCCTTCTCTCTCTCTTTCAAGACTGAGCCTCACGCTGCAGCCCAAATTAGTTGAACTCATTCTGTAACTCAGGCTGGTACTGAATTTGACAAGCCTCCCGCTTTGCCTCCCCAGTACTGAGATGGCAGGTGGTTCACCCGCCCGGGTTGTAGTCTGTTTCTTCCTCTCTGTCCTGGCTGCATTTATGAAGACTCAGCAAGTGGCATTGAAAGGACATATGCCCTAAGCCAGGCACAGTGGTGCCCACCTCTACTCCTAGACCCTGGGGAGGCAGAGGCATATGGATCTCTGTGAGCTCAAGTCCAGCCTAGTCTACATAGTGAGACATAGTCTCCCCCCCATCCTCCACCCATCCTTTGGTTTTTGGATACAGGGTTTCTCTGTATAGCCTGGCCATCTTGGAACCCTCTCTGTAGACCAGGCTGGTCTCAAATTCAGAGACTTGCTTGCTTCTGTCTCCCAAGTACTAGGAATAAAGGCGTGCATTCCCACCTCCCAGGGACATATGCCTTTATGAATACTGATTTTATCATCCAACATACATGCAAACAACGTGGCAGTGCACAAAGAAACGAAATTATCTGTAACAACTGATTCCAAACTGTACTCTTTCAATCCATACGTAAGACAATTCGAGCGAAGAATAACTCTCACCCAATTGTCAAATCTGCCAAAGAGAATTATCAAAGCTTCCTCCCAGTCCCTAATAAACGACTTGGGGAAGCAAGAAGCCAAATTCTCCTCCCCCTCCCCCTTCCCCTCTCCCTCCTTCTCCCCCTCCTTCCCCTCCTCCTCTTCCTCCTCCTCCTCCCTTTTTTCTCTTCCTTCTCCCTGTTTCTACTCTCTGTTTCCTCTCTTTCTTCCTCCTTGCTCCGTCTTTCTCTTCTTTCTCTTCAACCTCCTCCTTCTTTCTTCTTCCTTCCTTGTGGGTTTTTGAAATAGGATCTCATGTGGCCCAGGTTATCCTGCAATTTCATGTGTAGCTGAGGATGTCCTTGAATTTCTTGTTCTCATCCCTTAGCCTCCCAAGTGCTAGGTGTAGAGGGGTGTGTCATTACAAGAGTCTAATACTTTCTCATCATTTTCATTTAATGCATGTAGGAGTTCACTTTGGTACAGCGTTTCCGTATTACAAATGCAGTTCGAAATGTCATGTGTTTTAACTCCAGTACTCTTTTTGACAGACTTTGAATGCCCCAGTATTTTGAGGCTACTGAAACTCGCCTCAGCTGAGACTCGCCTCAGCTCTTCCAGATGGAGCCCCCTTGTGTCCATCCCCATGGCCAACCGCACCTCCATGATGGAGTTCATGCTTCCGGGAGTCACGGACAAGCAAGGCCTCCAGCTCCTCCTCTTCGTGGTCCTCCTGGTCACCTACACGCTGACTCTGCTGGGGAATCTGTTCATCATCGCCCTCACCTTGGCGGACCACCGCCCGCACACCCCGATGTACTTCTCCCTGCTAGAGGTGGGTTTCACATCCACTGTATCCCCACAGATGCTGGCACGCCTGCTGGCGGCGCGCAGGGCCATCTCCCGCCACCGCTGCTTCGCGCAGATGATACTCTACTTCACCCCGGGCGCCATGGAGACCCTGCTGCTGGCAGTGATGTCCACTGACCCCTTTCTGGCCGCCACTGCGATACCCAGCACTCATGACTCCCCGAGCGCGCTCTGCTGGGCAGCCAGTCTCCTGGCCCTGCCTGGGCTGTTAGCCTGGATGTTGTCTCTCCCTTTCTGTGGCCCTCGAGTCCTCAACCACTTCTGCGACAGCTTCCCTTTGCTGGAGCGGGTGTGTGCAGACACCAGGCTTCTGCAGCTGGTAGCCTTCCTGGTGGCTGTCTGCACCCTGCTCACTGCCACACTGATCACAACCTAATTCTGTGGTTGCAACATCAGCACCATCCTACGCCCGCCTACGACTGGGTGTCGGGGTCGCAGCAAGGCCTTCTCTACCTGTTCTTCCCACATCCTGGTGGTTTCGATGAGCTATGGGAGCTGCATCATCATGTACCTCAGCCCCACGCAGACAGGGAGGCTGGACCTCAACAAAGGAATAGCTTTCTTCAACACCACAGTGTCACCCCTGCTCAACCCCTTCATCTACTGCCTAAGGAACCAACTGGTCCTAGCGTGTGCAGGGATTTGCTGCTCAGGGGAAGGGAGCTTTCTTCCAAGATATTCAGAGCATAAGACTGCAAAGGTTTGCTATTGGTTTATTTTTATTGTGACTGCTAGTGACTTGTTTGCAGTGCAGAGAACTGTTCCTGGGGCCAATCAATGGCTAGAGATGTGCCACTACTGAACTACATTGCCACTCATGCTCCCCACCCCCTTTTGTTTCTGAGAAGTGCTTTCTGTAAATTAGGCTGGCTTGAAAATCTGTAAGTAGCCGAGGATATCCTCTATTTTCTTATCCTCCTGTTTCAGTCTCTTGGTGCCTGGGATTTGGGGAGTGTACTATGAAACCTGGGCCTGGCCGGCCGTGGTGGCGCACGCCTTTAATCCCAGCACTCGGGAGGCAGAGGCAGGCGGATTTCTGAGTTCGAGGCCAGCCTGGTCTACAGAGTGAGTTCCAGAACAGCCAGGGCTACACAGAGAAACCCTGTCTCGGAAAACAAAAAAAAAAAAAACAAACAAAAAAAACCAAACCTGGGCCTGTTTTTAAATCTTATTTATTTTTTGTTTGTGTAATGAAGGCTAACCTTCAACTTATTATGTAACCAAGAATACCCTTCAATTTCTTTTTCTTCTTCTTATCATCGTCGTCGTCGTCGTCGTCGCCCTCCTCCTGTTCCTCCTCCTCCTCCTCTCTATGTAGCCCTAGCTGTCCTGGCACTCACTATGTAGACCAGCCTGACAAAGAACTCATGGCCATCTGCCTGCCTCTGCTTCTGGATGCCAGCATTAAAGACATGTTTCACTATGCCTGGCCCCAGACTCTTAGTTTTAAGATTTTTAAAAAATTTGGACTGGAGGGATGGATAGATGGCTCAACGGTTAAGAGCACTGGCTGCTCTTCCAGAGGTCCAGAGTTCAATTCCCAGCAACCATATGGTGGCTCACAACCATCTGTAATGGGATCCGATGCCCTCGTTTGGTGTTTCTGAAGACAGCTACAGTGTCCTCATATACATAAAATAAATCTATTTTTAAAAAATTGGACTGGAGGAGGGGCTCTGCCTTTCAATAGCTGTGGTTCTGGCAGAGAACCTTCGTTCAGTTCCCAGCACTCACATGGTTGATTGTCTTTAACTCCAGTTTCTGTGTCTCTGTCACCTTCTCCTCTGTCAAGCTCTCCTGGCTTCCTCAGGACCAGGCTTGCATTCAGTGCCCATATATATGCAGGTAAGACACACATTCACAGAAAACAAAAATAAGAATTTTTTTTTTTTTAACTTATGTGAATATATGCGTGTGGCTCGAGTTTATGTGAAGTACATGCATGCAGTTGCATGCTGAGACCAGCAGAGGGCATTGTTTTCCCCTTGAGCTGGAATTACAGGCAGTGGTGAGCTGTCTAGCCTGGGTGCTGGGAACAAATCCAAATTCTCTGCAAGAGCATTAAGTATTCTCAGATGCTGGCCATCTCTCTAGTCTCCCGGTGTAGGCATGTTTTGTTGACAATGAGGAAAGTAAAACTAACAACCTATACTGATTTAAAAGCTGCTGGTGCTTTGTGGTGGAGCAATCCTGTACTTTCAGCACTGGTAAGAGTGATGATGGAGCATCAAAGATTTGAAGTCATCCTTGGCTACATATCAAATTTGATACCAGCCTGAGCTACATGAGTCACTGTCTCCAAAAAATAAAAATAAAGAAGAAGGCAGAGTATGTATGTGTCCTGTGATCTGAAGGGCTCTTAGGATTCGGGCCACGTCTTAAAGCTCATGATTAACAAGTGTCCTATAGGGTGGTGATTCCATTCTGGAACAGGAAGACTTTAGTAAACAGTAAGGAAACTGGATCAAAACCTACAGACTGTAGCCTGTTTTGTCCCTAATTGTAACAAACATGCAAATGCTTCATGTCACATTGTGACAAATTAAAATCACCTAAGTAGCAAGCCTCAGTGGGAAGGCTCACCCTGGGTATGAGTGGCACTTTCTCTTTTCTGAGGAAAAGGGTGGGGCAGATGACTCCCTTGGCCTTCCCTGTTGCAACTGCTGCCAATTCCTTCTCTAATAGCACAGCCAGCATTTCCAGACTTCCATTCCAGACTGAGGACCAGAAGCACTGCAGGAAACTTCCACATCTCCCGGGCCAGACTGGGACTGCAGAGGCCCAGCCCCTTGGAATCAGCAGCCCCTGAGTTGACAGCCTCCCCAGTGAGAAACAGCTACTGCCTCCAACTGAGCTATACCTCCAACTGCCAAGGCGGCACAGCTTCACCACATGAATTGTGCATCACATGAATGGCTACATTGCCTACCTGGCTACATTACCTGCTTATGATCCCAGCTCTCAGGAGGTAGAGGCAGGAGGGTCAGAAGTTCAAGGTCATCTTCAGTTACTAGAGTAGCTTGGGCTAAGATGTGTGTGACACTGTTTCAAAAAACAACACAGACTACTGATGTCTTCCCTCCCGCCTTCCCTCCAACTCTTCCTCTTTCTTTCTTTCAAGACAGGGTTTCTCTGTGTAGCCCTTCCTGTCCTGGAGCTCCCTCTGTAGACCAGACTGGCCTCGAACTCAGAGATCTGCTATCCTCTGCCTCCTCAGTGCTGGGGACTAAAGGTCTGCACCACTACTGCCCAGCCTCATTCATTATTTCTTAGTCTAGAGTTTGTGGAAGGATCCTTCCTGAGGTAAAACTTAGTCTGTCAAATCCAAGATGCTGACTCTATGCATGTCTTTGAAACATGCCTTTACCACCCATCCAACAAAATTCCTCTCACTGCAGATGAGACCAGCTTTAACTGCCAATTCAACTCCAATTCTAAAAATACCCATCAGGATTCACCAGCAGGGGCGCTTGGAAATTCAAATATCACATTTGCCCATCTTACCATAGTTTCTACATTCCTCTTTGGTTTTGAGGCTGAATCCTGGGAACCTGAAGAGGCGGCTGACAGTAGAGTCAGGAGTTCCAGCACAGTGAACATTTGCTGTCCAAGTTGCCAACCTAGAAACAAACTCTTACATAGGAATGTGTTCAGGGCTGGCAAGATGGCTCAGTGGTAAAGGAGCTTACCGAATAAACATGATGACCCTAGTTCAATCCCTAGAATCCACAGTGGAAGGAGAGAACTGACTCCTAAAACTCATTCTTTCCTCTCCACAGGCAGGCTCCGTGTGGCATCTGCCAACTGCACATCAAGTGTGGTGGCACACCCCTAACCTCAACCCTCCAGAAACAGAGGCAGGAGGCCTAGAACTCAGAGATCTGCCTATCTCTTTGTCTGAGTGCTGGGATTAAAAGCATGTGCCGCAGCCGCCCAGTGACAATTACCTTTCTTTAGGAGCTTCGAGGGTAGTTCAGTTGGTAGAGTCCTTGTCTTGAATGCATGAAGCCCTGGGTTTGATCTGAAGCACCACATAAAATCTGCATATCTGTAATCCTAACACTTGGGAGACTGAGGCAGGAGGATCAAAGGTTCAAAGTCATCCTTGGTTACTATGAGATGGAGGCCTTTTGGGGTCACATGAAACCCTGTCTCAAAAAAATACATAAAACATCGAAAAGCTGGGCAGTGGTGGCACATGCCTTGCATGCCTTTAATCCCAGCACTTGGGAGGCAGAGGCAGGTGGATTTCTGAGTTCGAGGCCAGCCTGGTCTACAGAGTGAGTTCCAGGACAGCCAGGGCTACCCAGAGAAACCCTGTCTCAGTAAAACACAAACACAAAAAACAAACAAACAAAACAAAACAAAACAAAAAACATAAAACAGGATGGTGGTGGTGCACACCCTTAATTCCAGCACTTGGGAGGCAGAGGTAGGCAGATCTCTGTGAGTTCAAGGCCAGCCTCATCCAGGACAACCAAGGCTATACAGAGAAACACTTTCTTGAATCCATCCTCCTTCCATTAAAAAGAAAAAGGAAAGAAAAGAAGGAAGGAAGAGAACAGAAGAAAAGAAGGGGTAAGGAATAAAAGTACCTGTACTCTTGAAAAACCAAACAAAACAAAAAACAAACCTGTACTCTTCAGTTCCCAGCTCTGGCATCAGGAGACTCACATCACCTGTAACTCCAGCTTCAGGTGGTCAGATGCCTGTCCTCCCTGTGGATACCAACACTCATGTACACAGACACACACTTTTTTTTTTTTAGACAGGTTCTTACTATGTAATTCTAGCTGTTCTGGAACTGTTGTATAGACCGGGCTGGCCTTGAACTCACAGATTGCCTGCCTCTGCCTCCTGAATACTGGGATAAAGGTGTGTGCCAGTACCCCTGAGGGTTTTGTTTGCTTGTTTGTTTTTTGTTTTTGTCTTATTGTTGCTGTAGTAGTTTGGTACATACACATAATTTAAAACAAAACAAACCCCACTCTTTACAGTGAAGACAGGACACCTATCCTGCATCCCTGAGATCCAGGCTCTTATCTTATCAACTATGATCTTGTCAGGTGCTCCTCAGGCACCTTGTGACCACATTTAAATTTCTTTCTTTATAAAAAATGTTTATTTTGGGGCTGGAGAGATGGCTCACTGGTTAAGAGCACTGACTGCTCTTCCAGAGGTCCTGAGTTCAATTCCCAGCAACTACACGGTGGCTCACAACCATCTGTAATGGGATCTGATACCCTCTTTGCTATGTCTAAAGGCAGTGACAGTGTATTTATATAAAAAAATAAATAAATCTTTAAAAAAAAGTTTGTTTAAGCTATTTTGTGTCTTTGTGTGTGTGTGTGTGTGTTGGGATCTGAATGCTGTGGCACACTTGTGGACGTTAGAGAACAACTTACAGGAGTCAGTTTTCTCCTCCTACTGTGTGGATCTCAGGGATGGAACTTCAGTATTCGAAGTCGGTGGCAAGTACCTTTAACTTGCTGTCTTGCTGGCATTGTGTGTGAATGTGTGTGGTGGCCTTGTACATGAGTTTTTGCCTGGATGTGTATATTTGTGCATCTGTGTGTGTGTCATGGTGAGCTTGTATATGCTCATTTGCATGGTTATGTGCATGTGTGTGCATCTGTGTGTGTGTCATGGTGAGCTTGTATATGCTCATTTGCATGGTTATGTGCATGTGTGTGTATCTGTGGGGGGCATGGTAGGCTTTTGTACGTGCGTTTGCATGGTTGTGTATACTCGTGCACCCGTGTAGGTGTGTCTGTGTGGTGGTGGGTTTGTTTGTTATGTTTGCATGTGTATGCATGTGTGTGTGCACCTGTGTGCATCCATCTCTCTGTACATGTGTGTTCCTCTGGTGGTAGGCTTGTATATGTGTGTTTGCATGGGTCTGTGCATGTGTGTACACACTTCTGTGAATCTGTGTGTGTGTGTGTGTGTGTGTGTGTGTTTTAGGCTTGTGTGTGTTTGCATGGTGTGTACATTTGTGTGTGAATGCATGTGGAATCCATTGCTTCTGGCCAGTCCTTTATCATGGCAGCGGTAAAGGAAATGAGGACTTCCCCCTCCACCTCCCAAGTGCTGGGATTACAGGCCTGTGCCACCAAGCGTGGTTTCTGTCTATCTTCTAGGCCTATCGTGTATCTTGCTTGCTTGCTTCTATCTGCATTTCTGTTTATCTCTCCTATTGCTTATGTGTTTCTGGAGAACCATGCCACAGTTGGAAGTGTCTTGCCCAAGAAGTTAGGAGCATGTTGAATTTTCTCCACTGCTATACACTGTGTCCTGATGTCACCTTTTGATATCAGCAGAGTGGCTGAGCCCTCCCAATTTATTAGGATAATATGGTGGAGACTTAGGGTGGAAATGAATTCTGCTTGTACCAAAAGCCGAGGAGGCAGTGGGGGGAGGAGATGGTCAGGGTGCTAGGCTTCCTGACAGCCCCTGTGGTCTGAGAGTGAGTACACACACAGCTCACAGGAAGTTTCTCAACCTCTGTGCTCACTCTCCCACAGAGATGAGTGTGACTGGGAAGGGTGAGGCCCTGGGCAATAATCAACAGCTTTGGGGTTTTATGATTGCCTTCAGTTGATGAACTCTTTGGACCTAGTTTACCTATCTTTTGAATTCAGAGGATTAGCCTGCTGGGTGTATACCATCCCAGCTGATAAGGACTAAAAATGTTGGAGACAAACAGACCGGAGGTTTTTTTGTTTTGTTTTTTTTCTTCCTGGTACCTCCCAAGGCTACTCTATGTAGGCTAGGCTGGCCTTAAACTCAGAGATCACCTGTCTCTGCTTCCAAAGGGCTGGGACTAAAGGAAACCACCATCACTGCCTGGCTAGATCCAAATTTCAAACCCAGGACCTTATGCATGCTGAACAGATGTTGTACCACTAAACTTCACTCTCAGCCCTTGGTCTCAAGTAGTCCAGGCTGGCCTGGACTTTACTTATTGTATAGCTGAAGGTGACCTTGAGATTCTGAAGCCTGAGCTTCCACCTCAGACTCCTGGGATTCCATGTGTACTACCCCTCCTGGTTCAAGTGGTGCTGGGCGTTAAACCTAGTAGGTGTGTGTGTGTGTGTGTGTGTGTGTGTGTGTGTGTGTGTGTCTATTCAGGTATACTCAAAGGCTAGATGAGGGTATCAGATCCCTCAGAGCTGGAGTTATAGGCAATTGTGAGTCAACCCTCAACATGGATGCTGGGAACTAAACTCCAGTCCTCAGTAAGAGGCCTCAGGAAAGGCCTTAACTACTGAGCCATTTCTCCAGCCCCTTATTTTTTTTAATTTTTTAAATTTCTGTGGATGTGAGTTTACCCACTGTCTATGCGTGCACCACATACATGCAATACCTACAGAGGCCAGCAGAGGGTGCTGAATTCCTTGGAAGTGTAATTACAGGTTATTTTATTTTATTTTATTTTATTTTATTTTATTTTATTATTTTGGTTTTTCGAGACAGGGTTTCTCTGTGTCGCCCTGGCTGTCCTGGAACTCACTCCGTAGACCAGGCTGGCCTCAAACTCAGAAATCCACCTGCCTGCCTCTGCCTCCCAAGTATTGGGATTAAAAGCATGCTCCACCACTGCCCGCGGCTTTGACTTAATTCTCCAGTCTCTACTTCTCAAGTGCTGGGCTTCCAGGTGTGCTGTCACTGTCACTGAGAATTCCTTGGGTTGTGTTACCACATCGTCAGGGTCTGGGTTGGGTGTTTCCAGGTTCCCAAGAATTGAAAATAAAGTCAGGCAGTGGTGGCATACTCCTTTGATCCCAGCATTCAGGAGGCAGAGGTAGTAGATCTCTGACTTTGCTGCCAGCTTGACCTCAGAGTGAGTTCCAGGACAGTTAGGATTACACAGAGAATCCCTGTCTCAAACAAACAAAAGAAAAAAGATCCTATTTTTAAAATGAGCAAACAAGCCGTGCAGTGGTGGCGCATGCCTTTAATCCCAGCACTTGGGAGGAAGAGGCAGGCGGATTTCTGAGTTCGAGGCCAGCATGATCTACAGATTGAGTTCCAGGACAGCCAGGGCTACATAGAGAAACCCTGTCTCAGAAAAAAAAAAAAAAGAAAGAAAGAAGAAGAAGAAGAAATGAGCAAACAAAATAACGAATAAAACAAAAACAAAGAAAAGAAGGGCTCACATAAGGGACAGAGATTGTCAAGATTGACAGTGGCCGAGTGAATGACAGTACTCCAGTGCCTGAATTACTGTTTGGGTTTCCCTTTCATACGGTTCAACAGAAGAAGCACCATAGTGAAAGGTTCTCTCTGTTATGAGTGATAGATTAGGTCATATAATCATTTAATTCTTTATTTTAAACATTTTGATTGGGGAGGGGGGCACATGCACACGCTCTCGCAGACCTGAAGAGGACATCAGATCTTTTGGAACTGGAGTTTCAGATGGTTGTAAGTCACCAGATATAGCTAAACCTAGGTCTTCTGCAAAAGCAGTATAGACTCTTAACCGATAAGCCGTTGCTCCAGTCATCGTAAGTTTTGTACTGCATGCATCCCTTTCTATAATGCACCTGCTTTTAATCATTTGCATCCCCAATCATTCATAGGCATAAGATGCTAAGCAGACAATTTTCCCTAAGAGTGCATTTGAGGGCACAGCTGTAGCATGTACACCCCAAACTTAGTTCAGGCCAGATCAACATTCCATTTCTTCCTACTAAAGAACACTGGGGTTGCAATTAACTAGAAACTATCTAAATTTGATTGTTTGGGGTCAGAGAAACTATACTATTGTTCAGAGGGATGATATCTGCACAGCCTAGTGCAGGTCGGGGGACAGGGAGCCTAAGGGTGAAAAGCGCGCTGTTTGGAGATGGGTGAATGTACACAGGTAAAGGAAGTGTGTTATTACAGGACAGGGGTGCATAACCAAAACCAAACAGGGTCACAGCTACTAGACCATTCGCGAACATGACTGCTTCAACAGCAGCCATCAGGAGGGACAAATGCTTCAGCAATCAGGAGAAAGCATGAGAATGAATGCGGATGAGCTTCCTACTGTTGAACTAGTCCCGAAATAGACACGAATAAACTGTCACACACGAAGTTAGAGTACAGAGAAGCCTAGAGTATGTGCGGTCTTGGAAGTTGGATTCGGATGATGCATGGGAGGGCTGGAAAGCAACCGCTGGGAATGAGTGAGCTGTACACGTGGGTCAGTTGGGAGAGTGATAGCCTAATATGTGCAAAGCCTGGAGTTCAGCTCCCAGCACTGGATAAACCTGTCCTGGTGTTGCACACCTATCAACCCAGTAGGAGAATTAGAAGTTTAGGGTCATCTGAGTTACATAGTGAGTTTAAGGCCAGGTTCCATTATATGAGACTCTATCTCAAAAGACAATCAAGCTACCAAATGACTCGAGAGACCCTCAGAGGGCTGCTGGGAATCTCCTCACCTCCTATTAATTATATCTGTGGGCTATTTTTTATTTAAAAAGTTTAAATACTGGGAAGCTGAGTGTGATGACACACACCTTTAATCCCAGCCCTTGAGGGGCAGGAGCGTCTCTGAGTTCAAGGCTAGGCTGGCCTACAAATCCAGTTCCAGGACACCCAGGACTGTTACACAGAGAAACCCTGTCTTCAACCTGGAGGCAGAAGTTGATGCTGAAGCCATGGAGGGGTGCTTATTAGTGGCTTGCTCCCTGTGGCTTACTCAGCCTGCTTTTTTTCTTTCTTTTTTTTTAAAGATTTTTTTTTTTTTTTTTTTTTTGAGCACACTGTAGCTGTCTGCAGACACATCAGAAGAGGGCATCAGATCCCATTATAGATAGTTTCCAGCCACCATGCGGTTGCTGGGAATTGAACTCAGGATCCCTGGAAGAGCAGTCAGTGCCCTTAAACAATGAGCCATCTTTCCAGCCCTCAGCCGGTTTCTTATAGAACCCAAGACTGCCAACCCCGGGGATGTCCCCACCCACAATGGGCTGAGCCTTTTCACATCAATCACTAATTAAGAAAATGCCTTATAGGCCTTTGTACAGCCCAATCTTTTGGAGGCATTTCTTTTCTATTGGACTTCCCTCCTCCTCACAGATGACTCTAGCCTATGTGAAGCTGACATAAAATTAACCAGAAGTAAGTGCAGAAGACAACACCAGGTGTCGCCTCTTGCTTTCCATCTTGCTTGGGACAAGGTCTTTTGTTTGCTGCTGTGCTATTAGACTCACTGGCCTTCAGATTTACCCCCTGCATGTCTGGTTTATTAAGCTCTGGGAATTTGAACTTGCGTCTTCATGCTGAAGTCAGCCATCTTTCCAGCTATAGGGGGTTTTTGTTTTGTTTTGTTTTTTCAAGCTAATTTTGAATTTGCAACCGTCCTACTGGGATTACAAGCATGTGCCTTCACGTCCATTTAAGTTGTGTGTGTGTGTGTGTGTGTGAGAGAGAGAGAGAGAGAGAGAGAGAGAGAGAGAGAGAGTATCACAGACACGTAGACAGTTATAACCTGCCTTGTGGGTGTTGGGAATTGAATGCTGGTCCTCTGGAAGAACATTCAGTGCTCTTAACCACTGAGCCATCTCTCCAGCCCCTTTGTTTTGTTTTGTTTTGTTTTAAGGACAGAATCTCAACCTGGCAGTGATGGCACACAAATGTGAGAGGATCTTTGCGAGTTTCAATTCAGCCTGGTCTAGACTGCAAGTTGCAGGGCAACCAGGGCTACACAGAGAGAAACCCTGACTCAAAACAAACAAACAAACAAACACAGAGTATCATTGGCTGACTTGAATTCACTATGTAGATCAGGCTGACATCAGAGACACAGAGATAACCTGCCTCTGCCTCTCAAGGGCTGGGATTAAAGGCATGAACCGTGCCACCTCCCAAAACCTCACATATCCCTAATTGGCTTTGAACTCACTATTTAGCCAGGTATGACCTTGAACTTCTGATCCTCTCTCCTCTACCTCAGGAGTGCTGGCTTTATAGGAGAGTATACTACCACACCATCTCCATGCAGTGGTGGGGCAGAACCCAGGGCTTCACTGGTGCTAGGCTAGCACTCTCCCCACCGAGCCACCTCCCCAGCCCCTATGCATGTTCCTGGAAGAGGCCAAGGCTGTCTTCACACGTCTCTCTGAGTTAGAAGGACCTGTGGAAAGACAGAAGCGAGTGGTTGTTTTGTCAAGGGAGCTGGGAAAACAGCAGAAGCTTGCTTAACATGTGTCATGCTTACAGTCAAGCGCTCCGTGGATTACCTCATACCAACTTCCCCATCTTCAAAGCAAACACGATTGTTGAGGGGAGCAGGTAGCAGAGGAGCAAAGGATGTGAGGGCGAGATTTCTCGAAAGATCTTGCCCCTGTCTCAATCTCATTCCTACACCCTTCGCCCCCTCTTGCCTGTCAATGAGGCGGTGGCAGCGCGCCACAGTGCCTATTGGTCTTTTGGAGAAAGGTTAGAGCATCTGGCCCCATTACTTCGTCCCCATGTTGCCGGCTACAACCAGGGATGGCTTCCACCGACTGTCCACCTACTTGGAAGAACTGGAGGCTGGGGAACTGAAGAAATTCAAATTATACCTGGGGATTGCAGAGGAACTGGGCCAGGACAAGATCCCCTGGGGACGAATGGAGATGGCTGGTCCTCTGGAAATGGCCCAGCTGATGGTGGCCCATATGGGGACAAGGGAGGCTTGGCTTCTGGCTCTCAGCACCTTTGAGAGGATTCACAGGAAGGACCTATGGGAGCGAGGACGGGGCGAAGACCTGGTGAGGGGTAAGAGAGAGGGAGGGAGAGCCCAGCCTGGAAAACACCCATTCTCTTAGCTTTACAATTGTGAGCCGGATTCAAATGTCAGCCCAGTAGTCTTTTTCCATGTCTACAAATCCCCTCTCTTTTTAAAGGGCTGTGTGTGTGTGTGTGTGTGAGAGAGAGAGAGAGACAGAGACAGAGACAGAGACAATTTGCAAAAGTCTATTGTCTCCTACCGTGTGGGTCCCAGGGATCAAAGTCAGGTCCCTAGGCTTGGCGACATCTCTGAGCCTAATCATAGTGCTTTATATGTGTACACAGTGTTGACCACGCACCCCTCATTTCTCTAACTCCTACTCACTCCCCTTTCTCCTCCAAATAACCCTCTTCCTACTTTGATGTCTTTTTTAAAAATTATTTTCTTAAATTTGTTTTTATTTTATTTATTTTATGTATGAGTGCTCTGCTGCATATACACCTACTAACCAGAAGAGGGCACCAGATTCCTTTATAGGTGGTGGGAATTGAACTCCGGACCACTGGAAGAACAGCCAGTGCTCTTAAGTGCTGAGCCGCCTCTCCAGCCATACTTTGATGTCTTTTAAAAATACTTTTATTTATTGCTGATAGTGTATGCACGGCACATGAGAGGGAGTGCAGGCACTTGGGTGTCACAGCCTGTTTGTGGAGTCAGAGGGCAACTCTACTTCCAGGGGATCCAACCCTGTCTGACATCTATGGACACCTGCAAGTGTGGTGGGTGTCAGCTCAAACTGCCTCACACACATACACATAAATAATAATTTTGTCTTGGTTTGCCTGGTTTTGGAGACTGGGTTTCTCTGTGTAACCCTGGCTATCTGGGAACTCACTTTATGGACCAGGCTGGTTTTGAACTCAGAGATCCACTTGTCTCTGCCTCCTGAGTGCTGGGATTAAAGGCATGTGCCATTTCCATGTGCCCTAAGAATTAAGTGAAAAGCTATTACTTCAAAACTCTGCCTGTTTGTGCGTCTTTCCATCTATCTGTCCATCCGTCCATCCATCCGTCCATCCATGTATCTGAACTTTTGAGATATAGTCTTCCTATGTAGCCTATGTTGGCCTCAAAGCTGTGTTGGTTCCATTGCTTCAGTTTCCTGAGTGCTAGGATAACAAGTATGAGTCACCACAATAAGTTAGTTATTTGTTTATTTATTAAATAGCACTGAGTATTGAGTTCATTTTTTTTTTCCAAGACAGGGTTTCTCTGTGTAGCCCTGGCTGTCCTGGAACTCACTCTGTAGACCAGGCTGGCCTTGAACTCAGAAATCTGCCTGCCTCTGCCTCCCGAGTGCTGGGATTAAAGGTGTGTGCCACCACTGCCCGGTGACTTCATTTTTAAAAAAAGATTTTATGTATTTTATGTATATGAGTACACTGTAGCTGTCTTCAGACATGCCAGAAGAGGGCATCAGATCTCATTACAGATGGTTGTGAGCCACCACGTGGTTGCTGGGATTTGAACTCAGGACCTCTGGAAGAGCAGTCAGTGCTCTTAACTGCTGAGCCATCTCACCAGCCCCAGTCCTTTTGCCTGCATTCTGCCTTCTGCATCACCTAACATTAACCTCTCCTGGTCTCTGAGACTTTAAATGTTATACTGTGCTCGTATTTACAGCTCTTTACATATATGCATGCATACATTACAGGCTAGGACCCAGACACGAGGGATAACATGCAATTTTTTTCTTTATAATATCTAAATAAAATAAATCTAAATAAATCAATTAATATTATACATTCTAAATCTGTTTTCTTGAAACTTTCATTATTTCATTTTTCTTTAGAGCTGAATAAAATTCCACTTTATATATACAGGCCAGATTTTCACTAGCCATTTATCTGTTCATGGACATCTAGATTGGCTCCATTTCCCTGCTAGGGTAGATAGATCAGCAATAAACATAGAATGCAAATATCTCCATGGAAGGATATGGACTCCTCGGGGTATATGCCCAGACGCCGAATAGCTGGCTTATATGGTAATTCTACTTTTAATGTTTTGAAGAACATCTAAAATGATTTCCACGATGGATGTATTAATTTGCACTCCCTCCAGCAGTGAACACGGATTCCTCTTTCCCCACCCTCTCCATCATTTGTTGTCAGATTTATGGATGAGAGTCATTCTGACTGGGGCAAAGTGGTATCTCTGTTTTTGAGCTGGTAAAATGGTTCAGAAGAGCACCAGCTGCTCTTCCAGAGGACCTGGGTTCAATTCCCAACACACACACAGAAGCTCACAGCCGTCTATAACACCAATTCCAGGGTGTCAGACACCCTTGCACAGACACACACAGGCAAAACACAAATGCACATAAAAATAAGTCAGTAAAAATAGTTTTAGCAGGGCAGTAGTGGCCCGCAACTTTAATCCCAGCACTCAGGAGGCAGAGGCAGGTGGATTTCTGAGTTCAAGGCCAGCCTGGGTTACAGAGTGAGTTCCAGGGCAGCCAGGGCTACACAGAGAAACCCTGCCTCGAAAAAAAAAAATTAAATTATGTGTCTGTATATCTGTATATGAAGAAAAGTATATTTTACGTGTATAAAGATTTCCTATTCACATGTTTGTTATATTTATTCCTCCGTGTGTATTTTTTCTATATAGGATGGGGATAGAAGATGAGGTAGCCTTCAAAACTGTCTTCTGTGCTCCAGGCACTTAAAATCCTGGTCTTTCTGCCTCTGCCTCCTAAGTGCTGAAATTCTCTCTCTCTCTCTCTCTCTCTCACCCCAGACACATTCCATTTTTCCCAGCACTTCATTGCTTGACTTCAGGCCTATCTCTCATCCCCAAGTGTATGAATTACGTTGTTTAGCTTTCCTGTGTTGCTCTCCCCTGCACCATCAGACTATCCATTTCTAACACAACTTTGTGAGGTGAGTGCTGGATACTCCAGCATGGGGAGCAGGAGCTACAAAGCTACAGTTTGATGTAACAACAACTACTATCAGGGCTGGAGGTGTAGCTCAGTGGTGGAGGGCTTACTCAGCATGCCCAAGGCCTTGGATTTGATGCTGCCCAGCAATTAAAAACAAGAAAGAATAAAATATAATACTCCTGATTGCTAGCTGACCTCTCAAATGTCTCTTGCAGTCACTCCGAATAATGGTCTATGCTCCCTTGAGAGCCAATCAGCATGCCTTTTGGATTTCTTTCCCGATGCTCCAAGAAAAGGTGAGCTATGAGCCATGTACCTATTAGGATGTACTAGCTGCACATAAATAATAACCCAACTGAAGGCAGGTAGAGTAGAGATAGCATATATATATATATATATATGTGTGGATCTATAAATATATATATATATATATATATAATATATATGCCTCTCTTTTCCATATAATATATGATAAATATATAATATATAATGTATAATATAATATATAATATATATTATACAATGTATATCATATATTATAACATAATATATATTATACAATATATGTATATATGTGTCTCTCTTCCTTATAATATATAATAAATTATATATTATATGTGTTACAACATATAACATAATATTATGTTGATTATATATTACATATTTTTTTTTTTTTTTGAGATGGAGTCTTTCAACATAACACTGGCTGTCCTAGAACTTACTATATAGACCAGGCTGGCCTTGAACTCACAGAGATACTGGGATTCAGGCATTTGACACCATGCTCATCCAGAAATGGTATTTAATATTGACATTTGGCAAGGAGCCGTAAGTGAATAGGTGCAGAGTTTATGTGGTAGACAAACACCATTAAAGACTTCATTTCTGCCGGGCCATGGTGGCGCACGCCTTTAATCCCAGCACTTGGGAGGCAGAGGCAGGCAGATTTCTGAGTTTGAGGCCAGCATGGTCTACAGAGTGAGTTCCAGGACAGCCAGGGCTACACAGAGAAACCCTGTCTTGAAAAACAAAAACAAAAAAAAAAAAAAAAAAAAGACTTCATTTCTTTTAAATTTTTAAAAAAAATTTTAAAAATATTTATTTTTATTTTATGTGTGTTTGTCTGTATATGTACCACATTCATTCCTAATGAGCCAGGCGGCCTTGGATCTCTTGAAACTGGAGTTACACGTGGTTATGAACTGCTGTGTGAGTGCTGTGAACCAAATGTGGGTCCTCTGCAAGAGCAGCACATGCTCTTAACCACTGGGCCATTTCTCTAGTTCCTTTAAAAATGTTTAAACTTGCTCGCTTCAGCAGCACATATACTAAAAAAAAAAAATGTTTAAACTTATTGTGTCCACGGTGGAGGGTATGCCATGGTGCGTGTATGAAGATCATAGAACACTATGAAGGTCACTGTGTGAGTCCTGGGGACTGAACTCAGTTGGCAAGCTCAGTGACAAGCACCTTCACTGGCTGAGCCATTTCAGCCAGACTTTATTGATTCAACCAACGGCTATATGTCAGCCATATGTCAACTTTTTAGTTGTCTTGCCTGGAATTTTCTGTGTAGCTGAGGCTAGACTTAAACTCCTGACCCTCCCACATTTAATTTCCAAGTGCTGGGTTGACAGGTTCTAAGCTGAAGTCCTAAGACTTGCCACTTTGTGGGTTCAAGATAGCTACCAAACCACTTCTCACAAACAAATCACAGTTTAGTAGCAGAAAGGGAGGGAGCTGGGTGAATTGCCTGTAATCTCAAAGTCTCAGGAGGCTAAAGCAGATAGATTGTAGCAAGCTAACACTTAGTTTGGATTGCTTATAGAGGTACTCTGAAAAAACATTACACACCCACAACTGCTACATCATCTCTACAGCCCCACCCCCACCCTGTGATTCTCAAATGCTGCATCCCAGAAAATCCCCTTTCAATTGATCCGGAGCTCCACTGAAGCATCTCTTCTCCAGCAACTGTTCATTGCTTACATAAACTTAGGGAGAGGCCTTATGAACCCTGGAGGTTTCTGAGTTTCATGAGCCTTGTAAATTTCATGAACTTCTTGAGCCTAGTATTATCAGCTCCTCGAGTCTTACAAGCTTTTCGCCAGGAAGACAGAGAAATCAATCATTTGGGCCTTATGAAGTCTTTCGGGGAAGACATGTTTTAAGTCAGAAAAATCAATTGCTGCACAACAGATGCAAGGAATATGTAGTCACCCGGCTAAGCTTGAGTGCTTCAACTTCCTAGGAGAAGGGTTCTCAGATTGCAGCTAGAAACTGTTCTGAGGACCTGGCTCAAAGAACAAGTAGCTAAGAGACCACGCTTGGCAGTCACTGAACTCATTGTGATTTGCTGATAACATCTGGGGGTGGTAGCTTGCCCTAGTAATCACAGGGCTTGCAGGACTGGGGTGGGGGCTGAGGTAAGGGTGGAGGGTAGGGGGTAGGAGGTATTGAGGCAGGGGGATCAAGAGAAGTTAGAAACCAGCCTGAACTACAGAGAAAGACTATCGCTCAGAAAAGGAAGGAAGGAAGGAAGGAGGGAGGGAAGGAAGGAAGGAAGGCACACAAGCAAAACGGCTTGTGCCTGTAATTCCCAGAACTAGAGAAGCAGAAACAACAGGTTCAGTGGTTCAAGGTTGTCCCTGGCTACACAGCTAGTTTGAAATCAGCCTGAACAATATGAAACCCCATCTCAAACAAACAAAAAAGAGTGAAGGGGGTGGGGCACGTTGTTTGAGAACTTGCCTTGCATCCGTGATACCCTGTGTCCAGTGCCCAGCATCATATGAATTGGATGTAGCGGCACAGGCCTGTAATCCCAGCACTTGTGAGGTATTGACAGGAAGACCGAAAGTCATCTTTGAACATACAGTTTGAAGCCAGCCTGGGCTACATGAAACCCTGTCTCAAGGGGGAAATGCTGAGGTCAGAGAGATGGCTCAGTGATTAAGAAAGTCTACTGCTCTGTCAGCGGACTGGAGAGTAGGTCCCAGCACTCACACCAAGCCGCTCCTGACAACCCTTAACTCCAGTGCCAAGGATTCAAAACCCTTTTCTGGCCTCTCTGGGCACTCCAATTTTTGTGCATATGCACATACACATAGCTCAAAAATAAGATTAGAGGCCGGAGAAATGATTCAGCGGTTGGGGGCAGGGGTTGAAGCTCCAGGGGATCTGAGTTTGATTATCCACACCCACACAGCAAGTCTGTAACTTCAGTCCCAGGATCCAGTATCTTTTGGCCTCTGCTGGGACAGGCATACAAGAGGTATCTGAGTACAACACCCATACACATTAAAAAATGCAAATTAAATTAAAAATAAAATCTTTTTTCAAAAAAGTTGTTAATGGCTATGCCACTGACCTTTCCTTTCTTTCTACCAGATCCCCAGACAACCTACAAAGACTATGTCCGAAGGAAATTCCGGCTAATGGAAGACCGCAATGCACGACTTGGCGAATGTGTGAACCTGAGCCATCGTTACACTCGGCTTCTCCTAGTAAAGGGACACTCAAATCCTATCTGGGAACAGCAAAAACTTCTGGATATAGGGTGGGGACACTCCAGAACCAGAGGCCACCAGGCTAGCCTTATCCAAATGGAGACCCTCTTTGAGCCAGACGAAGAACGCCCTGAGCCACCACACACAGTGGTAATACAGGGGGCAGCGGGGATGGGGAAGTCCATGTTGGCCCACAAAGTGATGTTGGACTGGGCTGATGGGAGGCTCTTCCAAGGCCGGTTCGATTATGTCTTATATCTCAGCTGCAGGGAGTTGAATAGAAGCCACACCCAGTGCAGCGTACGTGACCTCATCTCCAGCTGCTGGCCAGAGCGTGGTGCACCCCTTGAGGACCTC
The DNA here is from genome assembly GCA_019843965.1 of Rhynchomys soricoides. NCBI lineage: Eukaryota > Metazoa > Chordata > Mammalia > Rodentia > Muridae > Rhynchomys > Rhynchomys soricoides. Next base: position 652,446 of record JADRCH010000849.1, on the reverse strand, counting down.
ATCCGGGCTCCTGATCGGCTCCTATTCATCATTGATGGCTTCGATAAGCTCCATCCTTCTTTCCATGATGCTCAGGGTCCCTGGTGCTTCTGCTGGGAGGAGAAAAGACCTAGCGAACTCCTCCTCGGAAGTCTGCTTCGGAGGTTGCTTCTGCCCCAGCTGTCTTTGCTTATTACCACACGACCCTGTGCACTGGAGAAGCTGCAGGGCTTGCTGGAACACCCCAGGCACGTGGAGATCCTGGGCTTCTCCGAAGCAGAGAGGAAGGAATATTTCTACAGATATTTCCACAACACTGGACAAGCAAGCCAAGTATTCAGTTTCATGATAGACTACGAGCCCCTCTTTACCATGTGTTTTGTTCCCATGGTGTCCTGGGTGGTCTGCACCTGCCTAAAGCAGCAGCTGGCAAGTGGGGAGCTGTTAAGACAAACGTCTAGGACCACCACAGCGGTTTATATGTTCTACCTTCTGAGCCTGATGCAGCCCAAGCCAGGGACCCCAACTTTCAAAGTCCTAGCCAACCAGAGAGGCCTGGTCTCTCTGGCTGCAGAGGGCCTCTGGAATCAGAAGATTCTGTTTGAGGAACAGGATCTTGGGAAACACGGCCTAGATGGAGCAGATGTCTCCACCTTCCTCAACGTGAACATATTCCAGAAGGACATCAAGTGTGAGAAATTCTACAGTTTCATCCACCTGAGCTTCCAGGAATTCTTCGCAGCCATGTACTGTGCACTGCATGGCAGAGAGACGGTGAGGAGAGCGCTGGATGAGTATGGTTTCTCCGAAAGGAACTTCCTGGCCCTCACCGTCCGCTTTCTGTTTGGCCTCCTCAATGAAGAGATGAGATGCTACCTCGAGAGGAACCTCGGCTGGACCATCTCCCCTCAGGTGAAGGAGGAAGCGTTGGCCTGGATCCAAAACAAGGCTCGAAGTGAAGGCTCCACCCTGCAGCATGGCTCCCTGGAGCTCCTCAGCTGCTTGTATGAGATCCAGGAGGAAGGCTTCATCCAGCAGGCCCTGAGCCACTTTCAAGTGGTTGTCGTCAGAAACATCTCGACAACAATGGAGCACATGATCTGCTCGTTTTGTGTGAGGTACTGCAGAGGTGCAGAGGTGCTTCATTTGCATGGGAGTACCTACAGTGCTGACACTGAGGATGACCTAGCAGAACCTTCAGGAGCCCAGACCCAGTCCACACACTCGTAAGTGCCCTTGGGGAACAGAGCTCCAGTTTAAAGCCTTTAATCTGTGCTTTTCAAGTGAGGTGATTTGGGGAGGAGCTTTGGCTTTGCTTGGGGATATCTACCTTTCTTTCTATCTATCTATTTCTGAAGACTAGGCTAGATCTTAACTCAGAGTTCTATCTGCCTCTATTTTTTAAAGGGGCTGGAGAGATGGCTCAGCAGTTAGCTGATTGCTCTTCCGGAGGTCCCAAGTTCAAATCCCAGTAACCACAAGGTGGCTCATAACCATCTGTAATGAGATCTGATGCCCTCATCTGGTGTGTCTGAAGACAGCTACAGTGTACTTACATATGATAAATAAGTAAATAAATCTTTAAAATAAAATAAAATAAAAAATATTTTCATTAAAAATATTTTCACCGGGCAGTGGTGGCGCATGCCTTTAATCCAGCACTTGGGAGGCAGAGGCAGGCAGATTTCTGAATTCGAGGCCAGCCTGGTCTACAGAGTGAGTTCCAGGACAGCCAGGGCTACACAGAGAAATCCTGTCTCGGAAAAAAAAAAAATTTTTTTTTTCTATTTTTTTAATTTATGGGATGTGTGTGTGTGTGTGTGTGTGTGTGTGTGATGTGTATGCAGGTACCCAAGCAAGCCAGAAGAGGGCAACAGATCCCCCAGAGCTAGAACCATTATGAGCCACTAGATATGGGTGCTGTAAAACTGGCCTGGTCCAATGGGAGAGCTCTCTTAACCACTGAGCCATCTCTTCAGCCCTTATCTTATTTTTAATTGTGTGTGTGTGTGTGTGTGTGTGTGTGTGTGCACATGAGTGCCAGAAGAGGAACCAGAGTTGTGAGCTGACGTAGGTGCTGGAAACTGAGCTCAGGCTCTTTAGAAGAGTTCTTGACTACTGAGCCATCTCTCAGTGGTTTGGGGATTTTTTAATTTTTGTTTTATTTTAAAGCTTTTATTGCATTTATTTATTTTGCATGTGTGTGTACATGTGTGTGGGTGCAGTGTCATGGCATGTGGATTCACGTCAGGGACAATTTGTGGGTCTCAGGGATTGAACTCAGGTTGTGAGACTCATTGGCAAGAACCTTTACCCACTGAACCATCCTGCTAACCCTTAAATTTTGTTTTATTCATTTTTAGTATCTGTGTGTGCCTCTTTCTCTCTGTGTGACTCTGTCTCTCTATATGTCTGTGTCTCTGTGTGTTCTGTCTCTCTGCATGTCCGTGTCTCTGTGTGTGTATGTGTGTATTTCTCTGTCTCTCTATGCATCTCTGTGTGTCTGTGTGTCCCCACTTTCGACATGGGGATGGGGGGCTAGGGGGATAGGAAGGGCCTGAGGCAGGAAGATCTTTGTGAGTTAGAGGCCAACCTGGTCTACAGAGTTCCAGGACAGACAGTTCCAGGCCTGCACAAGGGGCTGGAGAGATGGGTCAGAGGTTAAGAGCACTGACTGCTCTTCCAGAAGACTCAGGTTCAGTTCCCAGCACCCACATGGCAGCTCACAACTGCAACTCCAAGATCTGACACCTTCACACACGTACATTCAGGCAAAACATCAATGCACATTAAATGAATGAATGAATAAATAAATATTTTTAAAAGCAATAAATTAATTAAATAAATAAAATTAAAACAATTTGGAAGTGGGATTTCTGCTTTTTTTCCTGCTGCGCTATCTCACTGGTCTGCTTTTGTTTTCTGAGACAGGGTCTCGTGTAGCTCAAGTTTGCCTCCATCTCTCCGTGTAATTGAGGCTGATTATTTGATAATTGAATCAATCCCTGATCCTCCAGCCCCACCTCCCAAGTACTGGGACTACAGGGATTCACCACAATGCTCAGCTTGTTTTGACAGGGCCTCACTCTATCAATCCTCCTGCCTCAGCCTCTTAGGTGTTGGGATTACAAATGTGAATCACCGGGACCACCAGCCAAGGATTTTGTTTCCTCACCCTAGCTCTCCAGACCGACATCCAGGAAATCTGTGGAAATGTTTTCCTTGTTACACGGGGAAGCTGAATGATGATGCTACTGACACCTAGTGGCAATAAGCGGAGATGCTGCAAATGGGCCCACAAAAGCAGGATGGTTCTAGCAAACCATAAAGACAGTCTCTAGATACTCAGTGGGGTCCAAACATGCCGGGTAGTCCCTGTATAGAAAGAAAGATACCATAGTGAAGAGCAGGGACGGTTGCTTACACAACACTCACTGATACTAAACCGGCTTTCACGAGAGGGAGAATCTCAGGGCTGGAGAGATGGCTCAGCGGTTAAGAGCACTGGCTGTTCTCCCAGAGGTCCTGAGTTCAGTTCTCAGCAACCACATGGTGGGTGGCTCATAACCACCTATAAAATGAGAACTGGTGCCCTCTTCTGACCTGTAGACATACGGGCAGGCAGACTGCTGTATACGTAATAAATCTTAAAAATTGTAAAAAAAAAAAATCTTAAAAAAACTTTTCAGGTGGATGTTAGTGGCACACACCTTCGATCTCAGCAATCGGGAAGCAGAAACAGGTCGATTTTTAGCCCCGCTTATCTACAGAGTGAGTTCTACAGAGAAACCCTGTCTCAAAAAGAAGAAAGATGGTAAAAATAATTTCAGCAGGGCATTGTGGTGCATGACCTTAATTCCAGCACCCCAGAGGCAGAGGCAAGAGAATCGCTGAGTTTGAGGCTAGCCTGGTCTACAGAAAGAGAGTTCCAAGATAGTCAGGGATACACAGAGAAGGCCTGTCTTGAAAACCAAAACAATCCAGTATAAAAAAGGAACCAAACTGAAGCCATTTTGAATAAAACTTCCGTTTTGAATATGGGTCAAATAAAGTTTAAGTTCCCAGACCTCCCTGGGTAAATGGCATCCTGATTGGCAGAGAGAGAGAGAGAGAGAGAGAGAGAGAGAGAGAGAGAGAGAATCCTGTTGGCAAGTTGAGACATGAATGCTAGGCAAGCTGCCTCCAACAGTTTAATACCCCAACCAATGAGAACAGGATAAGGGTACCAGGAAGACAGGTTCCTAATTTAGTCCCCTATCCCTAAATCCTGATTGGTGGGATAAGTTGGCACAGATGTTTGTGGTTTAGGAGCTTAAAAACTCTAACATTCCAGCTCAAGGTTATGCAGTTCAGTGCCTGAGTCTATTCTGTGGCCCTGACTGATCAGTAGTTGACTGAGTACAAAAAAAAAAAAAAGAGTAGTTATCTGCTTAAATACTTACTAAGATGAGCGTTTGAAGACACAGCCAGCTCCTGAGTCTGTGCTGTTCTCCCTGTAGTCAGTCTTGCTGCCTACTTCAAATAAAGATCTTGCTTTGCTGGACTCTTGTGCCTGCTTGGGTTGTTTTGGCTTTTTAGACCCTAACACCAAGTGTTGTAATGGCACACGCTTTTATTCCCAGTACTCTGGAGGCAGAGGCTGGCAGATCTCTCTCTGTGAGTTCAAAGCCAACCTGGTCTACATAGTGAGTTGACAGCCAGAGCTAAACAGTGAGACCCTGTTTCAAAACAAAACAAAACAAAACAACACACACACACCCCACACATGGAGGAGGAGGAGGAGAAGGTAAGAAAAAAGGACAAGATAAAGAAAAAAAAGTCTGTCTGAAGTCAAGCATGGTGTCTCACTCCACTGTAATCCCAGAAACTGAGAGGTAAAGGACAGAAGTTTAAGGTCATCCTCAGGTACACAGCAAGTTCAGGACCAGCCTGGGCTACATGAGGACACCCACCCCCCTCAACACACATACCACAAGAATAATCTAAGAGTCTTGGAGTTTGAGATAAACTTGAAATAACAAGGAGGAAAGAACCATTGTATAAAGAGGCTGAGATGCTTCCCGAGAGGTTAACCTGTGTCAACCGTAGTGATTCTAGGAACTACTAACCTACATGTTGGCCTTTACACAGACAGGAAAGGAGCATACTTCCTGATATCTACAGCTCTTACCTCTCAGCAGCTGTCTGCACCAACTCAAACCTGATCGAGCTGGCCTTGTACCGAAATGCCTTGGGCAGTCAGGGTGTGCGGCTGCTCTGTCAAGGCCTCCGACATACCAACTGCAAGCTTCAGAACCTGAGGTGAGTTTCTCAGGTCTGCGCCACTCTCTCCCATAAGGCTCATCCAAGAACACACAGGGTACTGTCTGTGTGCCATGCCTGTGCCACAGGAGGGAAGCCTCTTCTCCCATGTTTTTAAAAAAATATATATATATAATTTATTTTGTATATGTCTGTGTGAGGGTGTCGGATCCCCTAGGAGTTACAGGCTGTTGTGAGCTGCCATTTGGATGGTGAGAATTGAACCCCAGTCTCTTGGAAATCATCCAGTGCTCCTAACCACTGAGCCATCTCTCCAGAACCTCCTCCTCCACTTAACAACAACAACAAAACAAAAATAAAACAAAACAAAGCAGGGTTCCGCTATGTAGCCCTGGCTGCTCTGGACCTCTCTATATAAGCCAGCGTGGCTTCAAGAGATCCTCCTGCCTTCCCCCTGCCCCACCCCCATCTCCCCAAAGTGCTGAGATTAAAGGTGCTAGGCATATAGCCTTTTTTTTTTTTTTTTTTTGGTTTTTTGAGACAGGGTTTCTCTGTGTAGCCCCGGCTGTCCTGGAACTCACTATGTAGACCAGGCTGGCCTCGAACTCAGAAATCCACCTGCCTCTGCCTCCCAAGTGCTGGGATTAAAGGCGTGCGCCACCACTGCCCGGCAGCTTTTTTTTTTTTAACATTTATTTATTTTTATTAATGTGTGAGTGTGTGTGTGTGTGTGTGTGTGTGTGTGTGTGTGAGTGTGCACATAGCCTTTAAAACATTATTATTTATTTATTTATATGTATGTCTGTATATGAAGAGCACAGACAGACATTAGATTAATTAGATCACCTGGAACTAGACTTACAAGCACTTGGGTTGTGAGCTGCCTGACATGGGTACTGGGAATAGAACTTGGGTCCTCTGCAAGAGCAATATGTGCTCTTAACCAATGTGTCTTCTCTCCAGCCCTACACCTTCTATTTTGAAGACAGCTCTCAAAACTGAGCCCGGGGCTTACTCCTGGAATCCACTTGCCTCAGCCTCCTCTGTGCAAGGCAGGGGCTTTATCACTGAGTCACACTATAGCCCCTCCCTCGCTGGGTAATTCTAGGCACTAGCCTAGCATGGAAGCACTGAGCCACCTTCAGACTTTTCCTGGGGTGCTGGGGATAAAACCCAGGTCTTCACTTCACACACAGAGCCATCTATCTGTCTAGCCCCTACACCATTTTTCTGATTCAAAAAACTCCACACTAGACCACCACCTCAATAGCTGCCATCTTCTTTCTTTCCTTTTCTTTGTCCTCAGGACAGACACCCAAGATTACAAATGTGCAATTTAACAGCTCTGCCACTGAGCCAGGACCTTCTCCTTTATTCTATATCAGATAAAAAGGGGAGAAACGAACTAGGTGTAGTGGCACATGCCTTTAATGTCCCCACTTGGGAGGCAGAGCCAGGCAGTCTACAAGAGTTCGAGGCCAGCCTGCTCTGCAGAGCAAGTTCCAGGACAGCCAGGGCTACCCAGAGAAACCTTGTCAGAGAGAGAGAGAGAGAGAGAGAGAGAGAGAGAGAGAGAGAGAGAGA
>JADRCH010000849.1:615429-645611 GCA_019843965.1 Rhynchomys soricoides | reverse complement strand
AGAGAGAGAGAGAGAGAGAGAGAGAGAGAGAGAGAGAGAGAGAGAGAATAAGAGAGAAAGAGAATGAGAGAAGGGGTGGGGTGGGGTGGGGGGCTGGAGAGATGACTCAGCGGTTAAGAGCACAGACTGCTCTACCGGAGGTCCTGAGTTCAATTCCCAGCAACCACAAGGTGGCTCACAACCATCTGTCATGGGATCCAACACCCTCTTTCGGTGTATCTGAAGACAACAACAGAGTGTACTTAACATACAATGTAAGTAAAGTGTACTTAGATCAAAACAAAAATAAAAGGGGTGAGAGAGAGGCACATGTAACCTTTAAAAGGAGAGACAAACATAAAGCAGAGAATTCCAGAACAGCCACGGAGCCAATGACTTGCTTCTGTCTTTCTTCCCACCTCAGGCTGAAGAAGTGTCAGATCTCCGGATCAGCCTGCCAGGATCTCGCTGCAGCCATCGTCGCCAATAGGAATTTAATCAGGCTGGACCTCAGCGGCAACAGCATTGGGGTGCTAGGCCTGGAACTGCTCTGTGAGGGGCTGCAGCACCCCAGGTGTAGGCTGCAGATGGTCCAGTGAGTGGGTCTGCACTAGGCATGCGTGTTCTTCCCCTTCTGCTCCTCCCTCCTCTTTAAATCCTATTAGCATATATTAATTGTACATATTACTGAGATTCAGTGTCCCATTCCCCCACCACTAACCCTGTTCTTTCTCTCTCAGTTTATTAAGGGTCTCATGTAGCTCAGGCTGGCCTCAAACTTGCTATGTAGCATAGGCTGGCCTTGAACTCCTCATTCTGTTATCTGTATATATACTGGGAGTGCCACCACATCTAGCCTTCAGCGTGGTATTTCCGTGTATATATCACATGCACAGAGCAAACTCAGCCCACCTTTCCTACTACTACCAAAAGGTTCATTTTTTAAAAAATAGTTTTTGTTTGTTTTTGTCTTCAGTTTTGGTCCTTTGAGACAGGGTCTCACTGTGTAGCCCTTCTTGATTTGAACTTGCTGTGTAGACAAGGCTAACTTTCTTTGTGTGTGTGTGTGTGTGTGTGTGTGTGTGTGTGTGTGTGTGTGTTTGTTTTTGTTTTTCAAGACAGGGTTTCTCTGTGTAGCCCTGGCTGTCCTGGAACTCACTCTGTAGACCAGGCTGGCCTCGAACTCAGAAATCCACCTGCCTCTGCCTCCCAAGTACTGGAATTAAAGGCGTGTGCCACCACTGCCCGGCCCAGGCTAATTTTCAACTTACAGAGGTCTGTGTGCCTAGGACTCCCCAGTGCTAAGATTAAAGGGGTACATGATCATACTCAGAGCCAGTAGATCCTTTAAAAATTATCTGAAGCCTGGTGTGGTGGCACATACCTGTAATCTCAGAACTTGATAGGCAGAGGCAGGTAGATCTCTGTGAGTTCAAAGCCAGCGTGATCCACTTAGATGCCATGTCAATAAACAAAACCAACCAACCAACTAAACTAACCCAGCTACATAGGAAAGAGAAGAAAACTCCATAGGTTCATCCTGGTGACTACACAGAACATGACAGCCTCTTCACCTTCTCCCTCCTAGGCTGAGGAAGTGTCTGCTGGAGGCTGCAGCTGGCCGAGCGCTGGCTTCTGTTCTCAGCAACAACTCACATCTTGTAGAACTGGATCTGACAGGAAACCCCTTGGAGGATTTGGGGCTGAAGTTACTGTGTCAAGGGCTGAGGCACCCAGTCTGCAGGCTGCGGACCTTATGGTAAGTTCTTCTGGGGCTAACTCAGAGGGCAGGTCTGTCTGTGTATTATCAAAGAGGACAAGTAAATCAGGTGTAATATTTCTTTCTTTCTTTCCTTTCTTTCTTTTTTATTTTTTTCCGAGACAGGGTTTCTCTGTGTAGCCCTGGCTGTCCTGGAACTCACTCTGTAGGCCAGGCTGGCCTCGAACTCAGAAATCTGCCTGCCTCTGCCTCCCAAGTGCTGGGATTAAAGGCAGGTGTTACATTTCATCATCCGCAGCACTCAGGAGGCTGAGGCATGGCTGTTGCCAATGGCGTGTTTTCTGGCTCTTGGCCTCTTACTCAAGCCTGAAATAAAAGAGAACTGGAAAAATGGCTCAGAGGTTAAGAATCCTTGTTGCAGCCAGGCAGTGGTGACTCTCGCCTTAAATCCCAGCACTCCAGAGGCAGAGGCAGGCAGATTTCTGAGTTCGAGGCCAGCCTGGTCTACAGAGTAAGTTCCAGGACAGCCAGGGCTACACAGAGAAACCCTGCCTAAAAAAAACAAAACAACAACAACAAAAAAGAATCCTTGTTGCTTTCACAAAATGACCTTGGGTCAGTTCCCAGCACCCACAAGGCAGTCCCAACTTCCTTAAAGCCAGTCCCAGGAGATCTTGGAAGCCGGGTCCTCTGCAAGAGCAGCCAGTGCTCTTAACCTTGATGCCATCTCTAGCCCCATAAAATAATCATTTAGAAAATTAAAAGAATGATGATAATAATTGACAGCAAGGGCCAGAAAGATGGCTCAGCAGATAAAAGCACTTGCCGTCCCATTAAGCCTGATGACCTAAATTCAATGGTCTGGACTATTACTGAAGAAATAGAAATCTGACCTTCACACCTATAACCCCAAAGTGCTGGCATCAAAGGCACGAGGCATATGCCAGTCTTGTTTGTTTTACCCAATAAAAACAAGTCTTACTAAAAAATATCTGTAGGAGCTGATGAGGTAGTTAAGGGTAAAGGTACCTGTCACTAAGCCTGTCAACCTGAGTTTAGTGCCAAGGGTACATATTGTGCAAGGAGAGAAACAACCCCCCCCAAAAAAAACACCAAACAAACCAAAAACCAAAACCTCAGGGGCAGGAGAGATGGCTCAGTAGTTAAGAACACTTGTTGCTGTGGACATCTATACATGTATATCCATAAAATATTTTTTGAGACTGGGTCTCACCGTATATCTTTGACTAACCTGAAATTTGATACATAGACTAGTCTGGCCTTGAACTCAACAGGGATCCCATCTGCCTCTGATTTCTGTGTGAACTACCACATTTGACATCACAAAATAACTTTTAAGTGTAATTTGGAAACTCTGTGTGTGTGTGTGTGTACACACACATATGTAATCTGATCGTGTAATATTATTTGCCGTCTTGAACAGGTTTGGTTTTGTGTTTTCCTTGGGGTTTTATTTTATTTTGATTGGGTTTTTTTGGTGATGTTGGGAATCATACCCAGGACTTTGCATGTACCAAGCAGGTGCCCTACTACTGAGCTATGCCCCTAGCTCCTGGCTTTTTGAGACAGAGTCTTACTATGTACCCAGGCTAGTCTCTAATGGAGCATCCTCCTGCCTCTGTCTGCCAAATGTCAGTGGGTGTCATAGTTATGTGCCACACAGTAGCTGAGGACATTTAATGCTGAAGACCAGACAGAGGTTAAATTTGGTGTCCCCAGGAAGTCCCTCATCATGCTTACTCAGCTGGATTTTATGCAGGCTGAAGATCTGCCACCTTGGACAAGCTTCCTGTAAAGACCTGGCCTCTACTCTCAAAATTAACCAGAGCCTGGTGGAGCTGGACCTGGGTCTGAATGACCTTGGGGATTCTGGGGTTCTTCTGCTGTGTGAGGGCCTCAGGCATCCAGATTGCAAACTCCAGACCCTCCGGTGAGTGTGAGCATCTCTTCTCTCTTCTCTGGCACTGAGGTGCCTCCCATTTCCTCACCAGCACTAGATACAGTGTCTTTCTTTCAAGATTTTGTGCCACAGGGCCTGTCTTTATACAAACCACTGATGTTCCCTGAAATTGCTCTTCTGCCCTCCTGTCTACCTCATTTCCAGGGAAGATTGGATAACCCTTAGGTCTCAGAACAAACTCCACTGACCAAACTGTACCGTCTATTCTAGTTTGTTTTCTGTCACTGTGGTAAACATCACGACCAAAGTGGCTTTGGAAGGCAGGGACTTATTTTAGCAGGTTATATAGTTTGTTCATTATCGAGAGAACCCAAGGCAGAAGTTTGAAGAAGGAAAAAAGAACAAAACAAAACACGGAAGGCTGCTGCTTACTGGCCTGTTCCCTCTGGTTTTTTTGTTTTGTTTTCTTGGTTTTTCAAGACAGGGTTTTTTCTATGTAGCCCTGGCTGTCCTGGAACTCTGCAGACCAGGCTGGCCTGGAACTCTCAGAAACCAGCCTGTCTCTGAGTGCTGGGATTAAAGGCAATTGCCTCACACACAGCTCTCTGCCAGCTGTTCTTATACAGCCCAGACCTACTGGCCTAGGGTTATGCTGCCTACAGCGGGTTCCTGCACCAATTAACCATCAAGAAAATGCCTGCAGTGGCTGAGAGAAGGCTCAGTAGTTAAGAGATGCTCTTAGAGAAGACCAGGTTCACTTCCCAGCACACACATTGTAACTCACAACCCACCATTCATAACTGACCATTCATAACTCGAGTTCTAGGGAATCTGACTTCCTCTTCTAATCTCTATGGGCACCAGGCCTGCACATGGCGCACACACATGTAGGCAAAATGCTTATACACATTAAAGTAAAAATAAACACTTTTTTAAAAAAGGTATGTTCTTAGCCAACCATGATAGTGCATGCCTTTAATCTTAGCACTTGGAGATGGGGGCAGATGGATGTCTTTGAGTTCTAGGCTAGCCTGCCTGGTTTATATAGTGTTTAGTTAGGGTTTCTATTCCTGCACAAACATCATGACCAAGAAACAGGTTGAGGAGGAAAGGGTTTATTGAGCTTATACTTCCATGCTGCTGTTCATCACCAAAGGAAGTCAGGTCTGGAACTCAAGCAGCTCAGGAAGCAGGAGCTGATGCAGAGGCCATGGAGAGATGTTCCTTACTGGCGTGCTTCTCCTGGCTTGCTCAGCTGGCTTTCTTATAGAACCCAAGACTACCAGCCCACAGATGGTACCACTCACAAGGGACCCTCCCCTCTTGATCACTAATTGAGAAAATGCCTTGCAGCTGGATGTCATGGAGGCATTTCCTTAAGGGAGGCTCCTTTCTCTGTGATAACTCCAGCTGTGTCAAGTTGACACAAAGCCAGCCAGTACATATAGTGAGTTCCAGGATAATCAGGGCTACATAGTAAGACCCTGTCTGTAAATAAACAAATCACCCTGGTCTACACAGAGTGTTCTAGAACACCCAGGATTACATGACTCACTGGGAAAAGAAAGGTGCTGTGCTGGCAAGCCTAATGATCTTAATTAAACTCCTGAAACCTACATGGTAAAGGAAATGAACCAACGCCCACAGGTTGTCTTTTGACTTCATGGGCATTATGGCAAGCCAACAAGTGCACAAACCCCAAACTTGCTCTGCAGCTCAGGTCAACCTTGAACTCCAGATCTCCCTGCTTCTGCCTCCCAAGTGTAGTCACCGGCAGGCAACACCATACCCCATTTAAGCAAATACTAGGGATGGAGTCAGGGTGTACGCTAGGCAAGTTCTCTATAAATGAACAACACCCTACCTTTCTTTCTTATTAATAAAAATTTGGTGGGGGGAGGGGGAGGCTGGAGAGATGGCTCAGTGGTTAAGGGCACTGACTGCTCTTCCAGAGGTCCTGAGTTCAATTCCCAGCAACCACATGGTGGTTCACAACCATCTGTAATGAGATCTGATGTTCTCTTCTGGTGTGTCTGAAGACAGCTACAGTGTATGTGTCATATATATAAAATAAGTAAAATCTTAAAAAAAAAAAAATATATATATATATATATATCTTATTGCCCACATGTATGTGTGTGACCACATACATGCCTAGTGCCCACAAAGGCTAGAAGAGGGATTTAGATTCCCTGAGATTGGAGTTACTGCCAGTTGTGAGCCGCCACATGGGTGCTGGTCATCAATCCAGTGCTTGATAGTGCTGAGCTGTATCTCCAGCTCTCTCCTGTTCTGATTTATTTTGTGTTCTTCTGGGATTCATCCCTTGCTTTCTGTCCTATCTTCCTCTTTGCCTTCTCTTTTCTCTTTCAAAGGTAGGCAAAGCCATACCCCTGCACCCAGCATACCAATTTGGCCCTCTAAGCCCTGCCCTGGTGACATTACCAAAAGGCTCAGGGCAAACTCGGCTTGGCCACCCCTTCCTCCAGGTTGGGCATTTGCCGACTGGGCTCAGACGCGTGTGCAGGGATTACCAGTGTGCTCCAGGTCAACTCGTGCCTCCGGGAGCTGGACCTGAGCTTCAATGACTTGGGAGACAGGGGCCTGTGGCTTCTGGGGGAAGGCCTGAGGCACCAGACCTGCAGACTCCAGAAGCTATGGTGAGTGTTTTCCTTGGGGGTTGAGGGTGGGGTGGGAGAGGGGAAGGGTGAGGATAACAGAGGCAACAGCTTTTCCTTTTGTGTTTCTGTGCCCCTTCCCCCTTTCCTTGAAAAATCCAAATACAAATGAAAAGACAACATTAGGTGTGACTCAGCCCCCAACTTCTCTGCCTCACATGCTGGAAGCCCTGGGGTCCATCCCCAGCACTGCACAGATTGGGTCTGATGGCTCCTCCCTGTAATCACAGCATTTGGGTGATGAAAGGCAGGAGGACCAGAAGGTTGATTTTGAGGCTATCCTGGGCTATATAGAATTCTGGCTTTAAGAAAAAGTGTGCAAGGCCAATGGGGTTAAACCTTTGATGGTTCAAACTCAGTTTGCTCCTTTCAGACCTACATGGTAAAGGACCAACTCCTTCATGTGTGTCCTGGCACACACACACACACACACACACACACACACACACACACACTGGCTATAGCAGGAAGTACAGTAAAGAAATATTACAGGCCGGGGCGTGGTGGTGCACGCCTTTAATCCCTGCATTTAGGAGGCAGAGGCAGGTGGATTTCTGAGTTCGAGGCCAGCCTGGTCTACAGAGTGAGTTCCAGGACAGTCAGGGCTACACAGAGAAACCCTGTCTCGAAAAACCAAAGAAAGAAAGAAAGAAAGAAAGAAAGAAAGAAAGAAAGGAAAAGAAATATGACAGAAGACAGAATAGCATCTCCCACCCAAAATCCAAAAACACTCCCCCAACCAAAAAACAAAACAAACAAAACAAAAAACCAGGTGATGCACTTTTGGGGATGTTTGGAAGCTGGGGGAGGGGTTAGGGGGGCATTTATTAATTTGTGTAACTAAAAGGATCAGCCTTGAGGCATGGCTTGATCTGGGCATTTGATTTAGATTAAAAACTTTAAAGATTTATTACTTGATTTTTATTTATGCATATGTGCATCTTGGCCTGGGTGTGTCCACAGAGGCCAGAATCTGACCTCAGATCCCCTGGAGCACAGCACCTGTTTCATGCTGTGAACCAACAAATCGGGGCTGGAAACTAAACTTGGGTCCTCTGGAAGAGCAGTCTTAACCGCTGAGCCATCTTTCCAGTTCTGGCTTTGGGGTTTTGGGTTTCTCTGATCTCTAAATATACTGGCTCCACTCTCAGGCTAACCCTGCTTCATGTGGCAGAGTCCTTGCAGTTTTGTTTGGTCCCAGATATATCCTTTGTTTTCAAGACAGGGTTTCACTGTTTAACCTTGGCTGCACTGGAACTCACTCTGTAGACCAGGCCTGCCTCTCCCTCCCAACTGCAGGGATTAAAGGTGTGTGTCACTACTCTCCGGGTTCCAAATCCACATCCTTAACAAGCTGCAGATATTAAGACTCTTAATTAAGAGTCTTAAGAAGAAGACTGGAAGAAGATGTGGAGAGAGTTTTGGGGACCACTTCTAGAAACTTGGCAGGAATTTGACACTATGCCCCGGACAAGGAAGTAAGCTTCAGACAGGAATTTGACATTGGGCAAGGACCGGGAAGTAGGCTCAGATATCTTGGTCATCGTGATAAGCCCTTAGAAACAGTGATCCCAGGAATTTACTGCCTTGCTTGTTCCTTGATTGTTCATCGTCTTGCCTGTTCTTTAACCTAGCACTGACCTTATTGCCTGCATGTCATTAAAATGGTGTAAAGCAGATTGGGGAAAACTAAACCTGCCTTAGCGTCGGAACTGGCTGGGGTCATGCTGCAGTGCTGTCTAATTGTCATTTCTTTTTTTAAATCCTCACTCCTGCCCTGTGAGAACCTGTTGGCTGAGCTGGCTTGGTCAAAGATGCATTCTTGGGAGACAGGGAACCACTGAGGGCTGGCACAATCCCTACCTCTTCTCTACGAGGCCAAATTTGGCTCCAGACTAAAACTGTGGAACAATTGACTGCCAAAGGAAAGAACTGATCCTTGGCTCCAAACCACACGGGGGTCCAATCTATAATAACTAACAATATTATAACTTGTACAGTTTTTCTGTTGTGATAACCCTGACCAAAAGCAATTATAGAAAACGGGTTTATTCTGTTTTGTTTTACAGTTCCAAAGGACAGGGGCTGATTTGGTGGCAAGATGGAAAAGCATAGCAGGAGCTTGAAACAACCCCAAGTCTTTGCTTTGTAGGCCAGGGTGGCCTTGAACTCAGAGATCCAACTGCCTCTGCCCACCAAGTGCTGGGATTAAAGGTGTGCGCCACCATATCTGGCTTAAACCCAAGAGCTACAAATGCTCGTAACTACTGAGCCATCTCTCCAGCCTCTCTAAATCTTGTGTACGTGGCACACTGGAGCTAATTAGAACCCTGCATGAGCATGGCAGGGAGAATGTTAGCTAAGGGCTACACCACTCACTAAGGAACATAGCCAGCAACCACTGGATGGGTTCATGATGGTTTCCTTTAAAGATGGTCAACAGGACTGGAGAGAGGTTCAGAGCACTGGCTGTTCTTCCAGAGGTCCTGAGTTCAATTCCCAGCAACTACATGGTGGCGCATAACCATCTATAATGCGATCTGGTGCCCGCCCTCTTTTAGCCTGCATGTATGCAGGCAGAATACTGTATTTATAATAAATATATCTTGCTGGGCAGTGGTGGCACATGCCTATGATCCCAGCACTTGGAAGGCAGGACAGGTGGATTTCTGAGTTTGAGGCCAGCCTGGTCTACAGAGTGAGTTCCAGGACAGCCAAGGCTATACAGAGAAAACCTGTCTTGAAAAACTAATAATAATAATAATAATAATAATAATAATAATAATAAAAAATATATCTTTTAAAAAATCAACTCTACAGTCTTCAACCCAGTTCTCTGAAAAGCACGCCTCATATACCTTCAGCTTTTCTTCTGCAGGCTGGACAGCTGCGGCCTCACATCCAAAGCATGTGAGGACCTTTCTTCTATCCTGGGAATCAACCAGACCCTGAATGAGCTTTATTTGACCAATAATGCTCTGGGGGACACGGGTGTCTGGCTGCTGTGCAAGAGGCTGAGACACCCAGGCTGCAAGCTTCGAGTCCTGTGGTGAGAGATGAATTCTGACTTCTGTGGGAGAAGGGGGAGGTGTGGGCATGCTGAGCTCAGAGTTTGGGGTAGGAATCCTACATCATTGAGACACACGCATAAAAACTGGAGAAATAGCTCTGGAGAGCGAGCAAGCGAGCTCAGCAGTTAGAGGCACTTGCTGTGCTTACGAGGACCTGAGTTAAATTCTCAGGACCCATGTCAGGTGGTTTACAGACACCTTTAATTCTAGCTCCTAGGGCTGCAACTCCCTTTTTGAACCTTCATGGGCATGGCCCTACCTCATACCCATACAGACATGCGTAAATCATAAAAACAAAACTGCATAAATAAACATGAAGCTATTTCACTCATGGATTTGGGTATAAGACTAGCACATGCTAGCTGTAAATTACAGCCTCATTATTTAGTTCTCAAATTCTCTATCCTCCTGCCTCAGCCGCCAGAATTCTGGAATAGCAAGTAAACCTTACTTTTTTTTTTTTTTTTTTAAGATTTATTTATATGAGGACACTGTAGCTGTCTTCAGACACACCAGAAGAGGGCACTGGATCCCATTACAGATGGTTGTGAGCCACCATGTGGTTGCTAGGAATTGAACTCAGGACCTCTGGAAGAGCAGTCAGTGCTCTTAACCACTGAGCCATCTCGCTGGTACCTTCCTATTCTTTCAGAGGATGCCAAGTCTCAGTTGGAATCTGGAAGTCCTGAGTCTAACTTTACATGTTTTCTCCACCAGGTTATCTACACCTGTAAATGAGAGTACAAACGGCACTCTCTTAAGGTTCTTATTAAAGACTAAAGACACAATTGGGAGTGAGGAGCTGGGCGTGGCTGGGAACATATTTAAACCCAGCACTCCAGGCCAGCCAAGGCTGCTAAGAGACCCCTCTCAAACAGGCAAACAAAAACTTGGGAGTAAGGGGCACGTGCTTAGGAGCACTTGCTCTTGCAGAGGACCCCACTCCCAGAACCCACTTAGTGGCTCTCAGCCACCTATAAACTACAGATCCAGGGGATCCAATAACTTCTGATCTCCATGGGCACTGCATATAGATTTAGGCATATATGTATGCAAAATACTGATCTGCATAAAACAAAGGGCTGCTGATAAGGCGCAACCGTAAAGGCCTTGTGTCTACCTTGATTACCTGAGTTTAGTCCTCAGAACCGATGTGAGTAGGAACACATACAATTGATCTCTGCCTCTCTGAAGCACACCATGGCGGCATACATACAATTAAACAAAAAACCTGGGAGTATGGATTCCAGCTTCACAGGAGCATCCCAAGTTCAAGGCCAGCCTTGGCAACTTAGTGAGAACCTATCTTCAAATGTCAGCTAGGAAGATGGCTCAGCAGGAGAGCACTGAAGCTTACACATGTTCTAACACTGCAAGTATTTTAAAAGTTTGCATTTATTATGTTACAGAATCCCACGGCACTTAACTTGTAAAGTCTGAGGCCAAGTTTGAGATCATCAGTGGTTTCTGAATACCAAAGGCAGCAGCAGAAACCTTTATCCCGAGTTACCCATGCTCTTAATATGCCTATGCATGTATATATGTACGTATGTGTATATATGCATGCTGGTGCCCTAGGCAAGATGTCCTGTCCCTGGGAGCTGGATTTTAAAAATGGTTGTATGTAGCACTGAACCCTGGCCCTGTGCAAGAGTGGGAAGCATTCAACCAAGCCTCCATAAATATTTGAAAAGTAGAGAGACTACTTTACCAGGCTAAAATGCAGTCTTTTAAGTTACCATACTGACAATCCCATGCTTGTCCCCAGGCTGTTTGGAATGGACCTGAATAAAATGACCCACAGGAGGATGGCAGCACTTCGAGTCACAAAACCATACCTGGATATTGGGTGCTGAGCAGTAATGCAGAACCAGAATGGACCAGACCAGGATGTTTATTTATTCCCTCAGCTATGAAGCACTTGACATAGAACTTTTTAAGGCCAGCCTCTGGTACATGGTGCAGTGGAGACAAAAAGATCACTCAAGATCATCCTCAGAAACCAGCTAGGGCTACATAGGACCCTAGCTTAGGTCAGGAGACCCGTAAGTACAGGTTGACAAAAATGTTCTGCTTGAAACCTAAACACTCAGCCTTTTTTTTTTTTTTTTCCTTCGAGGCAGGGTTTCTCTATGTAGCCCTGGCTGTCCTGGAACTCTATAGACTAGGCTGGCCCCTGAATTCACCTCAGAAATTCACCTGCCCCTGCCTCGCAAGTGCTGGGATTAAAGGCGTGCACCACCACTGCCCCAGATGGAGCTTATTGGGTTTGATGTACAAGACTCCATGCAGATGATTTAGGACAGGGATTGGCTGGTTAGCAGGTTTGTGAAGAATCTGTTGAGCCCTGGATATTTTGGTGGACCAAGAATGCCACCTACTGGCTAAATTATAAACCTAGCCAGACCACACTAAGCGAGAGACCCAGGTATTTGTGCATAGTGCAACTTAATTGCTGATGAGGCCATGCTGCTTGCGTGGGCTGACACCTTGAAAAACTTATACGGCCTGTCTCAAAATTGAACTCACACCTGGGAATTTGTACTGTAGGACCAAGGCCCCGTAGACAAAATGTGTAATCAGGGTGCTGGAAATGTGGACCAGCTGGCAAACTTTCCACGACCATTATTAAGCCCTGGACCCTATTTCTGGAAGGCTGTTTAAGGCAGCCAGTGGCTCATTCTGAGACCAGAATTTAGTTTATTGCCCAGTTTTTGCTCAAGGAAAACAGACGGCTTCAGGGGTAACCAAGAACACAGCACAAGTCATGGCTCCTGCCTTTAGCTCGGGTGGATCTATGTTTAAGAACTAGTGCATAGGGCCTGTCCAGAAACTGGGAGGGATAGCCTTCCAAAGGTCCTGAGTTCAATTCCCAGCACCCACATGGTGGCTTACAACCATCTGTAAAGGATCAGGCTGAAGACTGCCATTTGGCTATGGAGATGGCTTTAAGAAAGCCTGGACAGCTTGTAACCAGGCTAGTATTCTTGCTGACATCCAAGACCAGAGATGCACAGTTCACTTTAATTGGGTTCAAATGTGATTGTGGCCAGGCATTTATGGTGGCATGCCCTAAGCCCTGCATTCCGGAATAGTCAGGGTTGTCTCCAAAATTAGCCTGCTCATGCTGTTGGTGGAGAGCCCCTTTAATCCTGTGCTTTAAAACCCAGCATTCAGCCATCTTGCTTCCACTTCTGTCTAGTGAGGTACAGTAAGCCCATGCAGTTAGCACAGCCTCTCAAAGCTTAAGTACAAGGAAAGCGAGGGCTAAATATAAATAGCCCAATACCTGCCTCAAATGGACAAACTCAATGCTTGCATTCAGTTCCATCCCTAGGAACCTCAACCTCAATAGCAAAATCCCAACCACTGATAACAAAAAGAGCAAATTCAAGAGAACAAGACTTTATTGAATGAAACATTAAAGTGGGGGCTGGGGAGATGAGATGGCTCACTTGTTGCTCTTCCATACATTTCTGTCCTGGGCACTTTTCCTGTATAAGGGAAACTTTGGGACTAAAAGTGTGAGCCTTTAGGGTTAATGCACATGTAAAGCCCACTACTGCCAGACCTGTAATCTCAGGCTTCTGGGAGCTGGAGATCCACACCCTTGGTGTGCTAATTAGCCATGTGTGAGATGACAGCCTGTTAAACCAAACCAAGCCTGCAGTTCACTATTCCCTCCCCCAATCTAATTACATAAGTAGGCTCAGGTCTCACAGTAAACTATAGGGATCTGTGTAGGGGTCTGTCTGTGAGTAGTGCCCACAGGAGATACCCAAATGTGGTAGCACTTTCTATGCACAATCCAGAAGTGTGCCCCACATTTGAGTCTCACCAAAATGAGCAAGTCTCTGGTTGAAGTTCCGATGCTGCCTTCTCCACACAGCCAGACACAAAATGGAAGCACTTTCCACTTAAAAGCTTAGATAGGGCCTCCATTTTGAGCACGGCTATATGGGACCTTAGGATCCAATCAATCGTGCCTGCAATTGAAGATTTAAAGAGTTCAAATCCCGTGAAAACTGGACACTTGCGTTTTCTGGGCCCAAGGAAGCCCACACCAACCACCTCTGCACCTCAGTTATTAGACAGGCTCTGTAGCAGCTTCCCTATTTTCCCTGGGAGGCCAAGAGTCCACTGGGAACCTGTGAATCGTACCCACAGATGGCACCCAAATGATGTAACACTTTTCACTTGATATCAGAATGAGCGCTCCTACATTTGAGTGCCACCAGGTGGGCAGCCACAAACAACCCTGCCCACCTGCAGTATTCTCAATCGGTAACACTGCAAACTTTGCGGCACTTCTTTCAAAGAACAAAGTGTCACACAGTTTGAGTATCACAGGTTGAGGCATTTCCAAAGGGCGTTGTGGTGAGAAGTCTGAAAAGGAAGTTGTTAGCTCATAACTTAGCCGGCATACAGCCCAGACAAGGCACTAAGTTCATCCAACTCATTCACTGGAATTCTAACTTGAACAAAGAGCAGTGGTAAGGATTCATTGTGCCCTGAGCACAAACAATGTTAATCCCAGCCCTCATCTCAAGGGAGGCTGGGCTCAGAATATCCCAAAATGGGTAGGTATTTTTCCACCCCTGGCTTCCATGTGCTCAGAGCCAGATTAAAAAGGTGTACACGGACCGTACCAGTATGTGGATCTTACCAGAATGCCTGAACCATGTGCCGGGCTCCTGGGGGGAAGAGGGCATCTCTCATGCCTTAAGAACTTTAATTACAGATAGTTGTGGCTACTGGGAATCACTAAGAACTGGAGCTGGTCAGGTGACATACCTCTAATCCTAGCACCTGGAGGGAAGAGAAGTACTGAAGGTGAGGGAAGTGCAGGTTGTCCTCATCCATCCAGCCCGGCTACGTTAAAAATCCTAGAAACTGAAAGACCTCTTTAAAGATGGCAGCTACCTGAGATTTAAAAGCAGGCCTGTACCCAGACCTGAGGTTTAGACTCACTACCCCTGGTCCTGTTTAAGGGAGGGCCTCAGTGATCCATTCTGCTTGCTCTTCATTTACACCTCAAAATATTTAAGATTTATCTCCAGCCTCACAACTTGAGTAGCCAGTGGCATACATTCACCTCCAGCACATACCTTAGGTTGTGGCAGGTAAGAACTCCAGGTTGCAGTTGCACCGCGTTTCCTAGGCGCCATGCACCCACAGAGACAAACAAAATGGATGCACTTTCCCGCCAAGCCACGGAGAGGGCCTCCACTTTGATCGACACTGTGTTCCAACTTCAAGACCTGAGCTCAGCAACCCCAGGCCCATGGCGGACCCCGGCTCCTTAGGAATGCGGAAGGCCTTTTAGTTCCGCATGTGCCCAGGTGTTCTGACTCATGACGCTCACCTGCGACACCCACCATCTGCCCAGAAGTGCAAGCCCATCAGTGAAAGCATGACCCACCAGAACCTAGTCTTGCAGCCGTTCTCAACCGGTAACACTCAAAACCTGGCGGCACTTTTCTTCCAAAGAAAATCCAAAAGAGCCCCCAGTTTGAGTATCACAGGTCGGAGGTCAAGGGTTAATACCTTTTAAAAATCTACAATAACGCACACCCAGGTTCAGGATCACCTCAAACTTTCGGCGTCTCGCTGAACCCTAACTGCCCCGGCCCCTTTAGGATAGCTTAACAAATGCTTGCTTTCAATTCACTTTTGGAAGCTAGGTAGTCCCCTCACGTGAGGGAGGTCAGCCGCGGCGCAGATGCCTTCCCCGCGCAGTGGCACACAAAGTGGAAGCACTTTCTAGTTCAGCATCAAGAGAGGGCCTCCACTTTGATGGCCGCTACGTTGGTGCCCAACAGCTCCATGCAGCGACTGGACGCATTATCGACTCCTCAGGTCCCCTACACTATCACCTCAGTTACTGTCTTTAACTTTTCCTATTCCCAGCCTGGAATCCCAGCTTCCCAGCACACCGCAATTAACCGGGAACACGTGGTACCGCGGCTGGTAGCGCTCACGTCCAAAACCTTTAGATCGCCGTTTTCTCAACCGGCAGGACCTAAAACCTGGCAGCACTTTCTGAAAGAAAAAAAAAAAGTGCCCCCATAGTTTGAGTACCGCAAGATGAGACGGTCCAGCGATGAACTAGCAAGGAAAACGTGCGGGACCTAATCGATCACTCCAACCTGAGCAGAAACCTGGAGAAAACGACTGGGTTAGTATCGGATTCCAAGTTTGATCCATTAAGGTCTATTTTCCATAGTCTCAATACAAATCACTGCATAGAGACAAACCCGGGACCCTTAACCTGCCCTCAACCAGCCTTGGTGCACAACGAGTACCCTGATCATTTTCCTCACATATATATGCCTGGAGAACGAAACACCTTTTTAAAAAGTTCTAAACCAACCAACTCCCTTTCCCCACACAATTAAAAAAGCCCTGAATTTCTCCTTTGTTGGAGACCAATCCAACCTCACTCAAGTCGGCCTGCCTCTGCCCCGGTAGTAAACCTAGCCAAACGTGGGGGCCGCGAAGGCTGAATCCGTGGCAAGAATGCCTTAGAAAGGCTCTAGACATAAAGCAGGCCATGGTGACCTCTGGATGGAGGGGCAGGCAGATCGGAGTTAAAGGCCAGCCTGGCTAAAAAGTCGTCTCCAACGTTGAAGCAGGAAGTTCTCTGGAAATTCTGGACGTACTTTACCTCTGAACCAAGAAGGTTTCAACCACAGAACCTAAGGAAAAATAGAAAAAGGGAAAAACATATTACCTTTCCCACCGTGAGAAGCAGCACGCCGGAGGAGGCCCAGAAGACAGGCAGAAACCGCACTCTTGGAAGTGGAGTAGAAGGCTCTGAGAGGGGGTAGTCTCTAGGTTCTTATATAGTCTGAAGGCTCATTGGCCCCCTGGGCCGGGAGGCTCAGATACCCCTCCCCCACCCGGGGAGAATCCTTACTCAACCCACCCTGCTTCCTCTGAGCTGAGTTTCCCTGCGGCAGAATGACCTTCACTGGCTTCCCCCCCCACCCCAAGAAGAGGAAATAGATTTGTTTGTTTGTTTGTTTTTAAACTTCTAGAGGCTAGGTATGGAGGTACCTTTTGAGAATTTTCTAGGCAGAGGCTGCCGGATCAATGTTAGTTCAAGGCCAGCTTGGTCTACCATTGTGAGTTTCAGACTAGATGGTGTCTACATAATGTTATTCAATATTAAAAAAATAAAGGAATTACTATCACTGCCTGGGAGGTTAAGTTTTTTGTTTCCTTTGGGTTTTTGGTTTTGAAATCCTGAGTTTCAAAGTCCTTCCTCCTTCTTTCCGCTCTCCCTAATTTTTCTATCTGTGTGTGTATGTGGGGGGACCTGCTTTGCCAAACTGAATATGAAGGTCTGAGAAAACAGCTTGATAGAGTTGGTTTTTTCCTAATCTTAAATATTTTTAAATAGTTCCATGGGTTGAAATTAGGTCTCTAGGCCTGTAGGGCAGGGCTAAAGCTATGGAGCCATGTTGCAGGCTTGGGTTTTGGGGTTTTTTGAGACAGGGTCTCAGGTTTGCTAAGCTGCCTATAAACTCATTAAATAGCCAAGAATAATTTAGGACTCCTAAGTCTGCATCTTGTGTGTGTGTAATTGGAAATTTTAAAAAATGTAATGTAATTTTAACTTGCCTTACATCCTGCTCACTGCTCCTCTTTCAGTCACTCCCTCCCACAATCCTTCCTCCCTGCCCCCCCCCGGGGGGGGGAGTATTCTTCCCCACCAGCACTTCAAGTCTGTGGGACTAGGTCCTTCCTCTCCCACTGAGGCCTGCCAAAGCAACAAATTTAGAAGATCATATCTCACATACAGGCTTTTGGGATAGCCTCTGCTCCAGTTGTTCAGGACCCACAGGAAGGTCAAGCTGCACATCAGCTACTTGTGAGCTGGGAGGTTGGTGGGGACTCCTAAGTCTTTGTCTCCGTTCACCCAAGTGTTGGAATAGGCACATACCACTATGTCCAGGGCAGTCATTAATTCCAGGCTTTTTTTTTTTTTTTTTGGTTTTTCGAGACAGAGTTTCTTTGTGTAGCCCTGGCTGTCCTGGAACTCACTCTGTAGACCAGGCTGGCCTTGAACTCAGAAATCCGCCTGCCTCTGCCTCTGCCTCCCAAGTGCTGGGATTAAAGGCGTGAGCCACCACTGCCCGGCAGGCATATTTAATACATTTTAGATGTCTTGTTAATTGAACAAGTAAACCTCATCAGCTATTTGCTAGGTCTTAGGCTTGGGGGAGCAGATAAAGATGCGGGTTTGGTCAGGTATAATGATACATTCTTTCAATTCCAGCAGTGGGTAGGCAGAAGCAGCTACAAGAGAAACTGTCTCAAACAGCAACAACAAGATGGAGGGTGTGGATGTCATAGTTTGGAAGACAGGATTCCTTATTTTCTTCTTCCTTTATTTATTTTGAGACTGGGTCTTTCTAGGCTCCGCGAGGCTAGCCTTGGATCCTCTATGTAGCTAAGGATTACTGATTTCAGCCTGTCTTCACTTTACCAAGATGACCTTGGCAACTCTATGCACTGCTCATACTGTGTTGAACATAACCAAGCAAAGCACTCCACCAACTTAATCCTAAGGATTTTACTTACTGATTTATTTTCTCACTCACTCATTTATTGTGACAGGTTCTTGCTATGTAGCCCTGACTGACCTGGAACTCACTATGTAGACTAGGCTGGTCTCCAAGTCACAGAGATCCACCTACCTCTCTCTGCCTTCCAGAATTAAAGGTTTGCACCACTACGCTGGCCCTCGGTGAGTGGTTAAAAATTACATTTATTTATTGGGGGAGGGTGGAGGCATATAGGAGTGGGCTGGGTGTCAGAGGATAACTTGTAGATGCAGGAAGCAGAGTTGCCTTCAGATCCTCCCGTTTGGCAGTAAGCATGTTTATACATTAATACAGCTCAAGGGCTCCACAAAAGAATGTTTTTAAAAGCCCCTAGGGTTAAAAACGTAGAAACATCTCTGAAGTCCTCCATAAGGCCTCCTTTGAGTTTACCTTTGACCCCCGGGGCCTAGCAGGGAGCTGAGAAGTGGAGGAGCCAAGGTGGGCGCCACTCTGGCTCCCTTTCAGATTTTATCACTGTCAGCTGCCTTCCAAGGTTCTGACTAAAACCTTTCCACAGTGACTAAGAAGCAGGTGTTCCCACAAAGGCTCTTCTGAGGAATCAAGTTAGGAGCAAGCCCCGCATCCTGACTTTGATGCTTAGGATTGAAAAGTGTTTTTCCAGTATGTACTAAACCCTGGGTTTTCTCCCCAACACCGAATGCACGGGTGGCCTTTGCCATCTTAGCACTTAGGAGGTATAGGCTGGTGGACCAGAACATCAGGGTCAAGGTCATTGACTTTTTTTGTTTTGTTTTTCAAGACAGGGTTCTCTGTGTAGCCCTGACTGTCCTGGAACTCACTCTGTAGACCAGGCTGGCCTCAAACTCAGAAATCCGCCTGCCTCTGCCTCCGAAGTGCCGAAGTGTCGGGATTAAAGGCGGGCGACACCACTGCCCGGCCAAGGTCATTGACTTTTAAGACAGCCGGGGATAGACGAAAATTAGCAAAACTCTTGCTTTTGTAGGTCATGCCCTCAACCTTGTGCGTTCCTCTCATGCTGAGCTTCAGAGACCCCAGCAGAGATATTGAGAAGGGCTTATGCTGCAGCTAAGAAGTGAGGCACCCGGGCAGGCGAGGTATTGGATCCCTGCTCCCCAGGCTTCCCGAGGTTCAAGCCCCAAGATGCATTTCCTTCTCCCCAGCCAAAAAGGACTGCCAACCTGCAAACTAGTTAGACTGCCTTCTTTACCTGGAGTCTGCTGGCACTGAGGCTTGCAGAATGATCATAGTCACAGAGCTGAGCTCCTTGGCCACAAACTCAAGCCATGACCCACATGATCATAATCACAGACTGAGCTGCTTGGCCTCCAACTTGTCAAGGAGAGAAAAATAACCTGCTGTCCCTTCAGTTTCCTAGCACACACATTACTGGGCTTTCTTCTTTATTGTACACTACTTTATATAAAGTGACTATATTTGTTTTCTGTTTCTACGTCGTTTGGGGGTCGAGGGTGGGTTTATTTATTTATCTATCTTGACACACAGATTCTCTATTTAAGCCAGGCTGGATTCAAACTCAGAAATCTGCCTGCCTCTGCGTCCCAAGTGCTGTGATTAAAGGTGTACATCAGCATGTCTGGCTGACTTATTTATTTTTTCAGACAGGGTACCTCTGTATATCCCTGGGACTCATTATGAGTACGCTAACTCTCAGATATTTACTTCTTGAGCGTGGGGCTTTTTAATTTTATTTATTTGGGTTGGGGGATTGTGTTCCAGTGGAGGTCAGGGGACAGCTTGCCTAAAGAAATTTCTCCTTCTCCTTTGTGGTCTGGGGGATGGAACCCAGACTATGGGCAGGTGACTTTACCTACTGACCCACCTCACCTGGTGTCAATTCTCCCACCCCCACCTGTTTCTTTCTACCTTAACGTTATTATGAGAGAAGGTATTAGAAATTTCACAGAACTAAGGGATGAGATTTGACAGCTTGTGAAGTAAGGACTCAAAGGAAAGCCAGTTTACTTTTTTCGAAACTCCCCTGGCAGAACAGCAGAGCTGACATTTGCATGTCGGCAGACCTGGCTGTCAAGGTAATGACCCAGTCCTCCCTCCCTGCCTCACCCAGTCCTTGGCTTTGTTTACCTGGACTGATCATTTCAATAAGAATGCTTTCTTCCCTAAATTCCCAGTGGGGTTTGAAAGCCTTTTAAGCCCAAAATTAATTGGTGTAATCCCCAGGGCCTGTCAGTCACAAGTTCATTCACCTAGGTGTGGCTGGGTGGTAGCCTTTAAGGTATTAAATGATAAACTGCCAGTTTATCCAAGTTTCCTTATGCCAAAGGTAGTATAAAGAAAATTGAAGAAAACCATTCTTTTGGGGGCTGGCATACCCGACCCAATTTGCTGGGCTCAGCATCAAAATGTAAGATTATTCTCCGACGAAACTGCATGCATCTGAACCAAGCCCTGTAGCACGCACACCTTCTATCCCAGTCCTCCAAAGAGGAGGCAGCCAAGGTTGATCTGCAATTCACTATGTAGAACAAGCTGGCCTTGAACTCACTGCAAAGGTTTCTGTCTCAGCTTCCCAAGTGTTGAAAAGACAAGTATCTTAACTTCCATTACTTGTGGACCCTGATATGGGATACCTGTCCTGTCTTTTTTAACATTTGCTCTCCCTTTCTCAGCCCTGGCAATGGGGAGCCAGAACCTTGTGCATGCAGACTGTGCAAGCATTTAAAATCGGATAGCACGTTTTTCACCTCTAATTTGGAGAACATTACATTTAGTTTTAAATTCAGCAGAAAAACATTCTAATAATTAATTGGCTGGTGAGTGGTTTAAAAAAAAAAGTAGCCTAGTGTAGCATCTGACCTTTGTAATCCCAACGCTCAGGGAAAGGGAGGCAGGAGGCCTGCGTTGAGTGAGTTCAGAGTGAGTTCTACTCCAATCTAGGAGAACTTGTCTCAAAAGCAAAAAGTTAATGAACTGAGAAAATAATAAAAACCAAGCTGGATGTAGCTCTATGGTAGTGTGCTTGCTCAGCATGCCTGAAGCATGGGTTTAGTCCCCAGTCTTG
The DNA here is from genome assembly GCA_019843965.1 of Rhynchomys soricoides. Taxonomy (NCBI): domain Eukaryota; kingdom Metazoa; phylum Chordata; class Mammalia; order Rodentia; family Muridae; genus Rhynchomys; species Rhynchomys soricoides. The sequence continues at coordinate 624,608 of JADRCH010000849.1, read as the reverse complement.
AAAAATCGAAACACAAAAGCAACAACCTTTTTTCTTTTTTTCCTTTTAAGTTTTACTTTATTTTAAGAAGTTTTTGACTCCGGAGAGCTCAATTTCTGGGTAGTTGCTGGAAGCCAAGGCAACACCACCACTGGCTACACCCGTTTCTCTTTCTATTGTCTAAGGCTGCTTTTCTATTCTATTGGAATCCCGGAACCAAGTCTTTGTGATGGATACCTTGTGACCTAAGAAACCATTCAGTAGCCAATCCTTGTTGAATAGTGTCTTGTGGAAGCCAGCATGGGGTGCCGAGGGTGGGGGGTGAGGGGAGGGTGTGTTTGGAATTGAACCCTGGGAGGCTTTCGTGTGACAGACAAGTCCCAGCCCACACTACAGTCCTTCCCATCTCCTGTTTTCAAGCCGTCTGTTAAATGTAATATACTGTTATGGCAATGTGGTTTGTTACTGAGAAATGATCCTGACTCTCCTTAGAGCTTCACAAAGCTGAAGATGTAGCCCTGTTGACGAGCACGTGGTTGGCTCTTCATTCCTTCTTGGCTAGAGGGAGATAAGCCGGAGGAGGGGTGGAGGCAGGAAGAATCTGGAAAGTGTTTGGAAGGTGGAAGCTGCTGAGTTCAAGGACGTCCTTTGCTGTAACTGGGCTGTGAACCGCTGTGAACCGGACTACATTAGGATTAGACCTAGTGTCAAAAATAAAACAAGAAGGGATAATTGAATTGGTATGTGCTTATAGTCTTAGCATTTGGGGAGGCGGAGGCCTGCAGGATTGCCACACATTAGAGGCTTTAGTGTGGTCTACAATATTGATTTCAAGGCTAGCCTTAAAACGCAATCACCAAAACAATCTACAAAAAAAAAAAAAATAGAAAGTAGAAAAGATGGATTGAAAAGGAACTCATAATGAAGACCAAAGTGGCCTTGAACACACACACACACACACACACACACACACACACACAAGCAGGGTTTTTAATCTCAGAACTTGGTAGGCAGGGACAGGCAGATCTCTGTGAGTTTGAAACCAGCCTGGTCTACAGAGATAGTACCACGGCTACACAAAGAAGCCCTGTCTCGAGGGGAGAGGGAAAAGACTGTACCATCAGGGTAGGGAAAATGGATTGAAATTAACCAGACAAAGCTTCAAAATAAGAACTTTAGCCAAAAGAACCAAGCAAGGAGCCGGGCAGTGGTGGCGTCCGCCTTTAATCCCAGCACTCGGGAGGCAGAGGCAATCGGATTTCTGAGTTCAAGGCCAGGCTGGTCTACAGAGTGAGTTCCATCCAGGACAGCCAGGGCTACACAGAGAAACCCTGTCTAGAAAAAAAGAACCAAGCAAGGACTCGGGGTGTGTGTGTGTCATGTGTAGAAAGTAACTAGGAAGAGACACTAGGGTGGCCGGATTCTTGCTTAAACTGACCCAGCAGGATTCTTGCCACCGGCAGGCAGGCTTCTCTACCGCACTTCAAAGGTGGGAGACAGAGAGACTCCTGGAGATATCAGCAATCAGATACCTGGAATGGGAGGTAACTCAGCAGATTCTTGGCTAAGACTAAACTGGGCTGGTCAAAGATTGGAGGGCTGCCAAGTCTTAGAGGAGAAACCAGGGGTTTTTCTGCTTAAAATACATTATTTAGAAAATTCCTCAAAAAAGGACAAGTGTGGAGTGTGGTGTTACCCACCCATGATCCCAGAAAAGACCACTTGAAGGGGAGGAAGACCAGGAGTTCAAAGTCATCTTCAGCCAGGCAGTGGTGGCGCATGCCTTTAATCCCAGCACTTGGGAGCAGGTGGATTTCTGAGTCCCAGGACAACCTGGTCTACAGAGTAAGTTCCAGGACAGCCAGGGCTACACAGAGAAACCCTGTCTGGAAAAAAAAAAAAAGTCAAAGTCATCTTCAGAAAGAGTTTGAAGTTAGCCTGGGATACTTGAGAGCCTGTCTCTAAAATAAAATAAAGCTGGCATGTAGTGCTTGTGTCTGCCTTTCATCCCAGTGTTCAGGAAGCAGAAGGCCGCAGCCTGGTCTACTTATTGAATTCAGGGCCAGCCAATGTTGCACAGTAAGATCTTGTTCCACAAAATAAAAACAAAATCCAAAGTGAGATGACTGGAAATGCCCAGAGTATAAAAAGATCTCTCCCTCACACCCTCAGCTTGGGTTGCAGGAGGATGAGAACAGACACAGTAGTGATCGTGTTTCCTTTTCAAAAAATAATTTATCTAGTTTAGATTATTGATTTAGTTTTCATGTGCATCAGTGGTTTGCCATTGTGTATGTTTGTATGAGAATGTTGGATCCCCTGGAACAACTAGAGTTACAGACAGTTGTGAGCTGCCATGTGGGTGCTGGGAATTGAACTCAGGACCTCTGGGAGAGCAGCCGGCGCTCTCAATGGCTGAGTCAATTCTCTAGCCCCACCCGTAATGTTCTTTAATATTCATTTCCTGAACTATGAAATGGACCTAGGGTGACAAGAAAAAAAGAAAAAAAAAAAAGACTGAGCTACCACAGTGCTAAGGCCTGGGCCCTGATAGTTCAAAAAGCTAAGCTTGGCCACCCATAGGCCAATTAAACCGGCCTGTATGGATGAAACTGGACAAAAAAGGTACATTCACTGTGGCCACCTTGAGAAGGGAGACAAATAACAAGGTCTGGTGGGCCCCCCCACCCCCACGTCCATCTTCCCAGGTCCTCATATAAGGCTTAGGTTTAAAAGGAAGACCAGAGATGTGGATAATTAAGTAGTCAGAGGTTGATCCTTGACTGAGCTCCAGTCTCCAGGTCGAGTCAACGTGGCTTCACATACTGACAGAATTGTGCATTGTCTTTCCCTGGGAGACACGTTCCTTTCTCTGGCCGGCACCAGACTTCAGCCTTTTGTTTTTTCCCAGCATGAGATTCCTGAGGGAAATTCTGATGATTCCTTGGGGCCCAAGGGAAGGGCCCAAGTCTCTCTTTTTAATAATTATCTTCTCTCCTGCCTGGACAGTTACAAATGACTCATGCCTCTTCCCAATACTTGGGAGGCTGAGGCAGGAGGATTACCACAAGCTCATAGAGGTAATATATAGAGTTTTAGGCTAGCTGGGACAGACTATACATACATAAGATTGTCTCAAAACAAAATGGGGCCAGGTCTGGTGGCATGCATGCTAAATCCCAGCACTCAGTAGGTGAAGGCAGGCCAATCTTAAGGCTAGCCTAGTCTACATAATGTGTTTTAAGTCAGCCAGGGCTATACAGTTAAGAGTCTGTCTCATTACAAAGTACTAAAGAAGGAGATGAAGAGATGAGTCAGGAGACTAAGAAGGGCTGTAGAGATGGCTCAGTGGTTAAGAGCATTGACTGCTCTTCCAGAGGTCCTGAGTTCAATTCCCAGCAACCACACACGGTGGCTCACAACCATCTGTAATAGGATCTGATACCCTCTTCTGGTGTGTCTGAAGACAGCGTACTCATATACATAAAAAATAAACAAACCTTAAAGGAAAGAGAGAGAGAGAGAGAGAGAGAGAGAGAGAGAGAGAGAGAGACTAAGAATACTTGCTACTCTTACAGAGAATCTGAGTTCAGTACCAAGAACCCACCTTGTATAGCTCACAACTGCCTGTAACTTCAGCTCCAAGAGATCTGATGGCCTCCATGGGTACTCACAAACTCAGACACTTAAAAAACAAAATAAATCCACAACAACTAGAACAGGACAAATTCCTTAGATATGGGCAGTACAGTAGACTTGCTTTCTAAGAATTCGTACTTACTTATTTTGAGAAGGATAGCTAGTACCTTGAGCTTAAAGCCAGTCCCCTGCCTAAGCCTCCCAAATATTGTGATTTATAGTTTTGAACCACTCATGATTCCAGGTCTCTGTTTGTCCTTTCTTTCCTTCCTTCCTTCCTTCCTTCCTTCCTTCCTTCCTTCCTTCCTTCCCAGTGTGAGGACAGAGCCCAGGGCCTTGACCCACTAATACTATGAAGTTAGGTTCCCCGTCTCTCTGGGTTTAGTTTGTTTTCTTTTTGAGACAGAGTCTTACTATGTGGGCTTGATTGGCCTTGCATTCTCTATGCAGACCATGCTGGCTCACAGGGATCAGCCTACCTCTGAGTCCAGGATTCTGGGACCAAGGGCATGTTCTGCCACTTTTTGTTGTTGTTGTTGTTGTTGTTGTTGTTGTTGTTTTTTAGAAGATTTCCTAGAGCCCAACGTGGCAAGACTTTGACTTTGGACCACCTGCCCCCATCCCACAGAAGGTAGATATTGCGCATGTGTGTCTTCCTGAAGAGTTTGTGCAGTGCTTAGACCCTGACCTAAAGTCAGGTCATGATAGGGAAGCATGCTACCAGCTGAGTTACATCTCTAGGGACCCTGCAGGTTTTCAAAGACCCTCTCCCAAAGACTCACATAGCTTGTCTGGTTAAAGATGGGACATGGCCTAGTCTCCAGTCTTGGCCAGGCTGGTTTTAATGCCAAGCCAGTGGTTGCTGAGTGGCTCAAGTTGCAAACTAGAATTTGAGTTCACCGTTAAAATTGTCCCCAGCCAGGCAAGGTGGCTTACACTTGTAATCTCCACTAGGGAGAGGAGGCAGGCAGATTGTCAGGAGTTCAAAGCCTGCCTTGGCCATTCTTGAGGATGTCTAGGAGGTTGACCTGTGACCTCCACATTTCATGGACACATGGACAACCAACATGTGTGTGCACCAAGTGAACACACACACACACACACACATACACACTTTTTTTAAAAAGAAGAAGAACCGAAGGAGAAAAATGTAGTTACACAGGATATAAGATTTTGTCCCATCCCACCCCCAAGCCCCCAACTCCATTGATTCTAGCAGTTTAAAGGAATGAGCTATTCTTAACTGTTCTTTATCATTAAAAATCTTCCGGGGACAGATGGCTCTCAGATAATTCTTTTCCACTCCTAGATAGTTGCCAGGCCTGAAAACTTCACTTACAATGGGCAGATCTGGGAGAGGAAAGATAAGATAATTTATTTATGGGTGCCAGAAACAGCTCACAGTTTACTGACTTAAGGAACAGCCTGAAGTAAAGCTGTGTTACATCAATTTAAAGAAACCTTAAGGAAGCCATGACCTGCAGCATGCTGGGAAAGGCTTCTCTTAGGACCACCACATTCCCAAATCCTTCCTTTGTGGCTATGAGTTTTTTGTTGTTGTTGTTGTTTTAAGACATGGTCTTTGGATATAGATCTGCCGGGCTTGGAAGTTGCTATGTAGCCCACTTTGGCCTTGAACTGCAGAGCCCACTGCCTCTGTTTCCTGAGTACTGGGATTCCAGGTGGGTGTCACAATATCCCAGCTCCTTTTGGGGACTTGAATTCCTCCTTGAAACCGACAGCTCATTAGATAAACTCTGCGGCTGCTTTCCCCCATCCCGCTGGGAGGTTTGCCCCATCAAGGGCAGAGCATTGTAACCCTCGCATCCCGAGGTGGAGAGTCTAAAGACACCTGTGCCCTTCCCGTGGGCTATCAGATTATAGAGACAATGGTACTCAGGGAAATGGAATTTCCTCAGGAATCTCATGCTGGGCGAAGGGGAAAGGCCGGAGCCTGGTGTCAGCCGGAGGAGGGAAACTGTCTCCAAGACGAGATTCCAAAGTGCTCTGGTCACCTTGCTGGAGCCAAGTCAATGACAGGTTTGAGATGATGGGGATCACACCTTTGGTAATATGGCTACTCTGCCGGTTTGGATACCTTACTTCAGACACGTAGCCGGTCTCACTTGCTTGGGGCTGCTGGATCCAGGGTCTGACCTTAACAGATCCAGTAACAGCCTCCCAAATCATGCACAGTTTTGAATGCTGGTTGAATTGATGAACGAGAGTATGAAACGCCTATCTGGCTGAGCACCGTACCTGTCTTAAGGCACAATGTCGATTTCCTTTTTAAACGAATAACTTTTTTTTTTTTTTTTTTGAGACAAGGTCTAGCTAATAGAGCTCTGGCTGTTCTGGAACTCACTGTGTAGATCAGGCTGGCTCCAAGCTCAAGAGTTCCCCTGCCTGTGTTCCCAGCCACTTTTTTTTCCCCCTGAGAATCCTGGCCACTTTTTAATCTATAAAATTTCAAAGACTTACTTGTGTGTGTGTGTGTGTGTGTGTGTGTGTGTGTGTGAGAATGGCTGCTTGTGCACTTGTCTGGTGACCCAGAGTCCAGAGAGCATATCTGATCTCTTGAAAATCTCTTTAAACTGCAGTTACAGATGTTTTGGGCCTGCCATGTCAGTTCTGGGAACTGAACCCTAGTTCTCTGCAAGAACAGTAAGTGTTAACCGTTGAGCCATTGTCTCTCTCTTTTTTTTAATTACATGCACATGTGGGAGTCTGTGAACGTGTACGTGTGGGTGCCCCTCAAAGGCCAGAGGAGGGTGCGGGTTCCCCTGCAACTGGCGTTACAGACTGTTGTGAATAGCTAGGTGGGTGCTGAGACTCGAACTCAGGTCCACTCCAAGACTTACAATCGCTGTTAGCTGCTGAGCCCTTTCTCCAACCCCCTATACTGTTATTTTTTGTGAGAACCGTATATGTAGATGGACACGAATAGCCCTGTCGGGCTACCCGGATTTGAATTCGTGAATTTTGCTCTACCCACGTTGCACCGGAACCTCTATGCTCCCCCAAGCCCTGGCCCCTGACTGACAGATAGGGAAGAGACTGCCAGAGATGGCCTCCTTCTGTTCGCCTCCTAGTGGTTGCATGAAAAACTGGTCTCCTTGCTACCGTCTTCAGCATGTTCGTGACCAGCTTGTAAGGTTTGGTAGGGACTTTAGATCTGCGTCAAATTTTAGGGGTGCACAGGTATTTTCCATGAATAATGAAGGCCTGAAAAAGCGACCTTAGAGCCGGGCAGTGGTGGTGCACGTCTTTAATCCCAGCACTTTGGAGGCAGAGACAGGTGGATTTCTGAGTTCGAGGCCAGCCTGGTCTACAGAGTGAGTTCCAGGACAGCCAGGGCTACACAGAGAAACCCTGTCTCAAAAAAAAAAGCCACCTTAGATCTAAGGCAATGCAGAAGGCGACCCTGGAGCAGCAGATTAAGCGCTCCTCTCTCCACACACTTTGAGAATTGACTCCAAACACTAAGGGAAAAAGAGATAGAACTCTTTAAGGCATCCAATGCTGGTTAAACACCCAAAGAGTAACCCATTTTGAACAGAAATTCTCTGCTGCTTGTACAGATTTTAAGCTAATTGTCAACAGACACACAAGTCGTCTATAAAGTTTTTAGGCCCCAGTCCCTAAGTCACACCTTAAACTATGTTTTACTGTGGCAGAAACTGCAAGCTTGGCCATTCGGGATGAATGGGAAATTTACATAGCAGAGATATCGTTACTTTGTTTCATTTTGTTTTTTGTTTTTAGAGACAAGAGTTTCTCTGTGTAGTCTTGACAGTCCTGGCAGACAGTGCCCTTAGATCCTGCTGCCCCTCTCTACCAAATGCAGGGACTAAAGGTGCGTGCCCCACCTCCCAGTCTGCTTTTTTTTTTTTTAAAGTTTTGTTTTTAATTTATTTATTCACTTTACATCCCAAACTCACCCCCCCCCATAACCCCCTCCCCAAAGCACACACACTCTCGGTACTTTAAAAATAAATAAATAAATAAATAGCAAAAAACCCAGGCTGGTGTTCTTTGTTTAGGTGGCTGTTAAGCAGGGACATCCTGCCTGCCTAGTGAACTGATAAGAGCACCAGGTCTTTCTCCCTGCATGGCATAATTAAGTTCCTTTTGATATGGGAACAGAGCCTAATAGGTCACAGTTTGGGTAGACAAAGGTGGTGGTGGGGGGATACATCTTAGCAGGGTGTAATGGCACAGGCCTTTAGTTCTGACACCTGATAGGCTGAGACTGTGGGATCTCTGAGTTTGAGGCCTGCTTGGTCTACAGAGTGAGAGCCGGAACAGCCAGGGCTACACAGAGAAACCCTGTCTTAAAGGAAGAAAGAAAGATAAGAAAGAAGGATGGGAGGAAGGAAAGAGGAAAACACATCCTCGGTAAACCCAGACCAATCAAGAACATCAGTTCTACTTTTACTCTAGTTTCTAAGAAGTCTGGTTAAGGGGCTGGGAGAGATGGGTAAGAGCACTGTCTGTTCTTCTAGAAGACCCAGGTTCAATTCCTAGTAACCACATGGCATCTTATAGCTGTCTGTAACCCCAGGTTCAGGGGATATGGCACCCTTACACAGATATACACAGATAGACAAAACACCAATGCAAGTAAAAATAAATAAATCTTTTTTTTTGGAGACAGGGTTTCTCTGTGTAGCCCTGGCTGTCCTGGAACTCACTCTGTAGGCCAGGCTGGCCTCGAACTCAGAAATCCACCTGCCTCTGCTTCCTGAGTGCTGGGATTAAAGGTGTGCACCATCACGCCCAGCCCTAAATAAATCTTTTTATTTTTTTATTTTTTAAAAAAAGAAGTTCGAAAAAACCAAAAAAAAAAAAAAAAAAAAAAAAGGGTCTGGTTAGTTCGTGATGCTGCTTATCTTGTAGTCATATGAGACGTGAGGCTCCTCAGCTAAATTCCACTTCTGTATGAAGTAATATTTCCTAAGCAAATGTATTGGTAAATCCATTTACAGCACTAGCTTATTACTTCCAGTTCCTTCATCAACAGGACAGGGTACACTTGGTGTAGCACAGTTGATAGAGGCTCGCCTAGTGGACTGAAGCCAGTCGTGGAGAAAATCCCTGTGGCAGGCATGCCCTCGGGAGGGAGATGGAGGCACAGAAATCTTACGTAGCTTGTTTTCTGGTTAGTTCACACTACATGAGACCCTATCTCCTCTTCCTTTACAAAAAGGAGGAGGTTTGTGGCTAACTCGAGAGAAACTAGCAAATTCATTGGACAGGTTTGTTCTGCAAAATGTGTTTGATGTTGCCTACCAGTTTCTGTGACCCCATTGCTTGAGAGGGTATCTAGCCCTCTTCACAGTAATATTTTCCAACTTGTTTGTTTGTTTGTTTCCAAAATAGGGTTTTTCTGTGTAGCCGTGGCTGTCCTGGAATTTGCTCTGTAGGCCAGGGCCTTAAACACAGAGATCCACCTGCCTCTGCAGCATGCACCACAATTGCCTGGTCTTCTTTTAAACTCTTTTTCCTTTTTCCTCTCTCTCTCTCTCTCTCTCTCTCTCTCTCTCTCTCTCTCTCTCTCT
>JADRCH010000849.1:600714-615419 GCA_019843965.1 Rhynchomys soricoides | reverse complement strand
TCTCTCTCTCTCTCTCTCTCTCTCTCTCTCTCTCTCTCTCTCTCTCTGTATTTTTGGCAGGGTTTCACGTATAGACCAGGCTGGCCTAGAACTCATGGAGATCTACTGTCACCCGTGCCACCACCCCAGGAAGGTTTTTGTTTTGCTTTGCTTGTATGTTACAGGATCTTATATAATTCTTCCAGGCTTGCCAGGCAGTGGTGGTGCACACCTTTAATCCCAGCACTTGGGAGACAGAGGCAGGCAGATTTCTGAGTTCGAGGCCAGCCTGGTCTACAGAGTGAGTTCCAGGACAGCCAGAGCTACACAGAGAAACCCTGTCTCGAAAAACCAAAAAAAAAAAAAATTCTGCCAGGCTTCTCACTAGCTGTCTAGTCAAATATGACTTCAAATTCCTGATTCTCTTGGGGTTTTTTTTCTGCCTGAATGCTGAGATAACAGGCATTTGCTACTATGCCTGTTGTATATAGGTTTTTTTTTTTCAGACAAGGTCTTACTGTGTATAACAGGCTGCCTTGGGACTTATAATGCTCCTGCCTCAGCTTGTTAAGTGCTAGAATAACAGACACGAGTTACCAAACAGTTATTGTGGTTTTGAGACAAGAGCCTCTCAGTCCTGGCTGTCCTGAAGTTGCTATATAGAGCAGGAGGCCTTGAGCAGATATCCTCTTTCCTTTGTCTCCCAAACCCTGGTTTAAAGACGTTTGTCACCATGCCCGTCCCAGTTATTTTTCAGATACAGAGTCTATCTTTTCAAGTGGTCGAGACTGGCCTCAAACTTTTCTTTCTGGATCTGTTATACCAGGAATCACCTTGCAGACCAGACTCAGAAACTACAGCACTCATACCTTACTTAGTTCATTCTCTCAGGCTGGCAGCCAACCCTGCCCCCATCAGCCCTGAAGTCTGCAGTCTTTTTAACTTTACTCTTTGGGTAAGGATCTAGAGATTTGGACTCACACAAAAGCTTTAGATTGATAGAATTTCTACTGAAGCTCCTGCTTCCTGCCAGATCTCAGCACTGCAGATTTCAGAGCTGATACAGGAAGCAGAGCTGGGCTAGGCCCCAGGCAGCTTTGTCAGCTGATTGCCCAGGTTCTGGGAAATAACCAGGAGAGGCACTTGGCTCCTCTGGTCCTGTTCAGTCCAGTCTAAACTGACTCAGATAGAGAGGCCTTCTGCTTCTCCACCTTGCCAGAATTTCACACCTGGCTCTGCCCCAGGAGGTTCCTTCTCTGTTTTCAGTCAGGAATGCTTTGCATGTGTTTGTGACCTGGTTGCACTATGTAGGCCTGGCTGGCCTGGAACTCACAGAAACACCCTGCCCCTAAGTCCCAAGGGGTAGGAAGAAAGTCTTACACCACATTTTGAAAAAGCACAGTGTGTTTGATTTAAATCCTTTGTGCTTGATTTAAATCCTGGGCTACATTCCCATTCCTCTCTCCCTGGGTTCCTTGGGCAGGGTCTTTTCTTAATTGCTTTAACTTTGACTTAAAAAAAAAAAAAAACCAAAACGGAATTACAGGCGGGCTGCCAAGGTCACCTTGCATTTCAGGGTGTTTGGGGGCTCCCAAACGTGACCTTTTAACTTGTAAGTGCTTTAATAGCAGAGCCATCTCCCCAAGACTCAGTATCAATGTGTAGCCCTGGCTGACTGTTACTGCTCCCCCAAACACGTGCTTGCTACCCTCACCCTATCTCTCCACGTGTCAACTCGCGCTTTCTCTCTCTCTCTCTCTCTCTCTCTCTCTCTCTCTGCTACCTTCAACTCCCCTCTCCATGCCCTAAATAAACTCTATTTTATGAAAGAAAAAAAAAAATGTGTTACTAGGCACAAGCACAAGCAAGCCCACGTCTGTCTCTGTCTCTCTCCTTCTTCTCCTCTTTCCTCTTTAAATTGTCAGGGCTTCTCTGTGTAGACCTGGCTGTCCTGGAATTCTCAGAGATCACCTGCCTCTGCCTCCTGAGTGCTGGAATTAAAGGCGTGTGCCACTACTGCCCGGCTTGGTGCACACCTTCAATCCCAGCACTTCCGAGGCAGAGGCAGAGGCAAGTGGATTTCTGAGTTGGAGGCCAGCCTGGTCTACAGAGTGAGTTCCAGGACAGCCAGGGCTACACAGAGAAACCCTGTCTGGAAAAACTAAACCAAACAAACCAAAACAAAAGAAACCACAAAGCCTACAATAACCTTACTATCTTTTGTTCACATGGGGTTTACTGTTCTCCATTTCTCACCAGCAACATAGGACCCTCTTGTAGGTGCAGAGTGCTGAGAAATGTTAATAAAAAAAGGCTTCCCTAGCCGGGCAGTGGCGCACGCCTTTAATCCCAGCACTTGGGAGGCAGAAGCAGGTGGATTTCTGAGTTCGAGGCCAGCCTGGTCTACAGAGTGAGTTCCAGGACAGCCAGGGCTACACAGAGAAACCCTGTCTCGAAAAACAAACAAACAAACAAAGGCTTTCTTCCACTCTCCTCAGACACTGTGAGGTTAAATTGACCAAGGCCTTTTGGCAGATGGTGCAAATTCTCAGTACCCTCTTTCCCCTGACCAGTGTCCCTGCTAACCCACAATACCAAAATAATAAGCTTGTGAGAACTTCAGGCAGGAAAATCAGGAGTTCAAGGCCAGACATGCTTTCCTACCAAACCCGAGGCTAGTCTGAGGCCTTGAGTCAAAGCACCTGACAACACCAACAGCCTCTTCAAAAAATAACTGTGGGGGCTGGAGAGATGGCTCAGCAGTTAAGAGCATTGACTGCTCTTGAGTTCAAATCCCAGCAACCACATGGTGGCTCACAACCATTTGTGATGGGATCTGATGCCCTCTTCTGGTGTGTCTGAAGACAGCGACAGTGTACTCAGATACATAAAATAAATAAATCTTAAAAAAAAAAGAAGGAAAAAAAAAACTGTTGAGAGTAGTGACTTATGCCTGGAAACACTTATACGGAGCTGAGGCAGGGGGTTTACCATAACTAACCAAGGCCTGTGTGGTCAATACAATATAAGGAAACAGCAACAACAACAAAACAATCAGAAAGAAAAGCAAGTGACAGAAACATAGGGACTTCAGAGATGATTCAGTAGCTTAGGACACTGAAACTTCTTACAGAGGACCTGGGAGTCCTGGCAGCCATGTGGTAGTCCACACAAGCCAGAACTCCTTTTCCAGGAGTTCTGGTGCCCTGATAGGACTTCTGTGAACCAGGGGTGCATTCGCTGCACATGGACATGCAGGCATAGAATATCATACATATTATATAAATAAAATCAAATTGAAATGGAGCGCAGAAACATTGAATTTTAGGGGATTGGCAGTACACCCCACAATTCGACAGCTTCATTGAGGCTGGGGAATTTAGGGAGACCCTCTTTTTGTTTCAAAATACTAGCAACTCTTATAGCTAGGAGGGGTGTTGACAGTTATCTGGTGACCTGAGATTAATCCCTAGAAGTCACTCTAAATGACTCCAAAGTTGTTATCTGACATCCCAAATGAATGTCCCTGGTGCTCCAGTATCACTGTGTGTAAATCTCTAAGTTTATTACCTAATAAAATAAAATAAATAGAAACACACACAGGAAAATCATCTAGCACATGCCAGTCCCATGGCCCCTTCCCTGACCTCCAGCTCTGATAGGCAGAACACGCTGAAGGCTTGTAATTTTGTGAACACAGACAGACAAGTCCCCAGATGGAATACGTGACTGCTTGTATTGGCTTCTAGGCTGCTGCTTTCAAGAGAAGTGCTTTCTCCCTTTGGAAACAGAGGGGGCACTTCCCTCTTGAGGGGTACACCCTGACATGGTCCTCTGGCCAAGTCTGGCCATGCCCATGTGCTCGATTGAAGAATCCCATACAGCAAGGAGAAAAGCTTTCAGAGATAATGAAGAGGGACTTTGTTATGTCTCAGATTGTGAAGTCCAAGACTCAGAGATGTTTTTCAGAGCCACAGAAACATCCTCTGAGCTTGCAACCACAGCCTGAGCAGACTCCTTCCTTAGCACAGCTCTAGTCAGTGGTGGAACAGAACTGAACCACCCTCCGGCCCAAATGCCCCTGTCCCCAAGCATGGTGCTCCTAGAAAGCAGTACAAGTTTATAGGACCCCACGAGCCATTTGTACAATGGGAAGAATTGTGTCTAAGGAGAAAGCACTTCTTGTGGGAGAACGTTCCAGGGAGACTGAGTCACAGGAGTACATGCAGAGCCAGGCTTTCCTTGTGACCCAAAGACAAATAGTTTGGATAGCATGTCAAGAGTGAAACCATCGGGGCTGGTGAGATGGCTATGCAGCTAAAAGCTGCTCTTCCAGAGGGCCTTGAGTTCAATTCCCAACTGCATGGTGGCTCAGCTCATGAATTATATCTAGGAATCTGATGCCCTCTTCTGACACGGTGGTGTATATGCAGATAGGAGAGAGAGAGACAGAGAGAGACAGAGACAGAGAGACAGAGAGAGAGAGAGACAGAGAGATACAGAGGGAGACAGAGACAGACAGACGGACACGGAGAGACTGTTTGTAGGCTTTGCTAAGAGAGACACTGCAGTTCGGCTAGGAAGCCTGGTTGGATCCCATGGCTTTTAGAGTGACCTCTGGCCCTTGTGTAGGTTCCACCACTGAGTTCTGTCCTTAGGAGCCAGGGCTTTGTTGGACCTAAACTCTACCCCAATTTGTGGGCCATCTATCTCCCGACAGCAGTCTCTTGCCTCAGAGTCTGTGTTACGGCGATGTCCTGAATGGACAGCAGGGGGCGCACCTCTCCATGTTCCTGGAAGACTGCCTCAAGTGAGGGGCACCCAGCTAGGACAACCCTTCTGGATCTTGACAACTGAAAGTGCCTCCAAGGCCGAGTGTCCCTGGCTGAGCTCTTGTCCCCCAGGACTCCAGCACCTGGAAACACCGAACACCTTTTTGTGAAGATCGTGTCTAAAGAGCACAGATCTTTACAAACACTTCTGGGACAGAATCTGGAACCCAGAGCTCCCTGAATCCTAGGTAACAGTCAGGTGCTAGCTTTCACTTTCATGTTTATTTGGATATGCGGCCTGCTGTGTGAGTAATCCAGGTGACTTTCATCTCATGACCTTCCAGCTTCACTGTGGTGGTGTACCCCACAGTCAGTTACTGTTCCTTACAGACCTGGATGGCATAGCCTGGTACAATTTCCCTTCTCAAAATAGGACTTAGAAAGCTTGTCGTTGGAAGGCAGAATTCCTCTAATGTGATGAGTCACAGTGAGCATAGGGCCCTTCTGAGGCTGTATCCAACCCTCCCTCAACCCTAGCCCTAAAAGCTTTGTTAACCTTGGTGTTGTTTAAACCTGAGAGATGGCATCAGCCCACAGACTTAAAAGAATAAAAGAGGGCTGGAGAGATGGCTCAGTGGTTAAGAGCATTGACTGCTCCTCCAGAGGTCCTGAGTTCAATTTCCAGCAACCACCTGGTGGCTCACAACCATCTGTAATGGGATCTGATGCCCTCTTCTGGTGTGTCTGAAGACATTGACAGTGTACTCATATACATAAAATACATAAATCTTAAAAAAAAAAATGTAAATTTGTGTAACTCCAATTACCTCATTGTTCTGTGTTGACTCGTTTCCACTGCTGCCAACAATGTAGAATCCTCTTGGGGCTACAGAGAAATGTCAGGAAGAAAGTCTTCCCTCCTCTACTTCCTTACACACAAGGGTAAATTGTCTAAGACCTTTAGGCATCTGATGGGCTTTGGTTGTGCCTCTTTCTTCCTGCCCACTGTCCCTCCCTACTCCCAGTTAAAAACCCCAAGTGAAGAGACATGGGTTTAACAATTGCAGAGTTGGGTCTTACAGAAGATGGTTACATTTTCAGGCAGGAAAGTCAGGTGTTCAAGGACAGATTTGGCTTCCTACCAAACCAGAAGCTGCTAAACCTGGGACCTTGATAAAGCTCTAATGTACAGAATGGTAGTACCCAGAACTCTGTTCCAAGGGCTTCCAGTGCCCTGCTATGACTTTCTTGACAACCACTCTTTCTTTCTTTCTTTCTTTCTTTCCCCCCCCCCCCTCCCCGAGACAGGGTTTCTCTGTGTAGTCCTATCTGTTCTGGAACTCACTCTGTAGACCAGACTGGCCTGGAACTCAGAAATCCGCCTGCCTCTGCCTCCCAAGTGCTGGGATTAAAGGCGTGCGCCACCACTTTCATTTGCTGTATATATGTACATGTAGGTCTAAAATCTCATACACATTGACAGAAATAAGTGAATTGGAAAGGGCCGCAGGAACCCTGCTGTCGTGTTAGAGGGAAAACCATCCGGCACACAGTTCTGTAGCTCCTTCGCCAGTTCTGATAGGCGGAACATGCCGAAGACTTGTGATTGTGTGAACACAGACAGACAAGTCCCCAGCTGGAACCCAGTGACTGCTTGTATTGTGTTCTGGGCTGCTACTTTCAAGGGGTGACACTCAAGAGAGAAGTGCTTTCTCCCTTTGGAAACAGAGAGGACACTTCCCACTTGAGGGGTACAACCCTGACATGGTCCTCTGGCCACACCAATGTGATTGATTGCAAAATCCCATACAGGAAAGTAAAAACTTTCAGAGATCTTGAAGAGTGATGAAGTCCTCAGACTGTGAAGTCCATGCCTCAGAGATGTTTTCGTCTATCTCCCCACAGCTGTCTTCTGACTCAGAGGTTGTGTTACTGGCAATGTCCTGAAGGGACAGTAGAGGGCGCATGTCCTCGTGTTCCTGGA
Source organism: Rhynchomys soricoides (assembly GCA_019843965.1). Classification (NCBI taxonomy): domain Eukaryota; kingdom Metazoa; phylum Chordata; class Mammalia; order Rodentia; family Muridae; genus Rhynchomys; species Rhynchomys soricoides. The sequence continues at coordinate 608,684 of JADRCH010000849.1, read as the reverse complement.
AGACTGCCTCCAGTCAGAAGCACTCAGCTAGGACAGCCCTTCTTGGTCCTGACAATTGAAAGTGCCTCCAAGGCTGAGTGTCCCTGGCTGAGCTCTTGTCCCCCCCCAGTGTCGGGAGCCAAACCCGTGAGATGCCGATAGCCAAACCCATGAAATTACCCGCTGTTCTGTGAAGCTTAGTCAGTTAAGGTGCAAGGTTAGAAAGGACAGGGACTCTGCGGTCTCGGGTCCCAGAAATTGAAAGAACGTCTGGTATTTCCTGAATCCGGTTAAGGTAGTGGGTTGGCCTTGGGACATGTGTAACCTTCCTGCCTGCCTGTCTTTTTTGTTTTTTGTTTTTGTTTTTTTTTTTTTTTTGAGACAGGGTTTCTCTGTATAATCCTGGCTGTCCTGGAACTCACTCTGTAGACCAGGCTGTCCTTGAACTCAGAAATCCACCTACCTCTGCCTTCCAAGTGCTGGGATTAAAGGCATGCGCCACCACTGCCTACTTGCCTGTCTTTTTAAGCCGATGTCCTGAAATAAACTTCGAGAGCTTGATCAGAATATAGACTTGTTCTCCTTCTTTGTGTCTCTTGTCCCCCATTCTTTCGCCCCCTCCCTAAGTTCCCACTGAACCCCCGAAGGCCGGGGCACCCCAGGACTCCAGCACCTGGAAATGCAGAGCACATTTTTGTGAAGACCAAGTCTAAACAGCCTAGCTATCTCCCCCCCCCCCCCCCCCCCCCCCCCCCCCCCCCCCAAGCTGAGGACAGAACCCAGGGCCTTGAGCTTGCTGGGCAAGCGCTCGACCACTGAGCTAAATCCCCAACCCAAACAGCCTAGATCTTTACAACTACTTCTGAGCAGGTACCCTAAAACTGGGGTTGAATCTGGAACCCAGAGTTCCCTGAATGCTAGGTGTCAGTCAGACACTAGCTTTTGTCTTCATGCTATTAGGACATGGGCTCTCACTGTGCGAGTTAATCCAGGTGACTTTTATTTCATGGTATATTAGGGACAGCATGGCACACCCCGAAGTCCACTTGGATTGCTTATTGTCCTGGATGACTTAGGTTGGTACTCTCTTCCTGTTAAAATAGGACTTCAGAAAATTTGTCTTGGGAAGGCAGAACCCCCCTGAATCGGTAAGTCTCAGTGAGCTAATGCCCCTTCTGAAGCTGCATCCCACCCCTCCTTCAATCCCGTGACCTAGAACCTCTACTAACCTTGGTGTCCTATGAGCTCAGAACTCCAAAGATGGCCTGAGCTAAACAGGCCACACTGCTGAGCTACACCCCAGTGCATCGAACCCTCATCTATCCGATCTCTCCCAGCCACCCCTGTCTCTCTTCATAGTGAATTCCTTTTGGTTTTTGGAGACGGGGTCTCTGTATGAAGCTTTGGGCAGGTATCCTAAAACAGGCTTTTGATAGAAGACAGGCCATGTCTTCAGAGATCTGCATGACTGTACCTCCCCTGCTGAGGGTTCTGGTGGAAGGTCTGGGCCATTTAGGCACAGTTCCCTCTTACCCTGGAGTTTTAAAAGCAGGCAATGGAATCCACAGCCTCACTCCTTGAGGCAATCACTCTCAGTTGAGCTCTGCTCCTCAAGTCCTCCATGAATTTCATGTTGGTGGCATTCCCCAATACATCCAAGTGCATTCTCTCAAAATGATGTGAATATTTGCCACCCAAGAGGCTAATCATTATGGAATAGTGCACACTCCTGCTGCTCAGGCCTGAAGTGTATGGTTCTGAGCTCCTCCATCATGTGCTCACTACAACTCCAGATCCGTGAATTCAGGGAACCAGGCCTGCACAGGTCACACACCCACTCAGAGAAAATGCCTATCCACTTAAAAGAACAACAGATAATTAAAAATCTTTATAACCCACAATTACCTCATTGTCCCATGTTCACTTGCACTGGGTCCTCTTGTCTCCACTGCTGACCAACAGTGTAGGACCCTCTGTGGCCACAGAGAAACATTAGGAAGAAAGGCTTCCCTCCTTTTCTTCCTTAGACACAACAATGGTGAATTGACCAAGACCTTTGGGCACCTGTTAGGGCTTTGGTTGTGCCTTTTTTCCCTGCCCACTGCCCCTCCCCACTCCCAAATAAATAACAACTTCATACAAGGTGAGTGGAGTAAAGACATGAATTTTATTAAAGATTACAGAGCAGAGGCTCCCAGAAAATGTTGAGAGTTGCAGGCAGGAAAATGGGGAGTTCAAAGCCAGCCTTGGCTTCCTACCAAACCAGAGGCTAGTCTGGGGTCGTGAGTCAAACTGTCCAACATACAAAATGCCCTCTTCCAAAAAAATACCTGCTGGGAATAGTGATTCATGCTTTGTAGGAACACTTACATGAAGCTGAGGCAGAGGATCATCCGAACACCAAGGCCTAATGGCCAACAGAATACAAGGAAGACAACAACAACAAGAAGAAAAAAGACACAAGAGCCAGAAAGAAGATCAAGTGACAGAAAACACAGGAGGCTGGAGAGTCGAGTCAGTGTCTTAGGGCAGGTCTCTTACTTTCCAAGGAGGAGCTTGGCATCTTACCAGCATTGTGGTGGTTCAGCATAACCCAGAACTTCATTCCAGGAACTCTGAGGCTCTCATAGGCCTTTCTTGACTACCAGACAAGCATTAGGTGCACAAATGTACATGTAGGCATGAAATCTCATATACATTACAAGTGCAACAGGCCACAAACTCATTTAAGAGATAGTTGGTCCAGCCCTGCAATTCTAGCCTGTCAATTTGAAGAATGAGGACTGGGTCTGAGGAACTTAGTGAGACTTTCTTTGTTTGACAATACTTGCAACATGACCAGGATAGTCATGGCCCCTGTCTGGTCACCGGGGCCATTTCTGTAAATGTCTTCAAAATTATCATATGACATCCCTGGTCTATGTCCCTCAACAATCAACCAACCAACCAACCAGCCAACCGACAACACACAAGAAGCCACACTTGATGGGGGCTGGAGAGATGGCTCAGAGGTTAAGAACACTGACTGCTTTGCCAGAGGTCCTGAGTTCAATTCCCAGCAACCACATGGTGGCTCACAACCATCTGTAATGGTATTCAATGTCCCCTTGCAGTGTGTCTGAAGACAGCTACAGTGTACTCACACAAATACAAAATAAATCTTAAACACACACACACATGCAAGCACACACACACACACACACACACACAAGTCTAGCACACTCCAGTCCTGTTTTCCACCTCCCCAGCCCAACCCCAATCCTTCAGCCTTGATAGGTGGAATGTGCTTAAGACTTGTAATTGTGTGAACACAGACAAGTCCAGAGATGTTCATTGTGATTGCTTATATTATGTTTGATTTAGCTGCTGCTTTCACTTTCTCCTTTTGGAAGCAGAGAGGGCATTTCCCACTTGAAGGGCACACCCTGACATGGTCCTCTAGCCAAGCCCATGTGCTTGATGACAGAATCTCATACAGGAAGGAAGAAGCTTTCAGGGATCTTGAAGAGTGATGCTTTGTCTCAGATTGTGAAGTCCATGCCTCAGAGATGTTTTGTCAGAACTACAAAAACATCCTCTGAGCCAGGCTCTTTCCTCAGCACAGATCCAGGCAGCCTTGTGTCTTCAGCAGTGGCTCAAATCACAGTCACACCCCAATTCCTCATTGTGGTACCAGTGACTGATCTAGATGGCATAGGACCCCACACCCCAGTTCCTCTTGGTCATAATTGATTAGAAAGGAAAGGCGAATATTTCCCGAGACACTAAGCCACAGAAACATATAGACCTGCTCTCCATGCGATACAAAGAGAAACCTTTTAAATTGCTTGTCAAGACAATTACCATTTCTGCTGCTGCCTTTAGGGACCCTGCAGCTTACAGGCACGGCTAAAGGAACACTGCAGCCTGGCCTAGGAAACCTGATTCCCTCTTCTGGCTTTTTGAAAATGGTTCTTAGGAGTGACCACTGGCCTGTTCAAGTCCTCCAACCTAGCTCTGTTCTTAGGACACTTGGCTTCCATGGATCTAGACCTTACCTCCCCCACGCATCTTCCCACAGCCTCTGAGGCCCTGCGATATCCTAAGGTGACAGCAGGGGGCGCACTTCTCCGTGTTCCCGGAAAGCTGCTTCCAACCCAAAGTACTCAGCTAGGACAGCCCTTCTGGGTCCTGACAACTGAAAGTGCCTCCAAGGGAGAGTGTCCCTGGCTGAGCTCTTGTCTCCCAGGACTCCAGCACCTGGAAATACTGAGCACATTTTCGTGAAGACCGTGTCTAAAGAGCACAGATTTTTACAACAACTTCTGGGACAGAATCTAGAAATCCGAGCTTCCTTAACGGTAGGGAGGAGTCAAACACTAGCTTTTGTGTTTTTGTTTATTCGAACATGGGGTCTCACTGTGTGAGTTGACTTTCATCTCATGACCTTCTAGCCTCATTGTGGTAAACAGTCAGCTACTGTTCCTTACTGGCCTGGATGGTGTAAGCTGGTAGGTACATTTTTTCCTTCTCAAAATCGAAAATAAGAGGGCTGGAGAGATGGCTCAGTGGTTAAGGGCACTGACAGATTTTCCTGAGGTCCTAAGTTCTATTCCCAGCAACCACATGGTGGCTCACAACCATCTGGGATCCGATGTCCTCTTCTGGTGTGTCTGTCAGCTATAGTGTCCTCATACAAATAAAATAAATAGATTTAAAAAAAAAATACGACTTCAGAAGCCTTGTCATTTTAAGGCAGAATTCCCCTAATCTGCTGAGTCTCAGCACAAGGCCCTTCTTCTCCTTCTTCTTTTAAATGTTTTATTTATTTTATATATTTGAGTACACTGTAGCTATCTTCAGATACAGCAGACGAGGGCATCGGATTTTTTTTTTTTTTGATTTTCCGTGTAGCCCTGGCTGTCCTGGAACTCCCTCTGTAGACCAGGCTGGCCTCGAACTCAGAAATCCACCTGCCTCTGCCTCCCAAGTACTGGGATTAAAGGCGTGTGCCACCACTGCCCGGCTTGGCATCAGATCATATTATAGATGGTTGTGAGCCATCATGTGGTTGCTGGGAATTGAACTCAGGATCTTTGGAAGAACAGTCAGCGCTCTTAACCACTGAGCCATCTCTCCAGCCCCTGCACAGGGCCCTTCTGAGGGTGCATCCTATCTCTCCTTCCACACCTAGACCTAAACCTTTTCTTAACCTTGGTGTTGTCTTTGAACTCAGAACCCCGAGATGGTATTAGCCCACACACTCTAAAGAATAAATGAAGATTTAAAATTTGTATAATTCCAATCACCCCATTTTCTTGTGTTCACTATCAGTGGGTCCTCCTGTGTCCACTGCTCACCAACAATATAGGATTTTCTTGTGGCTACAGAACAATATCAAGAAGAAAGACGTCCCTCCTCCACTTCCCTTAGACACAAGGATAAATAAAGACCTTGAAGAGTGATGCTTTGTCTCAGATTGTGAAGTCCAAGCCTCAGAGATGTTTTTCAGAGCCACAAAAACATCCTCTGAGTTTGAAATCACAGCCTGAGCCAGGCTCCTTCCTCAGCACAGCTCCAGGGAGCCTTGTGTCTTCAGCAGTGGCTCAAATCAGAGCCACACCCGGATTCCTCATTGTGGTACCTTTAAGCTGACCAGTGTGGGTGGTAGGACTCCACACTCAGTTCAACCTGGCCGTAATTGATTAGAAGGGGAAAAGGAACTCCGGTGGAAACATAGTTTAAGGAGACACTAAGCCCCACAAACACACAGAGATGTGCTTTCCTTGGGACACAAAGCGAAACATTTTAAAGTGCTTGTCGAAATTGTAACCGTCTCTATTACTGCCTTTAGTGTCCCTGCAGCTTGCAGGCCTTGCTAAGAGAAAGCTACAGCCAGGCCTAGGAAACCAGGTTCCACCCCGTGGCTTTTTGAAAATGGTCTTTAGGAGTGACAGTGGCCCTCATTTCTCAGATTTGTACCCTCAAGCTATCTCTTCCTTTGAATTCATTCGGCTTTTGGAGACACGGTCTCTCGTGAAGCTTTACCCCGTAGCCTAAAACTGGCTTTAGACAACCGACAGACTTTGAACTCAGAGATCTTCCTTCATCTGCCGTCCTGCTGAGGGCTGTGGTAAAGGCCTGGACCTTTAGGTTCCAGCCCATATTTTAAAAACCTGTAATTCAGTTCTTATTATGCCTAGGCTAGCCTCAGACAGTTCTTTATCCCAGATACCCAGATAAACCTTCAAACTGGTGGTCTATCTCCTTCACAGGTACATCAGTTACCCACAGACCCACTGGAAATCTCACCTTGGTGGGGATCTCCACCTCTTAGGGCTCTCTACAGTCTTTTTGATAAAAATAGTTTTGTTTTGTTTTTTTAAATAGGCCTTGAGGGGTAGCTTGGAGATTGTATTTGCTGCTCTCAAAGATGACCACATTGGGCTGTGCCTCACATCTGCCTGCCTTTGCTTCTGCAGTTCTTGGCTGAAAGTCAGTGTTCAATATGACAAACCCACACTGATTTTTTTTTTAAAGAAAATACATACCCTTTCGAAATCCACTTTTGAGAGTCTGGTGTATGACTGAATGGGGGAGCTGTAAGACAACTTCTTCCAATGAAAAGAGAATGTTTCTATTCATTCAGCACCTTGCCACCTTCAATGATATATGCGGATTACCAAGGAAATGTTAGTGATCCCCCAAAACAGACAGGAGCCCATCTGATGCAACTCACAACAGGGTCTTTATTCTATTCAAGCTAGCTCACACTCCCCAGCACACCACCTTCATGCAGGATGGTTTTGGTGGTGGGAAAGGCTTTATAGTAAGCAGCAAGTGGGGTGTAAGTGTGCAAGCATCTAATTGGAAAGTTATTGTGGCCTTTAACATAATTGGCTGGTGCTGGGAGTCATATCATAAACTTAACTTCTGTTCCCCTCTGCATTGGTGGTCATTAGGCAGGGGGTAGGCTTGTAACCTGGGTGTGTGTGTGTGCAGGTTTGTTGGGGGAATAACCTGGAGACACTGGTCTTGTTGAGAATGTAAGCTGGAGATGCTGGTCTTGTTAGGGATTAACCTAGAGACTGGAGCTAGGCTTGGGTTTTGTTGGGGGCAACTTGCAAACTAATGCTAGGTACCACCCTGTTAGTTTACCTGAGTTCAAACTTAGGTCAGGTTCTCTAAAATGGATCTAAAATGGAGTGTGAATGTAAAAAATTTGGCTTCTCATCCTCCCCCCCCCCCCCAGACTAGAAGGCCCAATCATGGGATTTACTGAAGGTTCATGAAAACAGTAACAGGGCAATGTTTTTGTAGTGTCCCTGGGGCATGGGTAAGGGCTCTTCAGTGGGAGACAAGAGGGAGTCTTGAGGTTGGATTCTCCTCCAGAAAGTGGCACACATGAAAAAGACCTCTCTATGACACCCAAAACACAAGTCCGACCTTTTCTCTCATCAGGCAGAAACGAGAAACAACCAGAAAGTGGTACACACACACAAGAAAAGAACCAGATTGGTGGGCGTCTCTAGGTTTCCTGAGCCCACACCCACCCCAGACCGAGACTCAGGACGTCTCCTAGCCCCACTGTAGCCACCATAGCCATGGCTCACAGACAAGTCTGTCCTAATTGCAAATTGGACACGGAACAAATTCAAGGCCTTGTTCCCAGAAAGATGTGGCACCAATCAGTGAACAAAGTCAGCCAGCAACAAAAACCAAAACCAGAAAAAGATACAGCCCTCAGTAACAAGAACCAACCAGAAGGTGGCGCTCACACACATGACAACCCGCAGTACTGCACAGATGTTTATTCAGACCTGGAAAAATTACCATGGCAACCGAAGTCATTTATCTTTACATAAGTTTTCGTTCCGCTCTGTAGATCTCACAGAAAGCTGCTGCTGCTGCTGTTTTCTTCTTCTTCTTCTTCTTCTTCTTCTTCTTCTTCTTCTTCTTCTTCTTCTTCTTCTTCTTCTCCTCCTCCTCCTCCTCCTCCTCCTCCTCCTCCT
>JADRCH010000849.1:572991-590895 GCA_019843965.1 Rhynchomys soricoides | reverse complement strand
GGAGGAGGAGGAGGAGGAGGAGGAGGAGGAGGAGGAGGAGGAGGAAGAGGAGGCGGCAATTCAGGGGGCTCCTTGATCTCAGGGTAGACCTTAAGAGGAGCTGAGGGCTGGCTCTCAGGTTGAGCCTCAGGCTTTGAAGTTTTTGCTTTCGGGTTGTGTTCCATCTCACTGAGAGCCAGGACTCTGGGAGCCTGGCTTTCATTTCTGAGCCCACGGCTTGAGCCATGGATTTTGTGTAAGATTCCCCCAGACAATGATGTAGGGGGCCTGATCAGGATGGCCCTCTGGTCCTTCTTAGAGGACGATGGCTGTCACTGCAGAGATAACAGACAGGTCAAGATCGACCTCAGGCCACTCTGAAGAACAGAAAGTCTGCCACGGTCCTTTCTTAACCTCTACTGACAAATTGTGTGCCCTATCTTTGATCTCTCTCCAGTGGTCTAAGGTCAGAGTCAGGGGAGTTGCCACAGTCCGTCCCATCGTCAGTCGGAAAGTCAGACACATAAATAACACAAATAGACAGAAAGACAAAAGACACAATCTGAATCACCCCAGGGCACGTCCTCCACAAAAGTGAAAGTGCAGCAGACGAAAGTGCAGCAGACGGCTTTGGGCGTGCAGGAAACAGAAGGGCTCAATCAGAGCCCACCAGAAGGGCTCAACAGGAGCCCCACCTGATAGGAATTTTCCGGGCGTCCCCGAAATTCCTTCCCTCCTGGAGCGTTCTCCAGGGCTACGACCTGTGGTTTTTCCTGACACGTCTGTCCACCACCACTCAGAGTCTCTTATGAGACTAAGAGCAGTCGTAAAACCAAAAGCGCTTTTCAGACAGATTCAAACTTTACCCAACACAGACACGAACACAGAGACACACAGACACGGACAGAATCTCACCTCCAAGTGGGTTCTCGGAGACTAGGGTGGTCACAAAATCCTGGACGGGACCCCACATGAAAGACCCCCAAATTGGGGAGACCCTCACTCAAGCCACGGGAAGACATGACCCCCCAATGACTCACGAGAAACCGAACTTGCTGCAAGCGCACGAGGTTTATTCGGGGAAGCAGTGCATTGGGCCGAGCTCATAACCCACATGGGGCAGAGGAGATCGACCCCGAGCAGCTGAAGTTAGGGGTATTTAAAGGGCAAAACCACAAAGCAAAAGGGGGAGCAGGGGGAACATGCGTCATGGGAAAGAGCAGAGGGTCTCAAAACAGAGGTCATTGTAACATTTTTGGTTGATCAACAGGATAGGAGCCAAGTCAAAACAACTACTTTCCCAAGACAATTTTCAGAACAGAGTTTATCATGACATTTCATGGTGGGCCTGTTTTTGGAACAAGGTAAAAACAACCATTCTCAGAACTGTCTAAGGGGGGTGAGTTAAGCCCATCTCTCTCAGGCCCCTGGGTGGCCTAGGGCTCTAGTGCTGAGTCTAGGGGCATTTTTCTTCCAGGGTCTTTCAGTTCTCTGGGAAATCTTAGCCAACTCATGATGATTGAGTTTTACTAGGAAGCATTTGAAGTTGGAAATGTTTTGAGAAACCTGAAGTTTTAGTAGTTAAGAAAGTTGAAGACCACAAGGAAAAGGAGCACTAGGCCTGGGTCACTGGGGACAGGGATGTCCATAGAAAATACAAGGGACGAGGGGCTGGAGAGATGGCTCGGTGGTTAAGAGCAACGACTGCTCTTCCAGAGGTCCTGAGTTCAATTCCCAGCAACCACATGGTGCCTTACAGCCATCTGTAATGGGATTCGACACCTTCTTCTGGTGTGCATGAATACAGTGGCAGTGTACTCACATACATAAATAAACCTTTTTTTTTTTAAAAAAGAAAGAAGCCGGGTAGTGGTGGCGCATGCCTTTAATCCCAGCATTTGGGAGGCAGAGGCAGGTGGATTTCTGAGTTCGAGGCCAGCCTGGTCTACAGAGGGAGTTCCAGGACAGCCAGGGCTACACAGAGAAACCCTGTCTCAAAAATCAAAAAAAAAAAAAAAAAAAAAGTTAATGCATAACTTGCTTTAGCAGACACTGAACTATGACTCTGTGTGCGTGTTGTGCTTTCTGGTGACATGGGATTTTTTAGGAGAATTGACAGGCTTGAGGAAAACAGTGAAAAGGCTTTGGGTTATTATTGTACAACAAGGTCGTGTGTAACCAATAACAGACTGAGGTGAAGGGGAAGACACCGCTGGCTGTCTTTGAGTGCAGCTTCTGAGCAGCAGTGAGTCACCTGTCAACTGTCATCTGCAGCACTGCCTGAGACTCTGATTTTGAGCCTAGCCAATTCTCCCGTTCTCCCAAACCCCCAAACAACTGAGGCTGGTCCTTGGCACCACCTGCTCCCCAACCTCCATTTTTTTGGAGACAAATTCTCACCATGAATACACGGCTGGGCTAGAACTTACTATATAGACCAGGCTATCTGTCTTTGCCTCCTGAGTGCTGGGATTAAAGGCACACACCATTAAATGCTTGACTACCAAACCATTTTCACCTAGAGGCTGGAGAGATGGCTCAGTAAAGAGAACCCAGGCTTGAATCTCTGTATACAGATGACAATTTAATTAGTGAGCACCTAGCTATGTGTCTTGCCCAGGGTGCTGACTGACATGCTGACTGCTACAACTTGCACAATAACACACAACAGCCTCCCCTGGAACCACAACTGCAAAAAGGACCCAATATGGACTATATGTGGTGCGCCTGAGCCTACACAGGACCACTGAAATGAGTGCTATGAGCTGGGTCAATGACTGGACCCTCGCACACTACCACACAGCCACACCAATACTGCCCTCAAGGGACCACAGCTAGCATTGGGCTTGGGCAGCTGGAGCAGATGCCCTCAGCTAGATGGCCTCCCTCCCCTCTGACTGACCTTCCCTCCAAAGGCTCCCTAGGAGAGCTATAATTAAAATATATCGCCATTGGAAAACAAAGAGTGTTTGAATGAGGGTGGTGGTGGCGGCGGTGGTGGTGGTGGTGGTGGTAGTGGTGGTACACACTTTTATTCTCAGAGGCAAGGAGATCTCTGAGTTCAAGGCCAGCTTGGTCTTCAGGACAGCCAAGGCTAAACAACAACAACAACAACAACAAACTGGGGAAAAGGAGGAAGAGGAGGAGGAGGAAGAGGAGGAGAAGGAAGAGAAGGAGGAGGAGGAGGAGGAGGAGGAAGAAGAAGGAAGAAGAAGAAGAAAGAAGGGAGGAGGTGAGAGAGAGGGAGGGGGAGGGAGTACACACCTTTAATCCTATTGGCAAGTGATCCCTGAGTTCAAGGTCATCCTGCTCCTCAGAGGAAGTTCCAGGACAGCCTCTGCTAAACAGAGAAACCCTGTTTCAAAAAACAAAACAAAACAACAAAAACGGAAAAAAAAAACAAACCCAAAAATAAAAACAAAAGAAAAGAGTGTTAGAAGCCTGGCAGTGGAGGCGCACGCCTTTAATCCCAGCACTTGGGAGGCAGAGGCAGGCGGATTTCTGTGTTCGAGGCCAGCCTGGTCTACAGAGTGAGTTCCAGGACAACCAGGGCTACACAGAGAAACCCTGTCTCCGGAAAAAAAAAAAAAGAAAGAAAGAAAGAAAGAAAGAAAGAAAGAAAGAAAAAAGTGTTAGAATGAAATATAGCTCTCACCTTGCAGGGAATAAGTGGTTATTTTTGGCCAAGGCAGGCGACTTCTCTGAGTTCAAGATTCCATCTCAAATTACAAGAGTTTTTCCTTCACCCACTGTGAAGCCCTGGCTCATGATGTAGGCCAGATAGGCCTCAAACTCACAGAGATCCAACTGTCTCAGCCTCCCAAATGCATGCCACCCCTCTGGGTAAGAGCTTATTCTTGAGCAAAACATGAGTGACCATGGCTTCCGGTTTGGACAACAGATTCAGGACGGCATGGAAGACATGTTCAACTTGGAAGCAACTGCAAGAGGGTTTAGAAGTTACAGAACAAAGGATGTTTAAAGTAAAGATTAGAAACAAAACTAGCCAACCAATCAACCAATGAAACAAACAAAAATCAATGGAAACATCAGAGAATCAGGTTATAAGAAAGTGGGGAAACCTCTGCCGGGCGGCAGATGCTTGCTGGTGACATTTTTACCTTTTCTACTGCTAGAAGGTTGAGAGTATCGAAGATTGAATTTCAATTTATTTTGAGATGGGTTCTCACCATGTATTTCCGGTTGTCCAGGCATTCACTGTGTAGACCAGGCTGACCTCAAACTCTGATATCTACCTGCCTTTGTTCTCAGGATGGAGATTAAATGCATGTGCCCCACTCCAGGCTGTACATATGTGGAAGGTCAGCACACACACACACACACACACACACACACACACTCACACATTAATAAAAATAAATAAATGTTAAAAAAAAAAAAAAGCCGCTGGGTAGTGGTGGCGCACGCCTTTAATCCCAGCACTTGTGAGGCAGAGGCAGGAGGATTTCTGAGTTTGAGGCCAGCCTGGTCTACAGAGTGAATTCCAGGACAGCCAGGGCTACACAGAGAAACCCTGTCTCAAAAAACCAAAAGCCACCCTTTGCCCCCTCCCTGTCACCCATGCGTCATGGTACGTCTGCGCCTGCGCATCCGGCTCAGAGCGGGGCGGTGTCAAGCACAACTGTGGTCTGCATTTGAATCCTCTTAACCTACTTTAGCTAGCTAGCATGATGGAGATATTTGCCGTGATAATGTTTCGTCTAAAAGGAAGAAAATAGAATTTATACCAAGAGTTAACACTCTGTATAGGCCGAAGACTTGCTGTTTCAGTACGCAACGAGCGTCACTATCAAAAACAATAGGCTAATTACAAGAACAGAGACTGTGAGAACTTCAGAGACATCTATGAAAGTGTTATTGGGCCATGTTGATTTCGACATCAACCCTATTCAAGGGGAAGCTTAGCTTCCTGAAGCTATAGATCCTTGAGACATGTTCTGTTCATTGAAGCAAACGGCACATCCTGCTTTGATATGGGACAAGTCTCTCTGAAGCCGGCAGTGATGGCGCAGGCCTTTAATCCCGGATCTTTCGAGGCAGAAGCAGATGGAGCTCTGAGTCTGAGGTCAGCCTGATCTACAGAGCAAGTTCCAGGATAACCAATTTTCAGCAGGTATTTGATCTTTTATATATGCGATAAATAGAAAGTAGAATTTTTTCAAGAGAGTAGGGCTCCTTAGCCTCCTCTCATTGTTCTGGGGTTCTGGCATGCAAACTGTGAGGTAAGATGCTAAGTGTCAGGGGAGGAGGGGCTGAGTTGGGACCGTGAATCCTCAGCAGCATCAGAGGGCCTTTCTCTTTCTCTCGCTGAGGTGGGCTACTCCGAGGCTTCTTACTCCTTGGATGCCACATAAACCATTGCTGTTTTCATTGTTATACCAGGAAATGAACTTTTCAAGGTTGTCCTTAAAAGCAATGCTAGCCCCAGCATCAAAGGTAGAAGAGTGAATATCACTGTTAAAATTGCAGGGGACAACCTGGTCCTCAGTGTAGCATAGGATAACCTTTAGTGGGCCCTCAGATACATGCTTTACCATGGTCTTGGTGTCATTATACTTGCCAGCTTTCTCCAGGTGGCATGTGAGATCCATGATGAACATGCTAGAGATAGCAACAGAGAAGGCCATGCCAGTGAGCTTCCCATTCAGCTCTGGGATGATCCTTCCCGTAGCCTTGGCAGCACCAGTGGATGCAAGGATGATGTTCTGGGCAGCCCCACGGCCATCATGCCCCAGCTTCCTAGAGAAGCCATCCACAGTCATTTGGGTGGCAGTGATAGCACAGATTGTGATCACAAGTCCTTTCACAATGCCAAAGTTGTCATGGATGATGTTGGCTAGGGAGCTAAGCATTGGTGGTGAGGAAGCATTGGTGACAATTTTGAGTGAGTTGTCATTTCTCATGGTTCACACCCATCACAAACATGAGGGCACTGACAGAATAGGCAGAGATGATCCTTTTGGCTTCACCTTTAAAGTGGGACCCAGCCTTCTCCATTGTGGTGAATATACCAGTAGACTCCACAACATAGCACCGGCATCTTCCCATTTGATGTAAGTGGAATCTTTTTCCTGGAAGATGATGATGGCTTTCCTGTTAATGACAAGATTCCCATTTTGTGCTGCTGAATTTGCCATGGGTAGAGTCATACTGGAACATGTAGACCATGTAGTTGAAGTCAATGAAGGGGTCATTGATGGCAACAGTATCTACTTTGCCAGATGTGCCGGCAACACTGGTAACCAGTCACCAAATCTGTTCACTTCAACCTTCATTGTGGTGTTTCTGGAGCTTGGCTTCCTCTGCATGAGTCTGTCTCTGGAACAGGGAAGAGCCAAAGGAATTTTAAAAAAGCATAATCTAATTCCCTATAATCATGAAATTCTAGTCAGTCTCTCCACCTCGTAGACTCAACAAGACCATATTTTGCAGATTACTTTCTTGCCTTTGTGTTATGAAGTCTTACCCCCCGTTTTGACCTGTCTTCCCTTCTCCTGACCCCTAGTCACTCAGGATTGTTTGGGGAACACACTTCTCTCTTTAGTTAAATTTAATTTTTTAAATGCTGAAGATTATTTTACATGAATGGGTGTTTTGTCTTCATTTTATGCATGTATCACATGCATGAGTGCTTGGTGCCTGTGGAGACCATGAGAGGATTTTGGATCCTACGGAACAGGATTTACAGATGGCTGTGAACCACCATGTCTGTGCTGAGTTCTTTGTAAGAGCAGCCAGTACTCTTAATCTAGCCCTTAATTTAATTCTTCTTCTTCTCCGTGTGTGTGTGTGTGTGTGTGTGTGTGTGTGTGTGTAGATCAGAGGACAACTTTGTGCAACATTCTCCTTCTGCCTTTGTATGAATTCCGGGAATCAAATTCAGGTTATGAGGCTTATCCTAAAAGCACCTTTACCCACTCAACCACGTCACCAACTTTTTACATCTAAAAATATTTGTGTATATGCACAGTTCTCACCAATTTGTGGGTTCTGGACACTGAACTCAAGTCATGAGCCTTGAAAACAAAAGCCTTTACCCACTGAGACATCTTCTCCAGCCCTCTTTCCCCTCTTGAGACAGGTATCATGCAGCTCAGGCTGCAATTCAGCTGCATAGCTCAGAATGATTGCACCTCAAAGTGGTCTGCCTCTACCACTCAAATACAAGAATTACAGGGATGGGCTACCAGTCAGCTCTTTCTGAATATCTTGTGATAAGATAATCCCATGGGGCTGTGATAAGGTTTATTGTGGATACGGTACTGGGATTGAATTCAGGCTCTCACAAGTGCTAGATGAGAACTCTGCCACCTTAGCCTTGCTTGAACTCCTGATCCTCCTGCTTCCACGTGCTAGGGTTATCAGTGTGCACCATCATAACCTTCCTACAGATTTTTTAAAAAGATTTATTTATTTTATATGTTACTATAGCTCTCTTCAGACACACCAGAAGAGGGCATCAGATCCCATTACAGATGGTTGCGAGCCACCACGTGGTTGCTGGGATTTCCTCTGGAAGAGCAGCCAGTGCTCTTAACTGCTGAGCCATCTCTCCAGCCTGAGATTTCTGTTCTTAAAAGGGCTAGATGTGGTCAGACATACCTATAATCTCAGCATTTGGGAGATAAGAGTTCAAAGCCAGCCTGGGCTACTTAGGGAATTTGAGTCCATCCAGGGCTATATAAAAGTGTGTCTTGCTAGGCAGTCGTGGCGCTTGCCTTTAACCCCAGCACTCGGGAGGCAGAGGCAGGCGGATTTCTGAGTTTGAGGCCAGCCTGGTCTACAGAGTGAGTTCCAGGACAGCCAGGGCTACACAGAGAAACCCTGTCTGGAAAAAACAAACAAACAAACAAACAAACAAACAAAAATCATGTTTCAAAAGAGAATAGAAGGAAATAGCCAAGGAAATAGGCAAAATAGTGGTCTCCTGAGGTGGGGCATCATTCTCTTTAAATATCAAATATGAGCTACCTAGGGTCCTTTGATATCATCAAAGTAATCTAGGCATGTTAAGAATTTTAAAGACCTTCTGCTCTTCTGAAGTGAATGTCTTCGTTTATGATCAAAGGGTCATTAACTTCATCTGTAGTTCTTCTAAAAATTAAGCCTTATCAAAGCAGGGTGTGGTGGCACAGGATTTTAATCCCAGGATTAAGCTCAGGAGACAAAGGCTAGCCTAGTCTACCTAGTGAGTTCCTGGTTAGCAAGGACTTGGTAGAGAAACTCTGCCTGGAAAAAAACAAAACAAAACAACAACAACAAAAAGCCTTATCAGGATATGCTCACTATAAACTGTAATTCCAGAACTCCAGAGGCTAAACCTTCAGGGCAGAAAGCAGAAAAAACAAAAAACAAAAAACGGTAACTAGGAGCCCTTGAGAAGGCTAAGTGGATCAAAGGCATTTGCCTGCAAGCCTGATGACTTGAGTTCAATGCTTGGGTGAAAAGAGAGATCTGACTCCTGCAAGTTGTCCTCAGGTCATTTTAGGCATTCCCATGTGCATGAGTACACTCATGCACACACATACAAGCGATAGACACAGAAGATGTTAAAGAGAATTGCTAAATTCTGCCCCACTTCTATGCAGACAGCCAAAAGAATTGAAAGCTGGGACAGCTAGGTGTCCCAAGCCTGTAATCCCAACATTTAGAAGGCCAAAAGTTCAAGGCCATTTTGAAGTCTATAGGTAACTCAGGGCTAGCCTGAGCTACATAAAACCCATCAAACCTCCTGCCAAAACCTAAACAAATGGCCAAATAAGTGGCCAAACAAACTCATTTAGAAAAGCCAGGTGTGGTGATGCATAGCTACAATGCCACCATTCTGATACATGGCAAGTTTGAAGCCGGTCTGGGATTGTATACACACAAAGAACCCTCCTGCTAAGGGCTTAGCAGGTAAAAGTTCCACCCCCAGGACCCCCAGAAGTTGTTCTTTGATTTGATTTCCACATGATTTCACCACATATCACATATCCCACTCCACCACCTCCCTAAATACACAGTAACTATATATACACACACACCAGACATGGTTAAAAACCAGGCCTTTAACACCAGCCTTGGTCTGCATAACAAGTTTTAGGCCAGCTAGGATTACACACTGATACCCAGTTGACAAAGAAAAAAAAATTCCAGAGCTGGGCGGCATGGTGTTGTGATGAAGTAGACACTTGAGAAGCCTGCTCACATGTTGAGTTTAAGCCAATAGAAGGACTTTATTGTCTGGCTGGTGACTAAACTGAATGTTCAGGATCCTGGTATCACTGAACTTTTAAGTACAAAAACAATATTGTGGGTTGATATACTTCAGTTAGCAAGAAGAGTTAGTTAGAAGTAAAACTACAGAACCCAAAAGCAAGATTAGTACATTTAGAGAATTTCCAAGATCTATGGAATTTGATGGGTTAGGTCTTTGTTTTCATTTCCGCTTGTTTCTGTTTTACAGCCCCAGTGGTACTTCCTTTGTGGAGTCAGTTATGCTAAGGTCTGGGGGCCTACTAAAGATCTGGGGCCTGTTACATTCCCCACTGGTCTCAGTGAATGAGTCAAATCATGGGCTCATTCTCTTTAAAGAGATGTAGTTGGTCTTAAGGACCATTAATTTTACTGAGCTGACATATAATTGGCTATATTTTTTATGCAGGGTCCCCATTCTTAATCCAATTAGAATGGAAATCAAAGACCCAGTCAGTGCTGATAGCAGAGTATTTAGCTAGGGGGACCCAGAGATCAGAGAGTGATATTAATTATTTGATTATGTATCACTTTTTTTCAGAGGTTTTCTCCAAAGATGGCAAGAGTTTTCTCTAACGATTACTGATCAATTAGCACAGAAACAGCAGGATTCTCCCAAAGCTACCCAAAGTTTCATTTATCTCGTGAGAAGTCTAAGCCTCTCCAATTTTGTAGGACTGTTTCTACAAGAGAATCTAACTGTTGCTTTAATTCAGAAACAGAAACTTTTAGCACCTCTAGGTCAGAGGTCAACCTGTTTACTTAGTTTGAAAAGCATCAGAAAGGTACATTTAAGTTAAACCATTAGGATATGCCCACCAAGTAGTCTCAGGGGCTGGGTACTGTTGCTGTTGTCTAGATGACTTGCCCATAAAGCAGACCATCGGCATCAGAATAAGGGCACGTGCCTAGGTTAAAGGTTTGGGATAGTAGAAACGTTTCCACCCCTTGCAAGTCCTGGAACATTAATTTAGGCTGTTCTCAGTCAGGGAGAGTTTCTCCAGTCCAGTCAGTCAATGGGCTGACAGCCTGTTTAGTTCATATCCCTATGTAGTACGAGGGCCAGGTGTCTAGGCATGATGGGTGATCCTGGATGAGTTTTGGCTGGGAATGATTAAATCTATCCCCAGGATCATCCCTTCCCAGCTTTTCCATTTTCCAAAGACTAGAATCTATCTCTCTCTCTCTCTCTCTCTCTCTCTCTCTCTCTCTGTCTCTCTCTCTCTCTCTCTCTGTCTCTCTCTCTCTCTCTCTGAGAAAGGGTCTCATTATGTAGTCTGGCTGTCCTGGAACTTACTATGCAGACAAGGCTGGCTTCAACCTCACAGAAATCTGTCTGCCTCTGCCTCCAGAGTGCTGGGCTTAAAGCAATATGTCTCCGCCATCGGACTTAACCATCCCATTTTTTAAAACCTTAGGAACAAATCTGCCTCTGCATTTGGGATTTTTCAGATTTGGAAACAGTTGGATAGATTTCCATATATAATCTGGAGCAGTTGGAGATTTGAATATTTCAATTAGGAATATTCAGTATATCTTGCCTATTTTGCTTCGTCATTTTGAGACATGTTGTGCATGTAAGTGTAACAGACAGAATGCTTGCCTGGCCTACTCGTTATCAGGCCTTGATTCCATCCCCTATAAAATATACGAGGCATAACATATATCCAAGTTCCACTTGAACTCACAGAGAGCAAGTGCATTCCCCTAAAAAGGCGGGAGTGGGAGTGGTTGACACTTAATGCTTTTGTCATTTTATTTACACTCGGCCATTTGCAGGCAATCCTTCTTGCGCGTAAGATTCTCGGTCAAGGAGCAACAAGGTGGCAAGTAGTAAAAGTGATTCATGAGATCCAGTATCAGGGCCTAATACTGAGTAATTTTGGCATTCATCAGCCATTTACTGGGAAGGAAAGTTTCATTGCTTTGCTCACTAGGATGGCATTAACCACAATGGCCTGCAGGCAACTGGGGCAATCCGGATGCTACAACATCTATTTTCTTTTTTTTTCTTTTTTCTTATTTTGGTTTTTCGAGACAGGGTTTCTCTGTGTAGCCCTGGCTGCCCTGGAACTCACTCTGTAGACCAGGCTGGCCTCGAACTCAGAATTCCGCCTGCCTCGCGAGTGCTGGGATTAAAGGAGAGCGCAACATCTATTTTTTTGGACAAATATCCCATCGGTCTCCTCCAAGGTTCTAAGTTTTTAGATTTAAAGTTTAAGGTTCTCGCTTCTCTTTGCCTTTCCTCTGCCATCGTGCGCGCTGCGCCTGATTGGGGTTCTCGCTGTGTCTTCTCACAAGACTTTCAGAATCAAACGATTCCTGGCCGATAAACAAAAGCAAAATCGTCCTATTCCTCAATGGATTCTGATGAAAACTGGTAACAAAATCAGGTACAACTCTAAGAGAAGACCCTGGAGGAGAACTAAGCTGGGCCTGTAAGGATTCACACAGTGGCAAGACTGTGGGTTGATAACTGAATTGTGGCCATCGATCAGTCCTACCAGATGGAGTTCAACACTTTTAACCTGAAGACTTGCTCATGTCTAAATTAGGGTGTTTATCTAGTAATAAAAACAAAACAAACAAACAAACAAACAAACAAATTTAGACCCTTTTTTTAAAAAAAAGTTTAAGGTTCTCGCGAGAGCTGGGCATCTTTATAAGCCGGCATTCTGGCACTCCGTAAGAATGCGAAACTGTCCCTCTAGGGAGGCGTGATTGTGAAGTCTAAAAGAGAAAGCTTACCTATTCTAATCTGGGGTCTTTCTGCCACGGCTGAAGCTTGAGCTTGGCTCTAAAGGCTCAGTCGCGGGAACTCAACATCTCTGGGGCCAACGAAATGGAAATACAGAGTGGTCGGAGACCTATCATCATTTTTGTACTAGTTCCTCGGCTGAAATATTTTCGGAAAACCCACATGGTCTGCAAACTGGAAAAAAAAAAACCGGTTAGTGGGAAGCACAGTTTTCATTCTGCAAGGAGTATTCTGCTTAAATCAATTCGAAAAAAACCCTTTGAAAATTAAGCAAAACCAGAGCAGGGCAGTGGTGGCGCACGCCTTTAATCCCAGCACTCAGGAGGCAGAGGCAGGCGATTTCTGAGTTCGAGGCCAGCCTGGTCGACAGAGTGAGTTCCAGGACAGCCAGGGCTACACAGAGAAACTCTGTCTGGTAAAAACAACAACAACAAAAAGCAAAACTGAGGATAGGAGGAAGTGAGGCAGGAAACTGGGGAGGGGAAGGGATGGAGAGGAGAATGGAGTGGGGTCAGGATCAAGTGTGGGGAAGAACAGGAGAAAGGGCCAGAGGGTCAAGAGAATGAATGGAAATCTACATTCAATCCCTAGGAAGTCCCAGACACCTGGGATGGGAGAGGGGCCCAGTGGAGGGATAAAGATACCAACCCACCCACAAAACTTTTGACCCCAAGTTTGACCTGTCTAAAATAAATTCAGGGACAAAGATGGAACAGAGACGGAGGGAATGGCCCAACTTGAGGCCCATCCCATGGGCAATCACCAATCCCTGATAGTGTTGATACTCTGCTGTGCTTTCAGCCTAGCATAACTGTCCACTGAGAGGCTCCACCCAGCAGCTGACTGAAACAGATGCAGACACCCACACCCTAACATTGGATAGAAAATGGAAGCTCTTATGGAACAGTTGGGTGAAGGATTGAAAGCTTTGAAGGGGATAGAAACTCCACAGGAAGATCAATAGAGTCAACTAACTTCACCCCTTGGAGGCTCTCAAGAGACTGAGACACCAACCAAAGAGCACACACTGGACTGAGGCTCCCAGCACGCAGGAGTGACATAACTCATACCCAGAAAGACAAGGTAAGTACTCCCTTATTAAGGGGATATTAGCTATAAAGTAAAGGATAACCATACGGCACTTCACAGACCTAAAGTAGCTAAATAACAAGGAGGGCTCATGGGGAGAGGGGAAGGGTTGCGGGGGGGGGGACTTGTGAATCTCACCAAGAAGGGGGAATAGAATAGACATCATGGGGGGATGGGGGGGGGGGAGGGACATGGGGTTAGGGGATGGGCATGGGAACAGTAGGGACCGGGTGGAGGAAAGATGGAGGGAAAGACAACTGGAATTGGAGGTAGAGTGGGGAACCATCACTGGGATAAGCTAGAAACCCAGGGCAATGGAAACTCCCAGGAATCTCTGAGGATGAGTCTAGCTAAGACTTCTAGCAATGGGGGATATGGAGCCTCAGTTGTCTATTTCCTGTAACCATGCAAGACTTCCAATGGAGGATTGGCACACCAACCCAGCCACAAAACCTTAGACCTACCATTTGTCCTGCCTGGAAGATGTGCTCCGGTAAAGATAGAGCAGAAATTAAGGGAATGGCTAACCAATGACCAGTCCAGTGCCACTCTTGTGGCACTCCATGCCACAAGAGTGAGCCCATCCCGGACGCTGTTAATGATATTCTGCTATGTTTGAGATGAGAACCTACCCTGACTGTCACCAGAGAGGCTTTATCCAACACTGATGGAAACAGATGTAGAGACCCATAGCCAAACATTAGGCAGAGCTCTGGGAAACCTGTGGAAGAGGGAGGAGGAGGATGGTAGGGGCCAGAGGGTTCAAGGTCACAAGAAAACATACAGAATCAAATATACTGGGCCCACAGGGGCCCACAGAGACTGATATGACAACCAGGGAGCCTGAATGGGACTGACCTAGGCCCTCTGCACATATGTAATAGTTGTGTAGCTTGGTCTTCATGTGGGACTCCTAACAGCAGGGTCAGGGCCTTCTCTGACGCTGTTGCCTGCCTTTGGGATCCTTTCCCCTATGGGCTGCTTAGTCCAGCCTCAACTGGAGAAGATGAGCCTAGTCTTACTGAACCTGATACTCCAAGGCTGGTTGATAGCCATGAGATTCCTCTTTTCTGAAGAGAAACAGAGGAGTGAGTGTGAGGAAGGAATGAGAGGAGGGAGGGGAAACTTAGGTAGGGATGTGAAGTAAATTGATTAATTAATTAAAAAGAAAATAAGAGTCGGGTAGTGGTGGCGTGAGTCTTTAATGCCAGCACTTGAGAGGGAGAGGCAGGATAATCTCTGTGAGTTCAAGGCCAGCCTCATCTACAGAGCAAAGTTCCAGAACAGCCAAAGAAACCCTGATTTTTTTTTTTTTTTTTTTGGTTTTTCAAGACAGGCTTTCTCTGTGTAGCCCTGGCTGTCCTGGAACTCAGTCTGTAGACCAGGCTGGCCTCGAACTCAGAAATCTGCCTGCCTCTGCCTCCCAAGTGCTGGGATTAAAGGTGTGCACCACCACTGCCCGCAGGTCTGTTTCTAATATACTCCAAATACTTTCTTTTGTGGGTGTGGAGGCATAAACATTTAATTTAATCTCAGCATTTAGGGGGGAGAGGCAGGTATGTTTTTGTGAATTTGAGGCCGTCCTGGTCTACACCACTAGTTCCAGGCTAGCCAAGGCCACATAGTGAGACCCTGTCTAGAAAGAATACACACCACAACACATACACACACACACACACACACACACACCACACACCACACACACACACACACACACAAATTATCTTAGGTTTTCTGTTGTTAAAGGAAGCATCATGGCCAAGAAGCAAGTTGGGGAGGAAAGGGTTTATTCTGCTTACATTTCCACAATGCTGTTTATCACCAAAGGAAGTCAGGACAGGAACTCAAGTAGCTCAAGCAGGACAGGAATCTGGAGGCAGAAGCTGAGGCAGGAGCCATGGAGGAATTTTTCTTACTGGCTTGCTTCCCATGGTTTGCTCAGCCTGCTTTTTTATAGAACCCAAGACTACTGCTCAGGGATGACACCACCTACAATAGATCACTAATTGAGAAAATGTCCCACAGCTGGATCTCCCGCAGGCAGTTCTTCAGCTGAAGCTCCTTTCCCTCTGATGATTCAAGCTTGTGTCAAGTTGACACACAAAACCAGCCAGTGCACTATCTAAATGCTTTCATTTGTTGTTTTCTGGGTGTTTTGTTCTTAGACAGGGTCTGTAGTCCTGAATGGTCTGAAACTTACTATGTAAACCAAACTCTGGCTTTGATTTTACAGCAATTGTTAGCTTCTTTCTCCCAAGCATTAGGATTATACCTGGTACTAAAATTAATTTTTGTTTTGTTTTTGAGATGGGGTCTTAAATACATAACCTTGGCTAGCCTTGAGCTTGCTAGGTAGATCTGGCTGGCTTAGATTTTACAGACATCTGCCTGCCTCTGCCTCCAGAGTGCGGGGATTAAAGGCATACACCAACACCGCCTGGTTTGTTTTGCCATTTATTTATTTAAATACTGTTAATACTGATTCTGTCTTCAGACACACCAGAAGGTAGCATTGGATCCCATTGCAGATGGTTGTGGGCCACCATGTGGGTGCTGGGAATTGAACTCAGGACCTCTGGAAGAGCAGTCAGTGCTCTTAACCGCTGAGCCATCTCTCCAGCCCTTTTGTCTTTTATTTACATTTATTTTGTATGTGTGGGTGCCCATGCAGTGTCACATGGGTGTAGAGGTCAGAGGACAACTGTAGGATTCTGCTCTCTTCTACATGTAGGTCCCAGGGATTGAACTCAGGTCTTTGGGCTTGGTGACAGGTGTCTTTAACTCCCTCACATGGCCATTTAGTTGATCCCCAGAAAACATGCTTAAAGCTTGGTTGCTTCTATCAACATCATGGAGACACATGTGAGCTGACTGAATCAGTCCCTCAATGGTTACTGGCTTCTGCTTGAAAGATCTTTTTCTCATTAGTTCTCGATACTGTGGTCATTATCCTAATCTACTTTTACTGTTGGAAATTGAACCCAGGGCCTCTCAGATGCTTTCTATTGGCTTCCAGCCCCTACCTTAGCCTTGGCTGACCTGAAGCTTGATATGTAGAATAGGCTTGCTTCCAACCCACAGAGATCCACCTTCCTACACATGGGTGTTTGTTGTTGTTTGTTTTTGAATTTAAAGACTCTAGTGCATCATTAGGAAAGTGAAAAAGATGGCACTCATTTTGCTTTTTAAAGATAAGATTTTTATTTTTGTGTATTGGTTTTGCTTGTGTGTGCTGTTACGTGATTGCCTCCGGAGGCCAGAAAAGGCAGCACATCTCTCAGACTTGGTTGTGATTCTCCATACAGGTGCCTGCTGGGAATCCAACCCAGTTCTTAAGTAGGCAGATGCTTTTAACTGTGGAGTCATCTCTCCAGCCCCTCATCTTGTTTTTTTGACACAGTGCCTCACTATATAGCCCACGCAGAAGCCAGTAACCATAGAGGGACTGATTCTCCATCAAGAGAAAGTCTCAATTCTGAACATCAATGCCCCAAATGCAAGGGCACCCACATTCATAAAAGAAACTTTACTAAAGCTCAAAGCACACATTGCACCTCACACAATAACAGTGGGAGACTTCAACACCCCACTATCAACAATGGACAGATCATGGAACAGAAACTAAACAGAGACACGTGAAACTAATAGAGGTTATGAACCAAATGGATTAAATAGATATCTATAGGACATTTTACCCTAAAACAAGATAATTCACCTTCTTCTCAGCACTTCATGGTACCTTCTCCAAAACTGACCATATAATTGGCCTCCAATATATGAGGTCTCCAACACATATGCAGCATAGGACTTCCGGGTTCAGTCGGAGAAGATGCATCTAACCCTCAAGAGACTGGATGCCCCAGGGAGTTTAGAGGTCTGGTGGGGTCGGGGGTGGGATTTGGAGACATCCTCGTGGAGATAGGGGAGCAGGGAGGAGGTGTGGGATGCCGAACAGTCAGGGTGGACCGGGAGGGGAATAAAATTTAGAGTGTAAAAAAAAAAAAAAAAGCTTAAATAAAAAGAAGGAATATGGAGGGGATGGGATAGGGGGTTTCTGAAGGTAAGACCTGGAAAGGGGAAATGTAAATAAAGCAAATATACAATAAAAATAAATAGTAACCTCAAAAACTAACATAATAAAGTGAATTAGCAAGATTTAGTAGAAAAAAGAAGGTATATATAGATATATGTGTATATATATAGATATACACATATATCTATATATATATTTGTTTTTTTGTTTTTTGTTTTTCGAGACAGGGTTTCTCTGTATAGCCCTGGCTGTCCTGGAACTCACTCTGTAGACCAGGCTGGCCTCGAACTCAGAAATCCACCTGCCTCTGCCTCCCAAGTGTTGGGATTAAAGGCATGGGCCACCACTGCCTATATATATATGTGTGTGTGTGTGTGTGTGTGTGTGTGTGTGTGTGTGTGTATAGGTATATACACACACATATATATATATTTAATGAGTACACTGTAGCTGTCTTCAGACACACCAGAAGAGGGTATTGGATCCCATTACAGATGGTTGCAAGCCATCATTGCTGGGAATTGAACTCAGGACCTCTGGAAGAGCAGTCAGTGTGCTTAACTGCTGAGCCATCTCTCCAGCCCCCTAGATTAAAAGTCTTACCATTATGCCACAGCCCAAATGTATTATTATTTTGCCTACTTGTTCTTTTGGGTAGTAGTCCTAGTATTCGGAATGTAGAGACAGGTGAATTGTTGATGCCTCCAACCCCCTCCAGCCCAAACCCCACAAAACAGCATCAAAACCACCAGTCTGCGCGTGGCATAACACTCAAGGATACAGATGA